>JAQMYG010000023.1:27616348-27629041 GCA_030014215.1 Clariallabes teugelsi | reverse complement strand
TTTATGCTAGAAAACTTATGTTATAAGGAATAACTCAGTCACTCATCTTCTATACCGCTTTATCCTGTATTGAGGGTAACGGGGAGCCTGGAGCCTATCCCAGGAGGCGTAGGGCACGAGGCAGGGTACACCCTGGACAGGGTGTCAATCCATCGCAGGGCGTTATAAGGAATAAGCTGAATTTAATTCATCTAACTTTTAGTAAGATTGAAACAAAATTGGGGGGAAATGTGATATCGAATTGGGATATTTATAAAAACGTGATACTTACAGAATCGCAATTTGAATCAAATCAGCACTGAGGTATCATAATAACATCTACAGTAATCGGAAGGTGACTGGTGATTCCCATCCCCAATAACTATGTTTGTGAGAACCACTGGCATAGTTATTAATGCAGCCAATTACTAATATGCCTGTGCCTAAATCTAACCCTGATCTTAATTCATTAATGAAAAGAAAAGCACAATGTCAAAATCCTTGTGAGGACACACACACACACACACACACACACACACACAGAGAGAGAGAGAGAGAGAGAGAGAGAGAGAGATTCAACAAGTAGATATCTCTCCCTTCATTCCCTTACTTTAAGTTTAACCATTGTGTAATGTTAATGCAGAGCTAACAATGCAGAGCTAACAATGCAGAGCTAACACTCCAGTGCACCTGAGAGCTGAAATAAAGTGAAGCCAACACACTCACACCTTCTTTACACACTCCAACAGCAGCCAAACAACACAAAGCTACAAAACAGGACACCCAACTCACCCGGTTACCGTCTTATTAAGTAAGAACTCTCCGAATACCTGCTGTTGTATTAAAAAAATATTAATAATAACATAAAAATATTAAATGAATGATTGTTGCTAAAAGAAGTCACTCGTTCATGCCGTCTTCCTCCTTTCTCCCATTGCAACAATGCTAGTTTAAAACAAGCGCAATCCTTCTTAGCGCCACCTGGTGCATTGGAGGACGGGAGTGCTTCTCCAATGTTTCAGTGGAGTTAAGTCTCAGGAATTTGTAGTGACCAATTCATGTGTGAAAATAATTCCTCATGCTCACAGAACTCTTTCACTTTTTTTGTTTAACCATGCACTAACTATATACAGTATATACACACTACTTTAAAACTAGTGTATCCTGCCCCGTGTCTCAAATTTGTAAAATGGGATAGCCCCCTCCACCCTGTGCACAATAAGCAGGATAGAAGATGAATGAATGAATATATTATAATTACATATACAAGTACATGAAACTTTTATGTTTTAAATAATTTAAGATATTAATAAATGTTAATTAATAATAATTACTTGTGCAAATTATAATACGTAACCAATATGCATAACTGGTGGTGTAGTGGTTAGTACTGTGGTCTTGCACCTCCAGGGCAGAGGGTTCGATTTCTTCCTCTGGTCTGTGAGTTTGCATGTTTTACCCATGCTTGGTGGGTTTCCTCCGTGTACTCCAGTTTCCTCCGTCCATAGATATGCCACACCGATCTGTGTGTTTATGTTTGTGTGCAAGATTGAATGAATAAATGAATTATATACATGAAATATTAAACTAAAAGCTTTTGTTTACTCATTTATTTATTTAATCATTTTACAAATGCTTCCACAATAGACAGTTCATTAAAAATGTACATGTACAATAGTTTACGCATATGATTTATGAAATACCTGATAATTAGTCTGATTTTTTTTTTTTTAATATTAAAGTTAATAATATTTTATATTTTCACCTAACTATGTGTACATTTTATATAGGAGGTTTAAAATACAAAATAAGTGCTGAATTGAAAGGTTAATTCTTCTGTCAATTGTAGACTTCAGAAATGACGTGCAATATATTATATTTGGATATTATACCTTTATGGTTGGGAGTAAGGAAACATTAAAATGTGCAGGACTAGAACTGAATACCTGTGAGTCAGTTAAGAAGATGCTTAAGCTTCACCCTTGTCACTTAGGAATCGGACCTAATTTGTGACAGGTGTCCCAAATCACGTGGGTGTGTTGTCTGCCTTTCTTTATTATAAGGGTGGGAGGCAGGTAACTTGTTTCTGCTTGGTGCTGGGAGAAGTGTGAACATGGCAACAAAAACAGTCATAATTTTATTGCTGTGTTGCATTGAGTTGTTTATAGTGAAAGCATTTAAAGAGGACAGTTTCATGACTGATTTCTTTGATTCTATATACCAAAATAATGAAAAGCTTAATGAAGATATATACATGCAGTCTGTAGACCCTACTCAGGAGGCTCAGCTCAGACAGCACCAGAACTATTCTGTCTTTTGTGGTAAAGATGCTGTCAAAGTAGTACTGCTCTCAGGTCCTGTTTCTGCGGTGAAGGTTTTGGGTATGTACAGTACACTGTTTGGTTGTGATGTCATCCTTCTTGTCTTTGTCTGCTGCTCCTAAGTTATCATCTTGTGTCTTTCTAAGCTTTGTCAGGATCATCCATTCCGGACCAAGCTCTGGAGACAGCAAAAGAATGTGACTACTCTTTAACAAAGGAAAGAGAGCTTTATGTTCTTTGGATCAGCTTCTCTGGCTGCCATGTCACTGCTGAGGTGGGTTCTACTGTATAAAGAACACAAATTGCACAATTTGTTTCCTCTTGTCTCATTTCCATTGTATTAATATCACCAGGAGGGCAGATTTACTCTGCAAGTGCTGTATCGTAATAATGTGGGATCTGCTGAGGTTGTAAAAGTATCCTGTGATGCTAGCTCAGACATGGCATTGCAAAAACTCCGGGTTCCTCGTTCAAACGGGGAAGAAGACTGTCTACAAGCGTTAGCGCCAGGTATAACCACTCATCGGAAGCTGCCTCAGAAATACACAAAAGGAGGTATGTTGAAGTGAGTCTCATTACTGGCCATAACTCAAATGGTACCATACATATTCTGCAATCTTCTCCTTAACTTTATTGTAGTTTTTTGCACGTTGGCTTAATTATATTGTTTGTACACTTGTACAGTTTTATACACTTTCAGAATTTGGTTTGTTATATTTGTTACATATATTGGTACAAATTGCTTAAACCGGTGGTTCTCAACCCTGGTCCTGGAAGGACAGAGCAGCACGTGCTGTCCAGAACATTTTGGTGTTTTTCCAGTGCAGCTTAAAATGTGCAGGGTAGAGAACACAACCTGTTGGGGGAATGTTGCCCATGTACACCATGTTCGAAATTATGCACATTACTGTTTTTCCTAAGCAGTCAGTAAAATCTATCATTTTACTTTATCTAGAACGCTTATTGTAATATAGCTAATAGAAGCAAAAGTACAGATAATGACAATGATATGGTTTTAAAGCGGGATCTTCAATTTTAGAGGTGGACGAGCACTGCTTGTTAATCACCACATCTTAACACATCAACTGAACCTGATAACTAATAGATTAGTTGAATCAGTCTTGTTTGAGTAGAAATTGTGCTGGACACTGGTCCTCCAAAACTTGAGTTGAAGATCCCTGTTCACAGTTTAGTTCAAAACTGTTGGGTTTTAATGAATTCAGAGCAGAAATCCCTCTTTGCTGCATTGATGGAGCATTTCATACAATTGAAAATGTAATGACATGTAAAAGAAATTGGTACATATTAATGAGAACTTATTTTAATATGTCCTAAATCCATTGAACTTTTAAGTCCATGTACTTTTGGCCTGTATTTCATTTAAATACGCCAGTATTGCCTCTCAGAACTGCTGTATTAAGGCATATTGCTGCCAACCCTCATTCACACTGCCACTCGCACCTTTGTTTTGAGGATGTGGTTATCGGATGATGGTGACCACATCTTGTGTTTTTGTTTTTGTATTTGTATCTAAAAAGATAAGTAAAAAATGAACACTTAGAAAAAGCTAAACCTACTTTTAAACAGACATCTTGGAAATAATTTGGAACATGGTGTATTGTTGCATCTGCATCATATATGATAAATTTTGTATATGCTATTGGAAGTGACAAAGTCCTTAAACTTATAGGCTGTGACATTCCTACTAACCAAAGGTTGCCCTGTGGGCCTCCTGAAACTACAGCTGCTGAGTGCATAAACAATGGATGCTGCACGGACAAGACTAATTCCTCATGTTACTACCCAATGGATCGTAAGTTGCTGTGCATTGATCATATGTAGAAACTGTTGTTTTCCATTAGTTTTAAATGTACTATGTTTTGTCTCTTTAGAATGTACACCTGATGGGCATTTTGTGTTTACTGTACATTTTAATATCACCACCATCCCTGTGAGTGCCACAAGTTTGCATGTGGCATCCATGGACCCTTGTAAACCTATTCTTGTTACTGATGATTTCGCCACCTTCAAGTTCTCTGTGTCTGAATGTGGGACAAAGAGTTATGTGAGTTTTCTTGATTTTAATGCTTTATATCTAGAGCATTTTGGTAATGAAGGCCAATTTGAGGCGTTATTCCTTTTCTAAAATCAGAATATTGGCGACACCACAGTTTACATGGCTGAGGTGCGAACAGCCATCAGAGCGCACAAGCTGAAATACAGTGTTATCACCAGAGATCACCCTGTCAAGTAAGTGTTTGGGCTTTTGAAGTCTTGTTTGAAATGTCTTAGCTTGACTTTAGTTATAATACCATTACACTATTTCCTTTAGGCTGATGGTCGAATGTCGCTACTCAAAGATCAGTCCAGCAATGATGAGGGCAACTGCTGGCTACATGGTGATGAGCCCAAGCATGCCAGCCTCTGTGCAATCTGGTGGACTATATGGTGTTCAGCTCCGGATTGCAGATGGTATTGTATTCTTGTAATAATTTGGTTTCTGTGTTTGCTCACACAACTTTTGTTCATGAAGGATTGAAATTTCTGGTGTTCTGTAATTGCAAATCTCAATGGGCATTTGAGATTTGAAACTGATTTTTCTTTCTATCCAGATGAGACTTTCTCTTCATTTTTTGCCCATGGTCATCTGCCTTTGAAGG
This sequence comes from Clariallabes teugelsi, assembly GCA_030014215.1. Classification (NCBI taxonomy): domain Eukaryota; kingdom Metazoa; phylum Chordata; class Actinopteri; order Siluriformes; family Clariidae; genus Clariallabes; species Clariallabes teugelsi. The sequence continues at coordinate 27,624,081 of JAQMYG010000023.1, read as the reverse complement.
TTCTCCTGGGTAAACCATTGTACCTGGAGGTGCGATTAAATTCCCCAAAACCTGAGGCCACATTGATGGTAAACTACTGTGTGGCCTACACACGATCTGCTAGAAATGCATTGGTTCTGCTCTATGAAGGGTAAGCTTGTATACAGTATTTATATACATATGCCATAATTGGGCATGTTGGGATTGTGGTGTAATATTACAAGACTAGATTCACTTGACAAATGTCTTGCACGCATGTCAAATGTGCATTGATGGCACAACTGTTGGCGTATATTGTGGCTAATGGATTGGGACCTTGAATATATGTACATCTGTCAAATAATATAGAGCTAGTTGTATTTGAAGTGAAATTCCGTATTTGACTGGAATGAGTTTGTATTTGGGCAGGACTAAATGGCACAATGTCTGTATTTATGGTATTGCTTTGGTGACATGGTGAGGTCACAACTTTACTTTACATATGCACTGCAGAAATTGTATGCAAGACTGAAATTAGTGTCCATTTGGTACTCTTTGTGCAAGTGCACCTGTGATCTAACTGTTGCTGTGCAAAATATTGCCTTCATTTTGAAGGTGATGGTTTTGGAATTGCTTGCATCAGAAATGCAGTAATTTAGAACGAACATTACTGTAAAATGGTCTCTCTCTTCTCTCTATCGACCAACCGTCTGAGGACTTTTCTCTGCAGGTGTCCCAACCCTGATCTTTACTCTGCACAGTCATTTCTCCGTGTGCTGGACCTGGCACAGACTCCTCACCAGCGTCGCTTTATGGTGGCAGCATTCCAGTTTATGAATGTGACCACTCAAAAATACATCAACGAGGAGGTGGAGTATCATCAGGTTTTTGAGTTGTTACAATTTGTAAATTATGTGCTGAATTTTCCGGTCTCTTTAATAGATTTACTTTATGTGCTCCACTGAAGTGTGTATGCCTTCAGACATTCCATGTCACAAGACATGCTTTGATGGGAAGGTATGTTCTTCATTATGCTAATTGTACAAAACGCTAAAAGCTTTGGCTGTATTTACTGTACATGAGGTTTTCAAGTCAAACTGGGACTTTCTTGTAAAACCATTTGACGCTTACAGAAAACTTCAAAGGTACATTGAGGCCACACTAGTTCATATGCATAGTGCCCAAGTTTTAAAGAAGGTTGCATGTCTGTGAATGGCAATCCTGGCAGAGGTGGCACAGAGCCACAGTATTGGAATTAAGTACAGTATTGGGAATAAAGGTTATAAATAAAGTTTTTACTCTCATAACCTTTTCTGCACAATCAAAAGTCCCAGTTTGACTTGAATGCATTCTTCTAAATTTGAGCCTTGTGTTGATTTGAATGTTGAATATGAATCCTAACAATACTTGCTTTCTTCTTTCCAGGCATAACTACTACTTCCCATTCATATGTGGACTTAATTTAAGTTTGCAATGTGTTTAATATTAAAGCTTCATTTTTAAACACTTGTGACCTTACCTTGACCATGCTGCATAGAGTCAAAGGTTTAAATTGAGCTTGAAATAGTAAGTAGTTCAGGATGCTCCTGTTAAAACTAGGCAGTTTTCTATGTTTGGGCCCGTCCGTGTGGTTTATGAAGATTGCTTGATGGGTGTAATTTAATGCTGACTTGTTCCTGATGCACGAGAGCAGCAATTTCCACATTCTGTAAACTTTGGAAAGACTTCTATTACAGCTTTTGTGCATCATTAGAGTAATTTATTTTCTTAACTGATGTAGTTTTTTCCCCTCTCTCTTGAGTAATCACTTTGATAGCATTCTGATCCTGTTTGAAGCAGAACTGGAAGACCTTTTGAAAAATTGCAACCCAGGTCTCTGAAATCATACAAGAAAAGGTGGATAATAACTACATGTGATGCATAGAAGTGTTTTGTCCAAATTAAATTGTGGTTATATAACACTAGTTCAACTTCATGTATTGATCTGTAATGAAACTGACCAGGCTGCTATATTTATCACCAAAAGATCCTGGAGTTATTGACTTACGTCACGTAGTTATTATACAAATGTGTTGGACAAAAAGTAGTACTAGCACTCACCCATTGTCTAATTTTCTAAAATGTTTTTTTATTTAATATTTCCTCTTGCGTATGTGCAGGCATATTATCTTGGTATCTTGAGGAATTTAAATTGTTATAATGGGGAAAAAATTCAGCTAAAGTTGTATCAGGCACCTTTTACTTGACAGATGGATCAAAACAGACCCATTGGAGAGCGAGTCAGCTGGATGGGATCGTCCAGCGAGTGAAGCCTATAGGGAAATTTAATGAATGTATGTCCTAGTGAACACAGCACACCAGTTTACTGTTGCCTCCGTTAGCCAGGTGTACAGTATGTGGCTAAGATTGACCCTGTTCTTAGTAAAAAGGTAATGTGAAAAATCCTCACTATAATAAAACCAGAGGAGAAAGACTAGGCTAAATTCGGTCATTTCAAGTGTAAGGAGAAATAGATAATCACTTACTGCGGAGGGATTTATCACAAAATTCTGATCAATATAGACACGAATATTATTTGCAAAGACTCTGAGGTCCCCCCCCCCCATTTCACATGCAGGCTGTGTTTTTCTTTTTAATTCTGCAAACATCATAACCCCATTCTTGACAGTAGGCAGGTTTATCATATAAATTAGCTGTGAATTAATATTTGCACAACAATTAACATAATGTGTTGCTTAGGTTGAGTACATTTATTTCCATGTCAAAAATCAACAGAAAAATTTATTTTCTGCTCTAACACACCCATTTCAACAAAAATTAAATTCCATGCAGTTAGTTTCTAGATCACATTAAAAACAACCAAAACTGATCATCATGATGTACAGCTAATAAGTGAGATTTTAAATGCACATAATTACACCATTAGACAGGGTAACATGAAACATTAACATTTAAACTATACACTATAAAACCCTTAATAAAATGACTAAGTTTATAGTAGTCGAAGTAGACTTTTAAAATCAATGGTTAGTTAATCATATGCTAAGACAAAAAGACTGATCCCAAGTCAAAACGTTCCCAATTGATTAATTTGGATCGTACTTTAAGTCAGCACATTACACAGTCTAAGGCCAACTACTAGAAAAGCAGTTGCCTGTAAAGTTTTAATCATCAATGTGAGACAGTTAGCAATAATTTATCAGTAGATTGAAATGCTCTTTCAGAAGAATAAGGAGAGAACATATTGCTGATGTACTGTATAGCCAGATCATATAGTGTCTTAAAACAAAACCAAAAAAAAAATTTAATATTTGAGTGGAAGCTGTGCAGAATGCAATGACAATATTTAACCAGTCTGTTATTCTGGTGGAAAGCAAACAAAAGGTCTGTTAATTGTCTAATAAAATTAAGGTTGTTGAGCAAAGAAAAAAAATTATAAAATGTGCAGGACCCTGCATTCACTAACAAGTGTACTCAAAAAAAAAACTTTCCTCTATAAAATGTTTTAAATGCAAATGGTACTAATAGATGGATCTATGGATGACCAGCATCTCGTTACAATTGGGCCTGAATTGAACAGAATGTGTGCATCAACTAATACAAGGATGACATTTTTGACAGCCATAGCTGCACTACTAAAAGACAGCTACTAAAGCCAAGGAAGGTACTACTGTAGTTAAAGATGCACAAGGACACCCTGGTTGGTTCAGGGCACAGACACACACTTTGACCAATTTGGAAACATCAGTCAGCCTACAGCGCATGTCTTTGAACATGTGTACAGACCTGTGAGGTGCTACACAACCATTCTAACCACTGACCCCACTGAGGCCCCCAAGATCATAAACACACAAATACACTCTACAGCTAAACATCACTTACTAGCACAATCTCTTCCATTAAATACCTGGCAACATGAGCATGATGAGAAACTCACTGTCTGAAAATAACATACAACAGATTCACAAATATGATGATCATCTTTTTCTTCTTCGTCTTTCAGCTGTTCCCTTTCTGGGAACACAGCTAATCATCTGCCTCCATGTAACCCTATCCTCTGCATCCTTTTCTCTCACACCAACTAACTTCATGTCCCCCCACATTACATCCATCAATCTCTTCATTCTTCCTCTAGACTTCCTGCCTGGCAGTTCCAACCTCAGCAATATGCTCAATCTCTCCTCTGAATATGTCCAAACCACCTCAATCTGGCCTCTCTGACTTTATCTCCATAACATCTAACATGGGTTGTCCCTCTGATGAGCTCATTCTTGATCCTATCCATCCTTGTCACTCCCAAAGAGAACCTCAACATCATCTCTGCTACCTCCAACTCTGCCTCCTGTCTTTTCTTCAGTTCACAAATATGGTGTTTAGACCTTTTCACCTTTAAGCATAGTCACTCAGCTAGACAATCCTATGTTCTGTAACATATCTTAGCCACACAAATTGCAACATCATTTCTACTAAATTCACTTACACTTTTGCTATCTGTACTTTCACCAAAATCTGTTATTGAATGCAGGACAGGAACTGTGAATCAGTTGAGAAGAAGCTTCACCCTCGTGAGATAGGGATTGGATCCAATTTGTGACAGGTGTACCAAATCACATGTGTGTCTTGAGTGCCTTTCTTCAATATAAGTGCAGTAGGCGGGTCACTCGTTTCTGCTTGGTGCTGGGAGAAGTGTGAATATGGCAGTGAAAACAATCATAATTTGGTTGCTATGTTGCATTGAGTTGATTATGGTGCAAACATTTAAAGATGATAGTTTTGTGACTCATTCATTTGATTCTATGTACCAAAATAATGAGGACTTTAATGAAGGAGGTGTATATGTGCAATCTGCAGAACCTCATCAGAAGGCTAGTTTCAGACAGAACTATTTAGTCTTTTGTGATAAAGATTCTGTCAAAGTAGTTTTCCCCTTATGTCCTCTTTCTGCTGTGAAAGTTTGGGGTATGTATACTAGTTAGTGGTGTTCACCACTGCTGTTGTCTTCATTGTGCACCATTGTCTTCATCTGCTGTTGCTGGGTTTTTCATCTTGTGTCTTTCTAAGCTTCGTCAAGATCATCCATTCCAGACCAAGCAAAAGAATGTGACTACTCTTTGACAAAGGAAGGAGAGCTTCATGTTCTTTGGGTCAGCTTCTCTGGCTGCCATGTCACTGTTGAGGTGGGTGCTATCAATCCTTTTGTTTTGTTGTGTAGAATCTATTTTCTTTTTGTAATATTTCTATAGGGTTAATGTCACTAGGAGGGCAGATATACTCTGCAAATGGTGTATCGTGATAAAATGGGATATGCTGAGTTTGCCATTGTTGCCTGTGATGCCAACTCTGACATGGCACTGAAAAAACTCCGGGTTCCTCGTTCAAATGATGATGACTGTGCACCGGATCCAATGCCAGCCATGACGCCCAACCGAAAGCTGCCTCACAAATACACAAGAACAGGTGAGCAAGTATGACCACATTGATGATGGGGCAACTCGAGCTTCCTTGCTCTGGTCTTTTAACTTGATTTGTTATTAATGGGTTAGCAATGATAAACTCAAGCATACCAGATATTCTGGAATGTACCCAGTTACTGCAGAGGATATTTACTTGTAGCATCCAAATGTCAATAAGCTGTATTTTGCAGTAGATGACTTCTCTATTTTTATTTTTTATTTTTTTTAACTATATTGGTATATGTACAGTTTGCTTTGTTCCAAATGATTGTAAATTGAGTATGAAAATGAGGAGAAATTTGTCATGATATATTGTAGGCTGTGACATTCCTATTAGCCAAAGGTTGCCCTGTGGTCCGTCTGAAACTGCCGAGTGCACGAACAAAGGATGCTGCATGGACGAGACCGGTTCTTCATGTTACTATGCAATGGATCGTAAGTTGTTGTGCATTGATCAACATTCGCTGCAAGTGGTAGTTATTGTATAGTCTTATACAGTATGTGTACTTCTGTCTTTTAAGGATGTACAACTGATGGGCAGTTTGTGTTTACTGTTTACTCTAATGTTACAACGATCCCTGTGAGCCCCCGAAGCTTGATTGTGGCGTCCAAGGACCCCTGTAAACCCGTCCTTGCTACCGACGAATTCGCCACCTTCAAGTTCTCAGTGACTGAATGTGGGACAAAGACTTATGTGAGTTTTGTTAGATGCTTTTTCCAAATCAATTAAGGTAACAAAGGCCAATATGAGTTTCTTTCCCAGAATATTGGTGACACCACCGTTTATATGGCTGAAGTGCGGACAGCCATCAGAGCACTTAACTTGAAGTATGGCGTCATCACCCGAGATCACCCTGTCAGGCAGGTGTTTGTGCACTTGACGACGACGACGACTTCTTCTTTTAAAAAGTTAACCTTCGATTTGGTTTAAATTGTTATGCCATGTCATTTAGGCTGATGGTCGAGTGTCGCTACTCAAAGATCAGTCCAACAATGATGAGGGCAACTGCTGGCTATGTGGTAATGAGCCCAAGCATGCCAGCCTCTGTGCAATCTGGTGGACTATATGGAGTTCAACTCAGGATTGCAGATGGTATTGTACTTTTGCAGTGCTGAATCCTTGGTTTCTATATCTTTGTTTTTTTCCCAAATTAACTCATTCATGAATGATGAATTGCTTATACAGTAAGGTTATACAAGCTGCAATTGTAAACAAAAGGTCCATCTCTTTTCAGATGAGACTTTCTCTTCATTCTCAGCAAATGGTCATCTCCCCTTGAAGGTTCTCCTGGGTAAACCATTGTACCTGGAGGTGCGACTAAATTCCCCAAAACCTGAAGCAACACTAATAGTAAACTACTGTGTGGCCTACACACGATCTGCTACGAATGCCTTGGTTCTGCTCTATGAAGGGTAGGTTTGGGTGTACAGTAATTTAAATTATAGGCCTTAAAGATGAGGCCATGTTGCCTTCAATGGTAGGGGTGCAAAGATGAATAAATAAAGAAAATGGGCTAGTGTTGGGCATAGTAAAGACAACTTATATTTTTTGTAATTAATTTTTACCCATTGTCGTCTCGCAAGACTTTAAATCTTTTCTAGTGTGATCGGTTCTGTATCTGAGTGGAATCCCACCTTTTTCTTTCTGAAAAATGGGTTTTGTGCAGGTGCACCTATAATCTAAATATTGCTGTGTGCACCAAAGTTATTCTTTAATCTTTTTTTTTTTTTCCTATTTCATTTAAAGAATTTATTATTTTTTGAGTGGAATTTCAAAGCTGGCTGTCTCCAAGGACCAAATGTTACTATAAATGGTGTCTGAGGATGACTTTTCTCTGCAGGTGTCCTAACCCTGGTCTTGCCTCTGTACAATCTTCGTTCCTCCATGTTCTGGACGTGCCACAGTCATCTCACCAGCGCCACTTTAGGGTGGCAGCCTTCCAGTTCATGAATGTGACCACTCAAAAATACATCAATGAGGAGGTACAGTATTACCAAGGTTTTTTATTTTTTTTATTTTTTTTATAGATAGATAGAATCTCTTTTTTTTTTTTTTTTTTCTTCCCCTGCTGAATTTCCTTTTTTATCAATAGATTTACTTTATGTGCTCCACTGAAGTGTGTATGCCTTCTGAGATGCCATGTCGCAAGACTTGCTTTGATGAGGTGGTATGTTGCATTCATACTATAAATAGATATCCAAGTATTTCACAATTTGATTGATAGCAATTGCTGTAACTAATTGATGTGGTTAAAATTTTCTATACTATGTGATGACTGACTGTATATTAATCTAAACTTTTTTTGTGTGTATGTCCCCCCC
>JAQMYG010000023.1:27593229-27616322 GCA_030014215.1 Clariallabes teugelsi | reverse complement strand
CACTGCTTGACCTTTTCAGTACGTTTCATATTAAAGGTTTATTTTAAAACCATAACTTGTACGAGATTTTATTGTGACTTTTCCTACATCATTTGGCATCATAAAGCTTTGAGTTAAGCTATTTGAGATGTTTTGTAATGAATATGAAGACTAATTACAGTAACACCAGTAAAGTAATACAATGACTTGCCTAAAAAGTCACTGTTTTGGTGCGCCTGCAGTGAGTAGCTTATTTAAACAATCCTGTCTGAAGACATGTACTATGGTTATAGAAAGTTTCAGGAGCATCAAATTCCTGGAATTGTCCTGGAACAATTGTGATCTGTCAACTTTACAGAATTTATCTTGAGTGGCTGTGATTGGCAATCCCTTAAACACTTGAAAGTGATGTTACTTTTTTTTTTCTTAAAAAAAAAAAATAGAAATTGAAGCTGTCCATAAGGGAATTTGTTAGTGAGGGTTTTTTTTTTCTTTTTTTTTTTTTTTTTTTAAATGTCAATTATGCTATTTATTTGTTTAAACCAATTTGAGTTGTCCCTTAATGTGACGTGTACTGATCCTATTTTAAAGCATTTGCTTAAGTCTTAAACCATACAAGACCTGAATCCAGCCATGTAATGGGTTTATTACTGCACTAAATGCCAGAACTTTAAACTGGAGTGTTTACAAGAGCTAGGATGCCTATACAAAATGCATTCTGGTCTGATGCACTGGTTGTCCCTGCTACAAAAAAAAAAAAAGTTTGTTCCATCACAAGCACTTTGATTCTCCCACCACCTTTCAAACCCAGGACTTTAGAAGCCAGAGACTATTTACTCTAGTCCAAAGAAAACTTCAGTTGCAAACTCCTATTCCAAAACTAGCCCATTTCAGTATTTAGACAATTGGCTGTTGGATAATGTGAATAAGAATAATTGTTAGTCACACAACTTGATGTTCTATATAACTATATTAAGGAAATGTTTCTGCAGCAAAAAAATATTGTAGTATTCATTTAGATTTAAAATGTATTGGATGAATAACATTGGGTATAGTGTATTTGTAGGATCACTATTTGGTTTATCCAGTTTCCCCATCATGTGTATGGCCTTGTTATGCTGGAACAGTGTCTTTCAATGATGCCCACTACTGGAAGCCAGCTAGAGTTGCATCAGGCACCTCCCACTGTGCAGAGAGCTCAGAACTGACCCACTGTAGAGATTCTGTCAGCTGCCATGTGACTGTTCATTTAAAGAGCTGGAAGCTATGGGCAGAGACTGAAGCCTAGCCTCTTGTAAAGGAAAGTTAATGAATTACTATTTGTGTACATCTTTTGAGAGTAGCACCCCAGTTTACTGGTGACCTGAGTGTGAATGGTTTATTTCAGGTAGACTGTTTTGTAGAAAGTGTTAATCCCAATGATTGTGTAATCAGTAAATGTGCTCAAGTCATGGTTATGTAATAACATAATTCTGGATAAACATTATAACCCACATCTGTATACCTCAGGCAGGTAACTTGTGCCAAGTGTTTTTTTATGGATGGAAACTTTATGCTATGATTTTTTTAAATATATAGATTGCAATGTTTATGACTAGAGCAGCGGATAGATTAAGTAGCCTTTGTACTGAGCAGTGATATCGCCGATAAAGAATATGTTCACATGAAGTTTATAAGAATTCATTATTATATAACCTCTATAATAGAGAGCCAGTTTCAATATTTAATTAAAGCTAAAACTTAAAACAGTGTGTTAAATCAGAAATGTTGGTTTAATCTGGTGGTTCCCCAAACCTAGAATATGCAGTATATTGCCCTTTTTATGCAAAACACTGACCACCAACAGCATTGCAAGAGGAACATACAGTTTTGCATATTTTAAACCAGGGTGACTTTTGTTTATCTTCTGATCTGTATATAAGTAATAAGTGTTTAAAATAATTAATCATTTGAATGGATTGATGGATCGTTTTGCTTGCTTAGTTTGATAATTAATGAAGCCTTAATGCAATTCATTTGGGAAATACTAGATTAACCTGCCAATTGCACTATAGAACTTTACTTGAATTTGTCAGTGCTTCACCTGGCACATTTGGGGGATTTTATGAAGACCTTAACTGTTTACCTGCCAGTTTAGGCACAACAAGTGATTAATCAGAAAAGTTTGGGTTTCCTTGTGTTACACAGTTTATCTAATAGTTTCAAACAGGGTGAGCGTTGCCTGAAGATCAAATTCATGCAAATGACATGGATTTATGACTGTTTATCATGTGGTTTTAGTAGGTTCATCTTTTCTGAGTTTTTGAAATGCTTTGTTAAAATGTTAAAAGCCAATGCTGGTTATAATGTATAATATTAAGCAGAAACAAGGACTTGCTAAACCTTAGGGTAAGAATGACGTTTGAGAAGTACGTTCTCAAAAAAAAACTAAAAACATTTTTTTACTCTCTTTGGTGTTGGAGCAGCCTCTGACACAAGAATTTCCTCCGGGATTAATAAAGTTTTCTGATCTTGTTTGTACCTGTACAAATGTGTGGTACAGTATTTATAGCTGAGGCTGAGTTCCCAAAGTTTGCCAGAAATGTTAGTGTGTGTGAAGGGATGGGGGTGAGCTCAAGGTAGGGTGACTGGCTATAATGATAATTTACTTAAATATCAAGGAAACATTTATGTACTTTACATATTGACATTCTGCCAAATACTGTAATATAATAAATCCATGCCCTGCGTACCCCACGTCCTGGTCCAATAAATCCAGTTGATCACCAGATGTGTATATGTATACTTGATAAAACTGTGCTGTATAATAATAATTTTTATTATTAACAAGAAGAAGAAATTTTCAGACAAAACAAGAGGTGCTTGGACTCCAAGGTTATCAACATGTTAACATGTGTTGCGTCACCAGAGCAACGGTCAACTCACACGAAGCGACTTCCCCTATAAACGCGCGGAAATGCATATTTGGCAGTCTTCTTCAAACATCTTCTACTCGTGCGATTGGCTGGTGGAAAGCATGATTGACACACGCTCAACCCAGTAATTTTACGCTCCAACGACGGAACGGTCGGTGATTGGTTATTATCGTTAGGACACGCCCACGCACTCTTCCACTACCTCATTGATCTCCTTTCGGAGGCGACCATTTCTGTAGACGAGAGCCAGGCGCTTGTGTGTGTTACAAACCGTCGATTCGCGAGTATATGGCAAAAACGGCCGCTTATCTTTCTTCCCCTTGTGTCCCCACTACTCTTTAAAAATTCCGCCGAAAAAGAGGAGACGATCTTCCAAAACCTTCAAGCCGTTATCTCACGTAAGTGCGATTTAAAGCTATTCCATCCTACACTGTTGTGTGTGTGTGTGTTTGTATAGCGGGAGATGAGCTACAACATGGCGCCTGGCGTTGTGCTCGGCGCTGGAAGGTTTGCTGTGTATGTGTGGATTAACCTGATCATACGCTGTAGTTATGTGGAAAATGTCGGCAGCCCGGACTGTCAGTGTGTTTTGTAGACATTTAATGATTAGTAGGTTGTTGTGTCCATAATAACCCTGATATACAACTGTGTGCTAAAAAGGCGTTTTGCACTTGATTCATTTGACTGAATCCGGGACAGTGGACCATGTGATTGCTCAGGGGCTTTAGTGGAGCAACTAACAAAATGTAATCTCATTAAAAAAAACAAAAATATTACTATTAGTTAGGAGTAAATAGTGTTTGAGTAATGACACTTTCCCCCCCCTCCCTAGGGATTCCTAAATAATAATAACAATAACTTTTCACTTCTCATACTTTGAATGATTTTGTTATTGTTGTTATTATCATGTATTTATTTATTTCTTTGTTATTGATACATAGACAAGAAAATTTGAGACTTCTTATTGGAAACACTGGCGCTTATTTAGAAACTCTTTCCATAAGTTATAGCAGTTGCTTACGTGATTCTATTACGTCATATTACCTTAATAATATCAACAATAATTAACAAGAATAAATTATACCAATACTAACTGTTGGTGGTGATGATGATGATGATGTTAGCAATAATAACTATTCACTCATCATATTATGAATAATTTTATTAGTATTTTGTTATTGACACTTGGACAAGAAAATGTACTATACTAAACTATAATTGCTACTACAAACAATAATTAACAAGAATAAATATTAATACTAATGATAATAATAGTATGTTAAGAGACCTGATCAGAAGGTCAGGGGTTCAAGCCCCAGCACCGCCAAGTTACCGCCATATTGAGCCCTTGACTAAGGCTTGATCAACCCGCCCTGCTTCAGGGGCGATGTATCCTGACTGACCCTGCGCTCTGAACCCAGCTTCCTAACTGAAAATATTTCACTGTGCTGTAAGGTACATGTGACAAATAATTGAATCTTATCATTATTGGTCATCATATACTGTATATACTGTATAATAATATTAGCTAAATAAATGTCATTTAAATAAATTGTTAAAAGTAGAATTAAGTCATTAAATTTCAGTCAGTAAATAATTAAATACTTTAATTAATAATGTCTTTTATGATTGACTTATTTAATGATTAGTTTAATTATTTCATTGCCGCTAGTCACCATTTTGTCACGCACCATGAAATAATTAAATCTGTCAAAGTCACCCATCAAACTCAGTGGGCGGGGTCAAACGCTGATCAGCTGAGAGTTTTTCCTTGCCACCGTCACCCTCTGCCTGCTCATCAGGGACAAACATTTCATACTCATTTTGCCTCATTTTCTCTTGATTCTGTAAAGCTGCTTTGCGACAGTGACCGTTGTTAAAAGTGCTATAAAAATAAAATTGAATTGAATCTACTCAAGATTTCCACTGCGAGCTACGGCTTTGTGTTGGTTAATGTTTCAGGTGAGGTTCGGGAAAATCTCAGAAAATCACTGGCTTAAGGGAAAGATTTATAGTAATAAGGAAAGTTGATGAAACTTTAGAGGAACAGTAGTGTAATTCAATGCTGTTCCTCTAAAGTTTCATCTACCTCATCAACTCAATGCTGATGAAACGGTGTGAAGCTCTATTTAAATAGTTACTTCTACTTTTAATAATTTGTTTGATGACTTTATTTATTTGTTTAATGTGTTCATATTCCACCCTTCTTGTTGCACTAACTCTCACTCTCTGTGTTCTCCACTCGGGAACCACCATCAGGGGCGTGTGCGTCAGTGCACACAGTGTACTTGTGTGTTGCGCAAGCTTTTAGAACTGTGTGTTTTGTGTTCAGTGATCCTGCTTCATTTCCTGTTTTCAAAATGTGATAACACAACTCTACGTAATACTAGGGCTTTCCTCACTTATCCTTTAAAAAAAAGTTTATTGGCCTAATCTTCAGTTGGATCTGCTGACAATCCAATACTGCTCTTTTATCACAATATTAACTTGTTTTATTGGATAATCTATGGCCTTGTTCAGACCAGCATGACAACATTTCCAGATCTTGTTTGTGATCGTGCCAGTCCACGATATCTGGAAAAACCCATCCTAATTAATGTTTTGTGTTGGGTCATTTATTAATAGTAGTCTAACACCTGTGATTTATTATTATAATTTAGAATTGGTGCTCTGTAGTGGCCTGATTTTATCGTAGATAATAATGGGTGACGAAAAGGTCACACCTGGGTGAGTAGATACGCATTGTTGCTTGGATTTAGGAAAACTTAATTTTGCAAGCTTATGTGTATAAGCTTGAGGGTTATTCTTGGCTACCACAACAGCTAGCATGTGATGTGTTTATCAGTGACACATACTGGCTTTTAGGCTTTGTCATGTCTAACAAATATGTGGTTGAGATGCCTGATCTACATTACTGATATCTGTTGTGGTCAGATCTTTAAAAATAGGAGATTTTTTGTTGCTAAATTTGGGTATATGTGAGATATTGTTTAAATACTTTTAATAAACAAGAATACTGTATTTTTATCTCTTTTCTCAAGATTCAAAGAACTTTGTCTTGGTTGCAGTAATAAATTAGACAAGGAATTGCTTTTATTTATTTATACAAAGCAAAACCTTGGGGTTGGATAAAATCCACACTCACAGTATGATGTATATATGTTGTTTCTAAGTAAAAAAAAATTTCTCAATTGTTTATTTATCTTCCCTTACAGGGCTCCCCTCTTTCTGTACAAGTGTATAAGCGCTACCCAGAAGGCCTAGGGAAGGCGCTCTACCGCGAGCAATTCGACTTCAACGCGGAGCCGCCTTGGGATCCTAGCTGATAGCGGGAGAAATCCATCTCCCAGCTTGTCCATGTGAGTGTCAAACGATTCTGAATTAGTTGGTTGTAGTGTCACGTGGCACAGTAAGTAAGAAGTCCAGCTTACCACGTCACTGATATATAGCCCATACTTAAAAAATTTTAAATTACTTTTATTTCTTCTTTTTTGTGAGGTTACACACCTTCGCTGGTATGAACATCCCCAGACATATGGATTGTTGTTTGTGTGTGTCAATAGCAAATAGATGCATTCAAGGTCAATCATTTCAAATACTATTATCTGTCTCAGCTGTCCAAAGTCACCATCATTTGTGAATAGTGCATCGAACTAATGAATAAAGCACAAAAGTTTCAAACAACCAGCGCTGTTATTTATGTAAAAAAACAAAACAAAAAGTGCTTGTAGTGATTACATAGTTTTTTTTTTTTTTTTTTTTTTTGGCAGTTTGTTGCATATTAACAGGACCCAAAGGCTTAGTACACTCTCTATGATTGTCGGATCTGCGGACTACGGTTGAGATGAAAGGATTTACTGATGAACTGAACTACACTGTTGACCTGCTTGAGGGCGGAACGACCCTCGAAGATGTCATCGACAGCCGCATTTATGAACAAGCTTTGGTGAGTGGATCTATCCATTATGCTGTTTAATAACGTGGCGAGGAAAGAAACCTCAACTTCTTGCCGAGCGTAGCTGAATAACATCCTTGGTAGTAAGCAGTCGGCATCTTGGGGATCAATTTGGTATAATGGGTTGATTCTTTATAGCGTTAACTTGTAGATTTTAAATTAATTATTATTGTTGGCTATGTTAATTACCACAGCTTGATTAGGGTTGCGAGGGAAAATCGTGTGTTTAAAAAGCAGAAATAATTTTTTTTATAGCTGTCAGTTTCACTGCTTTCATTTGCAGAATTCGGTGGCTGATGATTAAGAATAAGAGTTCTATATGTTAATTGCTTTTTCGCTCATCTGAACCTGTCTGTAGATCATTTTCTTGCCTTCCTGAAGCATTGCTTGCAGCAGTTGACACGTTGAGTTGAGTTTTATGCTTAAAATATTACGATATTGGTGTCAGTTGGCTGATGAACAAATTTGTAGAACCTGGGCGCATGTGTGTTTCAGTACTCAGTACTTTTACAGCTTGCAGGTTCTCTGCACTTCTTCTTGGTGTGTTTTTTTTTTAGAAAGCAAAGTTTGCAGTCTGCTTTGCTTTGATTGTCATCATCACTCGTGAAATATGTCAAGATCATGTGTTCGTGCTTGTCATGTTTTCATTGTTGTGAAATTTCACATGTACGTCTTGCATCATATGCTGTAGTATTGTGTCGTATTTAATGCTGGTATCAGCACCAATATCGGTAGGAATGCATGCGTAGTTCTTACGAAATTCTGCTCAGGTTGGTAAATAATGTGCACCGTAGTATCATGTTAATACTTGATAGCATTTACATTTATTCATTTATACAAAGACAAACCTTGAGACAGTTGAGCAGGTCAGGTTGTGCATTTATGTATTATGTGCAGTGTATTGTATTCATTTATTACTGAGCTAGTACCATCATATTACTCGTGTCACTATGTTTTTTGGTCCCCAGGTGGAAAAAAATGCATTTGTTGTGGCTGACCTCGGCGCGTTACTGCAGCAGCATGTTCTCTGGCAGGGCACCCTACCCCAAGTTCGGCCGTTCTACCCTGTCAAATGTAACAGCAGCCCTGCAGTCATCGAGATACTGGCTGCTCTAGGAGTCGGTTTTGTGTGTGCAAATAAGGTGATTTTTTTTTGTTTTTTTCTTTTTTCTCACTTGTATTTGCATGATCAGAAATGATCTCTGTTTTAGCTTTTGTCTTATTTATTTATTTTTTCTTCTCCTGCAAATCTTTCAGGCCGAAGTTTCAATGGTACTCAATCATGACGTCTCTCCTAAAAACATCATCCTGTCTGGTGTCTGCAAACAGCAGTCCCACATCAAACACGCTGCCAAGAACGGCGTCGGCTACCTGGTGTGCGATAACGAGGCCGAGCTCGGAAAGATCGCCCGTGCTCACCCAAACGCCAAGTCAGTTTTCATTTTCTGACACAAACATTTTGGATTTTCATACTTAATGCCTTGCTCTATGTTTGATGCTCAGATTCGGGTTAATAGTTCATTTCTCTTTACAGGCTGCTCCTGCAGTTGTGCACCGAGGCTCAAACAGAGGAGGCAAGCATGGTGTTTGGCTGCTCTCTGAAAAGTTGCAGGCATCTTTTAGAAGCTGCCAAAGAGCTGGGAGTGGATGTGGTTGGTGTAGTGTAAGTCTTTTACTTGAAGCAAGAGGAACATATAATAAACCGAACATTTCAGAAGAATCACATGGTCTTTATAATTGTACAGGTTCCAGGTACCAGCGTCATGCAAAGACCCTCAAGTGTATGCCCATGCCCTGTCTGATGCCCGATGTGTGTTTGATATGGGGGTGAGTGGAAAGAAGGAATTCATATACATAAATAATGCTTATGGAAATTAGTGAGCTCTTATTTCATGCCAAAGATCAAAGTTCATATCACTGATGCTTTGTTCTTCTACAGGAGGAGCTTGGGTTTAATATGGAGATTTTGGATATTGGGAGTGGATTCAGTGGTTCTGAGTATCAGTTAAAACAGGTAACTCACAAAACTTTGTGTATAACTTTGTTTTATATTGTTGTTTGGAATAATTTCATTTATTCGGAAAGTAACGATATCTTTCCTCCCTCGAACAGACCCATGCTGCTATTAGACCGTTGTTGGAGGCCTATTTTCCTGTTATGTCTGGAGTGCGAGTGATTGCTGAGCCAGGAACCTTTTACGTGTCTTCCTCTTTTACCCTGGTTGTAAATGTCATTGGCAAGAAATTGGTAGCCGGAGATCTCCATGGTGAGTCTGAAGGTGGGTTATTTAATCCCAGTACTGACATTAAATTACATGGCAACTTGGATGGTAGTGAGGACTGAAGGGTTTTTGTACTGAATCACAGTAACAGATCTGCACTCGCTGTCAGAACACTTTGTTAGGTTTAATTACAAGTATGCAAAACTACATTATAAATGATAGTAATTACATTATTAAAAGAGATGTTTTGTTGACCTTGATAACTAGTTGCTTTCATTGCACCAATTGGCTCATGTGTCCATATATTTTTGGCCACATAGTGTATGGCGTATTTATTAAGTATGAAAAGAAGAGTTCTGTGTGTATATGTGTATAGAAAATAGTGATACTGACACATACTATATATGTGTAAATGTATATTGTGCAAGGTGACATGATTGCCTTCAACACACAGATTCTACAGTTAACAATAAATAAAGCAAACAGTGGTGCCTTTATTATGGAAAGCCACACCTAGAGCTGAATGTTGGAGCAAGAATGTGGCCTCAGAGCCTGTATGCTCCTCATCTGTGTTATTTAAACTTAAACTCCTACTTGTTGCACTTTAATTTTAAGTTTTGTGTCACTTTATCCTTTAACAGAGCTGACTCCAAGCGATGACCCTGAATTTTTGTACTATTTGAGCGATGGTGTATTCGGATCATTTGTTGGCAAGCTGTTGGGAAACATCATTCCCTGTCCCACAGTGCACAAGGTAAAGAATCAAAAACAAATTAACCTACATGTATAAAAGCATTCAGAATGAGCCAGTGTGAACTGGCTTGTACAAGTGTGCCGGTCATTTGAGTTCTGGATTTGTCTTGTTTGCAGATGTCACTCTCAGCAGATGAGCTGGTGTTCTCCAGTAGCCTGTGGGGTCCATCCTGTGACGCTTTGGACCAGGTGGTAGAGCACTGCTTCCTTCCTGAGCTCTCTGTGGGAGACTGGCTCATCTTTAAAAACATGGGGGCCAGTGGCCATGAGGAAACAGCGGTCATCAGTGACTCTGAAAAACCACCTGTGTATTACACCATTTCTGAAAGCTCCTGGTAATTAAAAGCAAACTGGCTCTTTTTTTTTGTGTGTGTTAGAGTTTTGTGATGCATCGTCTTATATTTCTTCTTGTGTCCCACAGGTTTGAGATACAGGAGGCAGGAATCTCGCTTGACAACACCATGAAGAACTTTTCATTAGTCCCATATGGCTTGTAGTTAAAAACACTGTCTCTGCTCCCCGACCTGGGTGATTAAATGACCTCTACAGTGAATAAACCAACAGCCATAAGCAGAACAGTTAATGCTTAGCTACTAAGAAATCATGATGACCAGTGGCATTTGGGATCACAAAATAATTGTTCTTGTCTTAGTTTCTCACATTTTATTGGTTGAAATGCCTTTTTTTTTTTTTTTTGGGTCAGCCAAATGGAAGAGTCAAAAAGCCTCATATATTTAGTAATAACATATGCAACAAAATGGATGGCTGTGGAGATGGAATCCTGTCTGGGTTTCTTTATCAAAAATCGTTTACATAAGTGTTTAATTAATTTAATTATTTACTGATTACCTGCTGATGGTCTTGTAAATGAGTTGTCTGTTGCACCATTATGCACTTGTGTATATTAAAATCAAATGTGATTTTAATGAGTTATTTTAGATAATAGAGTTAAGTGTATTACAGCCCTGTGTGTAGTTCGACACAGTGAAATTTAGATATTTGTGCTTACCCCTTATTCTTGACCATGGGTTTCTAGAACTGTGGAGTGCAGCTAAACTCACTGCTATGTTTCCATTGCAACACTTGTGGCACTATTTCCCAGTATTGGTCTGTATTTCAAGTTGCATCTTGGTTGTGTGCCATGATCAAATTTGTGACCTCAAAAGACTCTCCGTAAGAACGTTAGGCACCTGCACTCTTTCCTTACATAATTATGACAGATGTATGTACGACATTAAAGGAACCTCTGAGATAAGGGATGGTGATCCCAAGCAAGATTACTCAAACCTATTCTCAGTACCAGGCAAACTTTCAACATTCATACATTTTATTATGAATATCCAAGATTTGGTCATGTATTTTGATTACAAAATACATCATTTTTTTAATGAATGGTGTAAAACTACACCTGATGTGTTTTATTTAGGATTTTGTAAAAGCAGAATCAAGTTTATTTTGGAATTTATCACAGTAAAACTTGATCATATCTTAAAATGCTACTCATGTTCCCAAAACTGAATGCCTGTATTTCCACAGTGGCAAATGAAATCATCTTGTTAGAAATGTAAATTATTTTTGTCTAAAGAAATAATTATGGACCATGGCCTGTTTTTTGACTATAATATTGTGTTAAAGTAATGAAACTACTAACCTTAAAATAATACATTTCATTGTCTGAAAGGTTTTGTTTCTCTCTTTTTTTTCATATTACTAGTTATAGTTTAAATGTGACTAAATGCACCCTTATAACAGTTTTAGCTAAAGAATAAGCCAGTATCATCACCAGCAGGTGGTAGATTTTTATTAAGTTATAAATGCAGCTGTTCTTATTGGCAAGTACTGTTTTTCTTGTTGTTTTTGATTATAAGCCATACAGAACCTGCAGCTCAGCATATCACAATGGCAGCTTCTGGGGCAGTGCGTCACATCATTTTGGTGTATAATAAATAATATTTATAATATATTACAATGTCATAATCATGTAAATAAATAAACTATCTTACATGGTCACCTATTTCAGCAATTCTAATATATTAAACTACAGCTTCATCTACTATTTCATATTGGAAATTTTCTAGAACATACAACGTGATTTCCATTATGGGGACCTCAAGCAAAACCAAATCCTTAAAGCATGTTTTATAAATTAATCATGCCTCAGACTTCACCATAGTAGTAGTTCACCATATCGTACATTGCTAGGGGTTGGTTACATAATCAGCGTTCAAGCATGTTCAAGAAATCAGTAAAACACAATGAGGTGTGCTGCTGTAATAAAATAATCAACAATGTATTCACAGGATGCCACCATGAATTATCATTCTTTTATACTAACAGCAATTCCTGGAGTGCTTACAGCACTATTGGAACAGTTATTTAATTTTATGAATAAATAACACGATGTGATCATTTATCATACCATAATAGGCATATTGTTAAAAAATTTATAAACAGTATCAAGTGTCTTAGACTTCTTTGACTTTCCTCCTTCATAAAAAAAACTCCTTTTACGGTTAATTGGGTATTTTTGAATAAATGCTTACTTACATAGAATATTATTTTGTATTATCTGAGGTATATACTCAAAATGTTTTGTTTATAGAATTACAAAATACGTTCCTATGTGCTTTTTATATGACGCTGTACCAGATTTCGTCCTTTTTTTTTTTTTTTTTACTCCTAATTTCTACTCCTCCTAGGATGTTGATGAGGATTTGCTCATTCGGCTACACTAGCAGTGGAGAGGTCAGGCACTGAAGCTGTGTGAGAGTTCTGTGTTCTGGTTTATAACATGTTCAGGTTTGAGGGTAAGGTGTCTGTGCAGGCCACTCTTCCACACCAGCCTTGGTAAACCTTGACTTTGTTGAACTGACTCACAGGAACTGGTCTGAACTTTTTGGTGTCCAGATAATTTTGATCACATGGTGTATCACGGGTGGCTTAGGGGTTAGCACTGGTTCGATTCCCGTCTCGGGTTTTTGAATTTGTGTTTGTGTTCCTGGAGTTTGCATGTTCTACCCCCTGCTTGGTGGGTTTCCTCCAGGTGCTCCGGTTTCTTCCCACAGTTTAAAGACATGCATATTAGGCTAATTGGCGTTCCCAAATTGGCCGTAGTGTGTGAATGAGTGTGAATGTTGACCAGAGATCCTACCATGGTTGTAAAAATGGGAATAAATACAGGGTCCCTATTGGCCTACTCGGTCCCTAGTTGGACTACAGAGGTTCCTGGATGGATGGAGTTTAATACAACAAGCTATAGACAGAAAAGTTAGGATTAAAATATTATATTTGAATAACGTAGTGAAAATGTGTCGAGTTTTCAGTCATTTGTTGGACTGACGTGTAAATAGATCAGTTAATAGAATACTGAAGCCATGTCGGAGGGTAAGAATTGACCTACATACGCACATGGTACCATCGTAATGTGCGCATGCGCCGCGCATGCGTAATCAGTGCCTGCTAGGGCAGAGGGAGGAAGGAGTTAGCTAGACCGTTTTAGCGTCGGTGTTATTCTGACAAACCGGCGTTAAACACCACTTCTCTGGTGCTGAAAGCGATGTGTTCATAATGGAGGCAGATTTGACCATGCCAAGCGACTCCCAAGGATATCAGGTATATAAAATATGCTGATTGTGCGAAGGGAGTTTAAACATTTCACTGTTATCTAAACTGATTTGTAAGCTTTCATATGATAACAAAGACAACCGTCCTGAGATCAGTCGTGTAGCTGCGTTTCTAAACCTTGTGTGGTAATAGCGTTATAATAACAATATTATAAGATACAACAATCTTAAAAATATTAAATACAAAAGTGTTAATAGTTTTTCTGCTTACATATTAGGGAGTCACCTCCCGATACGATATTATCACGATATTATCACGATACCTCGGTGCCGATTCGATTAAAGTTGCGATTCTGTATCACAATATTTATAAATATCTTGATTCGATATTATATTTCCTCCCAATTTTGTTACAATTTTAAACCTTAAAGTTTAATGATTAATTTAATGTAGCCCAATTCTTCTAACATTAATTTTCTCACTTAAAACCAAGCACAGCATTTAAACAATACAAGCTAATTTCAAATACAGCATTTATGTTTCACATTTAACTGAGCAGTGCATATCTCTGTCCTCCTCCATATTTATTAGTTTTAAACAACCTTATTGTTGTTGTAAACAACCTACCAGAAGGAATGTTGTTGTTCACGGTGGAAGTGTTTGTAATGAGTTGGGTTTGAGACTAATTTGCTTACAGACTTTGACGAAAAAAGGCAGATCAGAGGCTTTTAACGTGTGCTATTTTTAAGAATGTAATTCCATAAAATATCATCACAGCATCAACCGGGGTTCGAACCAGCGATCTCCGAATGATAGGGCGAGTGCTTTACCACTAACTATATATATATATATATATATATATATATATATATCTATAAATTAATCGATTTTGGAGTCTGTGGCAGTACATGAATCGGCACTCAAAAGAATCACGATTCATAACTGAATCCCATCTCATATATATATATATATATATTCAGATGTACTACCCTCATGGAACTTTTGAACCTAGTTGTGATTTAAACATCTAAACTCTTTAGTTTCTCATCTGGCTTCACCTCCTGCAGTTTTAGACATTGTCTTCTTCTTTGTCTTTCGGTTGCCAGTTTTAGACATTATTAACTTTGCATCATCTTCTGAAAGCAGTGATTTTCTTTCTTTCTTTTTTTTTTTGCAGAATGGCCACAAGAACATGGACCCAAAGAGTGTTGACGACGAGCCACTTCTCAGACAGAACAGAAGGCGATTTGTCATCTTTCCCATTCAATATCCTGACATGTGGAAAATGTACAAACAGGCCCAGGCTTCGTTCTGGACAGTTGAAGAGGTAATGAGATAATTTGTCATGTATAACACATTTATAACATCACACTACCATTTATGATTGTGATACAAGGCAACATGGGGAAAATAATCAACAGCAAAGTGATGTGATCACTGAGTTTTTGTACAAAGATAGTACTCGCGACATTCTTTACAATAGTGTCGCTTTGCACGCTTAGGCAACAATGTACTTAGTACCGAATTGATTTTTTTTTAAAACAAAGGCATGAGAAGGATGTTGTAATGTAATGTACTTTAATGACCTATGACCTATGTAAAAGCCAGTGTTCAGCATTTCTGAATGTTTTAATTTTTGCAGGTAGATTTGTCGAAGGATTTGGCCCACTGGGAAAGCCTGAAGCCTGAGGAAAGACATTTTATATCCCATGTCTTGGCCTTCTTTGCAGCAAGTGATGGCATTGTCATTGAGAACTTGGTAAACTTCTCTCATGCATTTACATTTAAGCATTTTGCAGTCCGTGTTATTCTGAGCAGTATATTCAGAGCCTTGTGTCCCCACAAGGAAAAGAAATGTAGAGCACATTCATCTTAAATGTCAGCAGCACTGACTGCTTATTTATTTCTGCATTGAGTACAAATCTGTGCTCATGATGTTTAAACAAATGGACAGACACGGCGTTGTTCCTGAGAACCGTTCAGAGGTCAGACTGTGGATGTTGTTTAATGTAATATCTCTGTAATAGTGCTCCAGCAGCATAAGTAATGTCAGCTCAGGTGTTTTTAAATTAGTTGGACATAGTTTAACTTGGCTCATTCTATAAATCAAGTTAACAGTAAGATTAACACCTCAGAGTAACACCGCATTGCAAGTTATATTTGTTTATTATTGTGATTGTTATAATTTATTATATAATATAAATATAACTTATTATTAAGTGTAATTCTGTGGATTATCAGTAAAATAAGTTAGTCTCTGCTATTGATTGTTGACAGTTGTTTCATCAGCACTTAATGTCAGAGTGTTATCTAACCGTTTCTGTCCCAACCAGAATCAAGAAATTGTTATGTAAGCAAAAATTGGATTTTATGTTAGTCAAAATGATTAGTTTTCTCTAAGATAAAATGTGGTATGATATGGGGTAATCATTGAGGTCACCACTCAGGTCACCAGAGTTGCGTTTTGAGAGCAGAAGGTTGGGTTTTGAAGCCCACAACATGCCACTGGTGGAGCCTTGAGCTAACGCCTATCCCTCGCTCCTCCAAGGGTGCTGTATCATGGATGACGCTGGCTCTGATGCCGGTTTTCTAACAAAATGGAATATGCAAAAAAAAAAAAAATAATAAAAAATGTTGTAGAGCAAGAATGCCTTTACAAAAATTTGATAAATAAAATTAAACCTAGTAAATAGTAATTAATGAAACAAAATCAGTATTTGGTGTGACAACACTTTGAGAACCCTTTAGTGTCCGGTACAGTTTGTGCAACTTTTTAAGCTAAGTTTTACTGAGCATGCTGCAGAATCTCCCACAGTTCTTCGGAGGACTTCGCGTATTGCACCTGGTTCTTTTTTGCATGCATTTCTCATATGTTTTTAAAAAAAAGAAATGTTTTTGTACTAACTCAATAATGTTAGTCTTTCGACTGCTCCTGTTGAGGGCTCGCCACGGCGGGCCATTCAGTCCACACACAAATTATCTGATTCGCACATGAAATTAAAAAAAGTTTGTCCTAAGACTTATACACAGCACTGTATATGTGACCAAAAAAAAGCTTCTGCTTCTAGCATGCTTGATTCTTTCATTGTGCAGGTGCAGAGATTCAGCCAGGAGGTGCAAGTTCCAGAGGCTCGCGCTTTCTATGGCTTCCAGATCCTCATTGAAAATGTGCACTCGGAGATGTACAGCCTGCTGATTAACACATACATCAGGGATCTAAAGGAGAGGTGAGGGGCCACCACAGGGGGAGAAGTTTTTAGACTCGCAGCTACATATATAATAAATATTTAAATAGTAGTTGCAGGTGCAGCCTTTGGCAGTTCAATGCTCAATGAGGTTAACTGGTTTTCGTAACAGTTAACTGTTTTACATAATGTGGTTCACAAAGAAACATGCCAGAGACTGGGGACACGTGGCTTAGCGGTTAGCATCGTTACCTCGCACCCCCTGGGTTGGGGAGTGTTCAAATCTCGACTTCAGTCGGTCTGTGTGTGTGGTATTTGCATGTTCTCCTCATGCGTTGAGTTTCTTCCGGGTCCTTTAGTTTCTTTTTGCAGTCTAAAAACATGCAGTATAGACAGTAGCTTCCAGATTGTCTTAAGTGTCTGATTTGGATGTACGAGTGAGTGAGTGTGTGCCTGTGCACCCTCCTATCCAGGGGGGGTCCTCCACCTTGTGTTTTGCGTTCCCTGGAACAAGCGCTAGGCTCCCTGAGACCCCACACAACATAAGCAGTAAAGAAGTGAGTTAACGATTAAACGAGAGGGACTGCAAATTTATATCACTATAGTAGTTTGTAATATACAGTAGCTTGTGTCAGGGTTTCACTATTTACTACTCTATTTAATAGTTACCTTTGTGTTATGCCGTTCTCTTGGAAAAAAACAATATACTACTTAAAAGTAAAAAGCACATGATAAATTCGATATTTTTGCCTCAATACCTGTAATTTTTAGTATCATTATCAGCTGCTTATACTAACTACGGATTTAAATAAAATATAGAACACTGTACTGTCAGGAACATTTTACCCTGAAGCAATGATTACAAATTGTTATTATTGTTTATTTTTCTAACGTCCTGTCGAACTTTTCTAGGGACTGTTTGTTTAATGCCATTGAAACCTTGCCTTGTGTAAAAAGAAAAGCTGACTGGGCTCTGCAGTGGATCACTGATAGAAACTCTACGTTTGGCAAGTTGCACCTTATATATTTACCCTTCAGAGGAGTTACTGTTTGAGTCTCCTTCTTTATTTATGCTTGAATAGGTTTGTGAAGTATAACTTTAAGCATGTCTTATTCACAGGGGAGAGATTAGTGGCATTTGCAGCAGTTGAAGGAATCTTTTTCTCAGGATCTTTTGCTGCCATCTTCTGGCTGAAGAAAAGAGGTTTGATGCCTGGACTCACCTACTCCAATGAACTCATCAGCAGAGATGAGGTAAAAATAAGTTTGACCAATCAAAATATTATAATACACTAATGGGCCCCTTCCTAGTACTGGGTAGGGTGCCTTTTTGCCTTCAGAGCGACCTTAATTCTTCATGGGATAGATTCAAGGTGCTAAAAATCCCAGTAGATCAGTTTATTTGGAAATACTCAGACCAGCCTGTCTGGCACCAACAAACAAGCCAAGTCACTTAAATCAACCTTAAATTCTGACACTCAGTTTGGGCTTTGACAGATCATCTTGACCATGTCCACATGCCCAAATGCATTGAGTTGCTGCCATATGATTTTCTGATTAGATATTTGTGTTCAAATGGCCTGTGAGTTTATTTCTGAGGACTGAAAAGCAGCTCTAACAATCTAATCTTGCATTCACAGGGTTTACACTGTAATTTTGCCTGCCTTCTATACAGCCACTTGGTGAAAAAGCCATCAGCCAACAGAATCAAGGATATTATCACTAAAGCTGTTAGCATTGAACAGGTCAGTGCCGTCAAAAAAGCCAACTTACTGTAATAGTGTGATACATTTGATGTGTTATAAGCACAGAGAAACAAAAATGCTTGTTTTTTGCAGGAGTTTCTGACTGATGCTTTACCAGTTGACCTAATTGGGATTAACAGCTCTTTGATGAACCAGTACATCGAGTTTGTGGCAGACCGGTTATTAACAGAATTAGGAATACCCAAAGTTAGTAATTTAATATTAAATAACTAAATAACAATTTGTTCACTAACTAACTAGCTGATTGATTGATTAACCAATGTCATTGTCCCAGTCATGTTTTGATATAACTAGTTAATTTTGTGTTAGCATGAGTGCCTGGGATAACTGGCTTTATTTTCATGATTTCAAATTCTGTTTTATTTCCCAAAAGATATACGGCGCAGAAAACCCGTTTGATTTCATGGAGTTCATCTCATTGGAAGGAAAAACAAACTTCTTTGAGAAACGTGTGGCTGAGTATCAACGGTTTGGAGTAATGTCAAATACAGTGGACTCTGAATTCACTCTCGATGCAGATTTTTAAAGCTTTATACAGGTACAAATAGTAAATTCTTTTTACTTGAAAGAGTCTACATTACTAAAAAGTATTTTTACAGAGCCTGTGACACTTTTTCAAGCAAATTTAATGCAACTGTGTCCGTGTTGTTTTATTTATTTGTTTTTGTTGTGTTCCTGGACTCTAGACTGTTTTTATTTAATTGCTTCTAAACTGCTGAAAAATGTATTAATGAGTGAAGAAGAATGCCAAAGGTGCAGATGTAATATTTGTGTGTATTGACTGAAACAGTAATTATATTTCTATTCCATTATTTTGTTTATGAATAGTGATAGTTTTTCTCATGGTATGAGAACCAGCTTAGTATGTTGTTAAAATATGACTAATCTGGTCCTTGCTTATCGTTGTTACATGAAAATAATGTAAGGTCATTATCAAAATAATGTAAGGTCATGTTTTACGCTAAAGGTATTTTCTTATTGGTCTTAATGTTAATTGATTTATAGAAGAACGATGGCTTATTCTGAAAAGTGTACTTCATTTATGCCTCTGTTCCAGTGTATTCAGTAAAAAACAAACATTAAATAGAGATTTGTAAAAAAAAAAAATAAATAAATAAAATGTTGAGTGTAAATGTTTCTTATTGGTTTATGGCACTGCATTTCTAGCTTGTGTTTATCTTCCTATATTAGTATTAATTTGTGTTTGGACGATAAGCTTAATCCTTGTGCTTAGATCCTGTAAAAATAAAAGTTAGGACTGACAAGATAAAACTGGCTTCACTGCCTAAACAAGCTGATTTTAGAGCCAGTGCATGGTGCTGGGATAAGCGCAGCAGGTGCAGCAGCTTTGTTAGTTTTTTAGACACTGTGTAAATTTCCTGGTTACTTCTTTATTGTAGTTTTACCTCTCAGGTGTTCATGACGATAATGCTTCACCACACAAGTTATATTTGTTTTGTTTAGTGGTCCCTTTTTATTAATGGCCCAAGCAAAGAGGCAGTGACAGTGTCCTCCTACACAATGTTTTGTTACTTTAGTACTCTGTTGTGAAATTATGTCCATAGAAGTGGAAACAACCTACAAAAGAACAATTATGTTGGGAATAATACACAACTGGGAACGTCGTTATAAGCATGAAGATAGCATGATATGGTCCAATGCAAATGGAGTTAATGAGGAGTTATTGAAGAGAGGCTGGATCAGACAGTTTGTAATAACTGCTATACCTGCATTGACATTGAAGTGACAGCATGTATTAACTTGTTTTATGTTCCATAGCAATAAATGTAACTATAAAAGTGTGGTGTCATGAATTAGAGATGTTAATCATTGGCAAATAACTGAGGTACTTGACTTACTTACTTGACAAATAACTTGACTTGCATCAAGCAAGGGGATTTTAAATAACTGGGAGTTTGTTAAGAAGTGTCCAACACATCATTAAAACCTGGAAAGATTAATCACTGGACTGTCAGCTTTGCCAGAAGAAATTTTGTCAAAAAAAAAAAAAAATTAGATCCTGATCAGAGATCGCTTTAATGACTTGTTAAGTTGCATCATATAATCACAGCTATGTTTAATACAACTAGAGCTCATATGATTTTCTCTAAAAAGCTTGGCAGGAAAAAGGCTTATGTTTGCTTGGGAGCATAAAGATTGGGATTTGGAGCAATGGAAAAAGGTCATGTTGAGTCCAGAGTGACCCTATTGCATAATGATGGTCAATAAAATAAAGTCAGCTGACAACCTGAATGTATTGAATGACCAGGTGTTTTTTTCCTTTCCTGATGACACTGACATTTTTTAGGAATTATATTGTGAAAGAGCAGGTCTGAAAGCATGAGGAAACATTCTCACACGAACTGGCTATCACTATGTGTGTTGTAAGCTAAAATTGGTTGAACTGAATCACAGAATGCGCAACATTTTTTTCTGTGCATGCCCTGTTGTGTGTTCCCCCTTACACAGTCAACACCTTCTGATAGAAGTAAATCATGCAATACAACAATGAAGGCACAGTATTCAATAAAGTAATCTTATGGATAGATTGTTGGATGTTAAATATTAAGATAAACTATTAAGAGTTTGGTGGCACAAGGGCTTAGTGGTTGGCACTGTCACTGTTGTGCACCTGCAGGGTTCGATTGCCACCTCTGGGTCCATGGAATTTGCATGTTTTCTCTGTGCTTGGTGGGTTTTCTCCCCGGGCACTCCGGTTTCCTCCCACAGTCCAAAGACATGCAGATTAGTAATTTGCTCATTGGTTTTCCCAATGTAGCGTGTGAATGAGCATGTGTATGTTGATCAGAGATCATACCATAGCTGTAAAAATGGGAAGAAATAAAATAGTCACCGCTGGTCTCTACTGTCCCTGGTTGGACTACAGAGGTTCCAAGATTGATGGATAGATTAAGAGATTAGTTACCATAATGTGATTTTTTTTTCCTCATGATAGTTTCTGCTTATTTTTATTCTTTAAAAAGGTTACTATTACAGCAATTTCCCTAAATATTAATAATTGTTGGATTTTTTAAGGAAAATTTTTTAGGTTCTTTAAGTATGTAAATGTTAAAAATGAATGTCTGAATTACTTCAGCGTTTTGTTCCCCGCTTGCGGTTCAGCTTCCGTCCTCTGTGATGCTGTGTGTGAGAATCTAAAACAGAGCAATCAGAGCACAGTCTGAGCATGCGAGTGTGTGAGTGAGCGATTGAGAGAGAAGTGTGTGTACGTGGAAAGATGGCATCGAGCTGGGGAGGCGTTTTGTCGGAGCAGGCCGAACTAATATCGATTCGTCTCCGTCAGCTCGTGTCTTCTGGACTGCACTTTCTCCATGATGAGCTGGGGATAGATTTAGGTTTGAAGCCGGACCTTTACCCGGCTTGGGTGTTTCTCTGCACGGCGCTGATCGGCCTGTTTCTCTTGCTGGTGCTGGTCGCGGCCTGCGGCGGAGCGCGGCGCAAGAAGCAGGGAGCAGCGCGGAGTAAAAGCACTGCTGCCGTGAGCGCTACTGAGAGCGCAAAGGCCGCGCCGGTGAAAGCACCGAAACCCGACGAGCCAAAGAAGAAAAGCAAAAAGAAATCTTCGGAAAAGGTGTGTACCGTAAAAATCATGACCGGTGCTGGTATCATGAGTATCATCGCCTCCTGAGCTAGTCTAGTTAGCTAGCATGCTAACATGAAGCGCATTCGAAAGTACCGCTGTTTTTGACAGCTGCCGTGCTAACTAGCTTACCTAGCGGATCTAGATTGTCTGATTTCCACAGATACTTTGCTATAATAACATACTTTCATATATTGGTCTGTATGTTTAAATGTATAAGCTAGGAATTTTTTTTAAAAAATTATCAGTGATCTAAAATGCTTCACTGGCTAGTTTGCTGAACGTGGTTAGCATAGCCGGCTATCTTAGGTTAGCCACATAGCTTATCTAGTTCAATGCAGTTGGACGTGATTTGGCAATAAAACGCGATACTTTTTTTTTTTTTTTTTCCCACAAGTATGGCGATATACCGAGTTATTTACCAGGTAGGCAAAAAAAAAAACGTTTTTTAAAATTTATTTAATGTACAACAAAAAACTTCTTAGACCAGTGTGTGTCACAAAACCACTTTAATTGCTCATAATGTATATCTTAGCATCACTCAAATGCAAATCAAGTCTTTATAGGTGTAAACTAACAAATTCCAGCTTTTAAGCTCAATTTTCGTTTTGTTGTTTAACATTTGACATTTCTCTCCAACAGAAGAACCAGTCCAATGGTGGGACGGCTCCTGAGCCTCGAGAGCAAGTCAAAGTCGTTAAGGAGTCCCCGAAACAATCAGCACCACCAAAAGCACCGGCAAAAGCACCAGCAGCAAAAGCACCAGCAGCAGGACCACCTCCAACTAAACCACAACCACAACCCCAACCCCAACCCCAAGCTCCTGTTGATAGTAAAGCTGAAAAAGTAAACACACAAGTTGTCTCATATTTACTATTTAGGTGGTTTCTCAGGCAGCATGGTGGCGTGTGTCGAGTTATCTGGGAATTTGCACATCAGCCTCCGCTTCAAACTTAAAAAAAGCCATAGCCAACTACAGTGGACATGGGGATCAACTCTGGAATCACTTTTAATTCTTGTGTCTGACAGTTTTGCGGGTTACAGAACAATTGTTCAAAGTGGACTCAACTAAGTGAGGGAGAGAGCAAGGTCGATAACCTTAAATGAAAACCAGAAAAAGGGTACATCACTATTCCTGATAAATAACAGTTAAAT
>JAQMYG010000023.1:27581526-27593129 GCA_030014215.1 Clariallabes teugelsi | reverse complement strand
CCTGATAAATAACAGTTAAATCACTACTTCTAAAACACAACAGTTAAATAAAATTTAAATAAACACAACAACAGAATCATTTAACTAAGCTTCTAACACAACTAACTAAGGGTTAACTATTCTATTAACCCTTTAAAGACATGTAATACACAACGTCATACTACATTTTTTGTGAATACATTTAAACATTTCAACAATATTCACAGCATAACATAAGTTACTTTTTCGCTTGTAATTAGCACTATAGTGAATAAATTAAATATCGAGTAACTCAGTCAAGATTCAAGTGATCAGTCCTTCATATAAGTAAAGAGCGGTATTATCATACCATCAGCGTCCCTGAGATGACCAGCAGCCGATACGCTTCCCTGTCTCACATATGCTTGCACATTTGTGCTTGTATGTTGAGTCTGTACCTTTGCTCCATTAGTGATTGTGAGGTGATGCATACTGTGATGTTATACTTTGATCGTGTCATAGTTGTTCCTTGTCGAGCGGCTTCAGCTCCACCATTTCACTTATTTAACTTTACAGTGTGCGTGGAGTTTGCATTTTCTCCCCGTGCTTGGTGGGTTTCCTCCGTGTTTCCTCCTACAGTCCAAGACATGTAGAGCTAATTGGCATTTCCAAATTGCTCTTAGTGTGAGAATGAGTGTGTGTGTGAGATGGATTGGCACTCTATCCAGTGTGTACCCACCTTGGGCCCCAAGTCTCATGGGATAGGCTCCTGGACCCTGTATACAGGATAAAACGGTATAGACAGTGAGCGAGTGAATTGGTGGCCCAGTTGTAAGTAGGCCAAAACTCCGGTCACTGAATGCAGTGCCCAAGTGCAGATAAAATGGGAGAGTTCTGTCAGGAAGTGCATGTGGTGTAAAAACCTGTGACAAGTTATGTCCAAATTGTATTGTCTGCTGTGGCAAAAGGCCAACATTATTTAACTTTTTCTATTTAGTGATTTCCTGCTACAACAACAGGAAAAAACACAGCCGTCGATATTTCCCCTGAACATGTCTTAAAATGTCAAAATGTCTCAAATATTCGCACTCGCACACCAATCATGGGCATCTGTGAGCTCATGCAAGCGGAATGGGCGGATAGCGCTTTCCTCAGAGTGTGTTGCGCCGTCCCTACCGTTTTGTGAGCAGCAGTCTGAAAAGATTCGGTCAGCCGGCGTCATGTATCTCGGAGGAAGAACGTAATAGTCTTTGGGTGGGAATTATATAGGACTACAATAGGTAGAAAATTGGAGAAATGTAGCAATTAGGAAGGGTCTGTAAATTTTTCCTTGTTTGGGTTTTTCTATGAAATGACAACTTAAAAATTTTTTATGTTAGTCTGTCGACTGCTCCCGGTAAGGGGTCACCATAGCGGACCATCCGGTCCACACACAACCTTGGCACAGGTTTTACGTTGGATGCCCTTCATGATGCGACCCTCCCATTTTATGCGGGTTTGGGACCGGCACTGCGTCCAGTGGCTGGGGTTTGGGCACTGGCTGGGAATCGAACCCAGGCCTTCCACATGACCTCACCTATGAGCCACCAGTGCCTATATATTCACTTCACAGTGTATGTATGTATGTATGTGTGTATATATATATATATGACTGAAGTGCTAACAGGGACTAACCCATCTGTCAATCTTTCTGCAACATTACACACAAACAAACGGTATAAAGAATGTTATTTATTAATAAATTTAAATGGCAAAGACGAATAAAACTCCTTAGGGTTTAGTATATTTGGAAAATAATTGTTAGACAAAGGATGCTGATAATTAAAAAGAATAAGTAACTAATAACTTATTGTTGTATGAAGTACAGAAACTATTTAGTAAAAATTGCGGAAAGCAGCATTGGACAGTGTAATAGTTTGTAATAGTTGGAGGTAATAAAACCATTTTTCTTACCACATTTTTACATAGGCCAAGAAAAGTAAGAAGAAACCAAAACCAGAGGTGAAACCAACCCAAGCTGTTTCCTCTACGGACGGAAAGGAGCCTGATGAAGGTACGAAACTGAGTATTTGAAATAAACACCATTGTTTAAGTGCACAAGTTCGGTGAGAAGATTAGCAATTAGGCCACTGTTCTATCTAAAATGATACATCTGTAAAGATTATTTCATGGCATTTCTCCCGGTAATCATTTGCTGATTCATGAACATGGAGATAAAATAGCATATCAAAGGTTAAATAAGAGCTTGTAAACTTGCACCAGTGCAAAGGTTTAATTTCAGTCAATAGGCATGTAGTCATTTAAATAGCAGGGTGATGATCACAAAAAAAAAAAAAAACCAACAACCTTGTGGTCCAAGACAGATAATTTGCATGATAAATGTACTAGTGAGAAAGCACCCAAAACTCCTGGTTTCAGGAAAGGAATCATGTTGCTGCTGGTGTGAAGCGAATTAAGCGAATTTACTATGTGATATAAGTGAAAAAGGCATGTGGACTGTCGTTAAATATGTTTGAAGGAGTTTTATTAAGCGTTTAGTGTTGAAGCATACTACTTTCAGGTTAGGTGCAGTGAATTCAGAAAATATATAGCACATTCAGAAAAATCTATACAACTGTAAGAGCAAAATCACAACTAACTAATATATATATAAATATCTATATATAATGTGTGCGGACGTGTGTGATTACAAGAAACATATACTACACACTGCTCCCATAAATCAAAATCAAGTTTTAAAAAAGAGCATCGAAAATGTGTAAACCTTTAAAGGTGTCACTTAGGTTCTGTAAAAGTTTTGTTTTTGCTATCTTCTTTAGTAACAGATCATTACACTAACTAAATATTAAGTTTATTAACATTAATAACATGCACCTTCATGGTAAAGTGCTGTTGCAGAAAATGGCATGTGGAAGAATGATTGTTGTTACATAATCCTTAAAAGGTGCTTGGGAGACTAAAATCAGTAACCGAGAGAAGCGACAGCAGCGCAAGAAGGAGAAGGGCTCCAATGATGAGTCTGGAAGTCCTGGTGGTAGTCAGCATGTTGGTCAGCAACCAGAGCAGCCTGCAGTTACAGCTGCAGTGAAGACCAAGAAGAATAAAGGTAAAGCTGTTCGATGTCTCCTTAATCATTGGCACCTGGCTAGAGCAGTGGATTACATTTTATATTAACTGTTTTGTGATTCAACATGTTAAAATATAGTTTGTTTTTGGTAGAAAGTGAATTTTAAGCATATTTCTTATGTCTTGGTAGAATCTCTAAATTTAAAGGCTGCGAAAGGTGATGCCAAAGTAACACCAGGTAAATAATGTTTTATTATTGTTTAAAGCTTGTTGTTTATCTTTTATAAGCACATCTAATGATTTGCTCCGTCAGTAGTGTTATCCAACTGGAATAATGTGAATAGTGGAGGATGGGCTGATGTGTCTGGGAAGCTTCAACCTCAGGTGAGCACTTCAGACCGTGATAAATCCTCTGTTGGCGTTAAGGCATCTGGACACAGGACTGCGGAGCCAATGGCCTGGACTCATCAATCCGAGGGTAAGCACTAGTAGATTACTGACCTGTCCTGTAGCAGAGATGGGATATGTGAACTACTTATAAGCAGGTCTAATAAAATAATATTCCCTTATGTCTTAAGAACGTTGTTGCCATTGTGCATAGATTTAAGTTATTTACGAAGTATATTCGATAAGTTGCTAATATGGATGGTGTAAAGCATTAGATTCCACTAAGTGATGGACATAACGATCGCCATCTGTTCGACAGGCACAAGGACAAGTGTCTTATAGTCACTTATACGTCAAGTGTCTTATAGTATTTGTCATCCTTGTACATATTCATGGTCACAAGTCCAGAGCCCATTTTTTAGCTATTGAATATTTTTTAATGCTCTTTATGTGTCTGGCCTGTCTCCCTCCGGAATTATTGTCATAACTACCAGATAAACTAGTTCAATTTTATAATAACAGGGTCAAGGTCACAGCAAGGGCAAATGTTTGAAATAGCTTTTCCTTAATGTTTGAAGTACTTTAAGGGTATTTAGGGCATACAAATTAGGATGAAGAAGGATTAGACTTTTTGGTGAAGTTCATGCCTGTTTTTATATATTTATTTTTTTTGTACGTAACAAATTGTTTTGTTTTCAGCAGGGTCATGGCCCAGTGTGGAAGGACGCATTAAGCCAGAAGTGAACCGAATGAACTTCTCCATGCTCAGATCAGGTATTCAGATAATATTAACTGTTGCTCTCTGCATGTGAACACTTTGGCATTTTCCCTCAGCTTGTTTGGGAGATTTTTCGAGGTGTCTAAGAATTTTAAATTCTATAGCTACACTATATAACCAAATGTTTGTGGACACCTGAATTAGTCTTTTTTTTTTGTTATAATAACCTCTCATCTTTTGAGAAGTCTTGCCACTATGTTTTGAACTGTGGCTGTGGAGATTTGAGCAGGTTCATCCGTAAGAGCATTAGTAAGGTGAATTTGTGTGCAGTTGGCATTCTAGTAATCCACGTGTGTCTATAAACATTTGGCCATATGGTGTGTCTTGGGTGAGTAAATTCTGTAAGTAACAGAATTCTTGTAAATAACATAATTCTTGTAAATAACAAAGGAGGCAACCCTACAGTAGTTTGCAACTGCTAAAACTAAAAAAATTACAGAATACATTGCCTTGTCAAAGAAAAAGATGCGCAATTAAGCTTTGATTATGTCACATATTGTGAGCAATTCATGTGTGAAAATCATTCCATATGCTCCCAGAGCCACTCTTTCACAGCTTGAGTTCTCAAATATGCCTTTTTAATCAAGAAAGAAACACTCCACTGATGTGATAACCTAGTCAGCTCAGTACATTCAGGTCATCAGCAAGCTTTATTATGTTTCCACATAAGTCTAGACCTTTCTCTTTTTACCCTTACATGCTCATTGCTCTGGTATAGGGTCAATCTGGACTCATCAGACCACACGGCCCTTTTTCTGTTGCTCCAAAGTCCAATCTTTATGCTCCCTAGCAAATTAAATCCCTGTTTTTGACGAGTCTCACTAACAAGTGGTTTCCTTATTCCCGCACGTTACAGTGTGTGTGTGTGTGTGTGTGTGTGTGTGTGTGTGTGTTTGGAAATGCTCTCATGTTCATACTTTGACTATTAAACATTGCTGTTATTTTTCTATGCAACTTCCTTTCATGATTTTCATCCAGTGAAGTTGATGGTTCGGCTATTTTTCCAGGTTTCAATAGTGCGTTGGAGGGTTTTTGGTAATCAGGAACACAGTTTCAGTAATTTCAACAGCCTCCTTCATTGTTTTATTTTTTTCTTGAGACGGGCCAATAATTTGATCCTTCTGAAAATGATTTTTATTATTATTATTATTTTTTGCCAGGCAGTGCACATTATCACAAAAAGACTTATGTTTTAATCACACCTTAATTTCAATGTCTCTTTCATCAGCTGCCGTTCCAGTGACTCAGTCTGCTGCTGAGTTGGGGAATGGTCCCACCACCACTGACGAGTGGTCTGGTTTCAGTAAGCCAAATAATTCTGTGTTTAACAAGAATTGAAATTAGGAGTACTTTATTTTTTAATAGCTGCCAATTTTTTTTTTATAATAGTTAATTGTGTAAATTTTCTATTTCAGATGGTCTTGGTGCAGCTGATCCAAGTTCAGACTGGAACGCTCCAACTGAGCTGTGGGGGAACTATGATGAGCCTAAGCCAGAAAAACCTGCTGCCCAAGATACACCCGTTTCCCAGGTACCCAGGGTCAGTCAAAGAATACACATTTGGAGTGGGCACTAATCCACATACAGTCCCACTGTGCTAACAATGTACGGTACTGTTTTGGGTAATTTTGACAATATAAAGTTTGTTGTTTTAATTATGTTTTCTGCTGAGTGAAGGACGGATTTGTTAGATTAATTAAATCTATTAGACTTAAAGACTTCTGACGTTAATGTACATCTCTTTTTCTGTGGCTTCATCTAAAATGTTTTACAAAGCAGTTATATTTTAATCCTGTTAGAACATAAGTGGTAGACAGGAAGTCAATTGGGTTTCGACTTGTTTGTTGGCGGGGCATAAATAAAAATTTAAAAAAAGAAAGTAAATATTTATGCCTAAGAAGATTTAAACATTGACACTGCCTGTAATATAGTTTTTTTTTTTTTTTTTAATCCTACTTTTTTATCTGAATTTATTTCATCAGTGTTTTTTGCAATATCCACATGCATAACAAATACCCTCAGATTTTCATATTGTAAGACTATTGCATTCATATTCTAACAAATATTATGTTCATTAAGGCTGCAACTAGTGACTATTTTGATAATTGATTATTCTATCTATTATCGAATCAGTTAATCGGATTACAAATGGCACAGTTACTCAATAGCTCTTGTTTAGGTATCTGCCTTTAAATTTAGCTTGAGATTGTTTTGCGCATGTGGTAACTAACAAGATAAGAATGATGAAAACTTCCTTAAATATCTTTTAATGAATCTTCCTTATGGAATGAAATCCAAAACCAAGAAAAAACAAAGTAGCATCAATAAAATATAACTATTAATTAAAGCTTAAAGATGACAGGCGGCAATTATGGGAGGTAAGTTGAAAACTGAGATTGAGTCTGTGGTGAAGGGGCGTGGTCAAGTGGTGGGGGCGTGGTCGTGTGAAGGGCCCAAGGGTGAGGTAAGAGGGGGGGGAAAGGACACACTAGCATTTTCCTCTGATTTGCTTGAGTTAAGAGTAAAATGTTCCTACACTTTTTGCTCATGAAGGTGTTTGTCATCAGTAAGCCTAATACCTAAATGTCAGACCGTTCACTATTCATGCAAGACTCAAGCGCGATGATGTCAACTGATCAACATTTAAATTAGTTGCCAACTAATTTCATTATCGATTTGAGTCGACAATGTTAATTTTTGCACCTGTATTGTTAAGCTTATAAAGGTATACTTAGGGAAGCCGTTGTGTGTTACTTTACTAGGTATACTTGTTTTTCCTGAAATTAAATGCTCCAGAACACATTAATGAGGTCTCCTTTATGGCTCCTTTATGTTAATTATACGTGCTGTGTAATTTGATGTACGGTATGTTTTTCTGTTGCAGGAATCTGATGATGACAAGGATAAAGGAGATCCTTCTGGAAGTGGCAAATCCAAGAGAAAGAAGAAAAAGAAGAAGAAGCCTGAGGATGAAAATGCTGGCTCACAGGTATGAGTGCTTAGCTTCTGAAAAGAAATACTATGAACATTTTTTTTCCGTTCACCTGTTCCACAAAATAATTAATAATTGAATTGACATTACACTAATTTTTGCTTAAGTAAAACAGGATGATAAGCTTAGGCACTTCATTTGAAACATAAGTAAAAAATTTTACACATATTTGAGAATAGAATAGCAACAAGAGAAACGTCTGTATTGTTTGGTTTAAATTTGGGATGGGCGTTAAAGTTGCGTTTATGTCCAGGTGACCACCGAGAGTTCGGCTGCACCTGCTGAAAGTGGATTCGTCAAACCCCGTCCTAATGTGGAGGAGCCAAGCAAACAGATCAGCACTCCACAGTCAGGACCGAGTGAGTAGTCTGCTAGTGCAACTGTCTAACTAAATTGTTTTTTTTGATTGAATGTTGACTGTCAATTTTTATCTACAGTCGGTTTACGATAATAATAATAAAAATAATAATAGTTGCATACAATAATGATTTCAAATCAAGACCTGCCAACCTTCACATTTTTCACAGTTCGTCATATTAAACGGTGGAGTCCATTAACAAAACAAAAAAAGCAGTCCCAGCTGTAAAATGTCAGATTAGCCGATCTTCAAATGAATCAGAAATGAGTGAGACAAGTTTCTAATATTAACTGATGCATCATGAACCCCGCCCCTTCTCTACATTTCACATTAGTAATCTTTTGGCTGGTGCTCATGTTTCACAAGTTGCTTCTTCCCTGTTTGAGGGAAGTTCTGAAGCTCTATCCTCCATTTTGTCAAGATAAATCGAGAATGTATTGTTCAGAGATGTGAAATAAATATCTAAACGTTGGACATTTAAATCAGTCTGTGTTTATTACGGTCACACAAAAATGGCTAAAAAGCACTTTCCATGTTACTATGCATTAGTCCTTGGTAGGGTTGGCAGTTCTGCAGACAATTTGCTATTTGTTGCTGAACAAACTGTTTACTTTAATATATACTGCTTTCACAGAGAAATCTGATCAGAATTGGGAACCATCTAAGCAAGCTCAAAAGAAAAAGGCCAGGAGAGAAACATGAATGCCCTTCATCTCTTATGCAAAGGATTGTCGAAAAATGTTTATGCAATAATTTCACAGTACAGAATTTTATACTGATTAAATCGTCTGTGCTATTTATAGAACATCTTAAATGAGTTGGGCCAAGATGGCCAAAAATAAAAAATAAAAAAAGTTGCAGCAAATGGAGAACAACTTATGCACTAAGCTAGACTGATGTCTTGTAAAGGTTTGATTGTTGTACTTGATATCATGCACGCTTTCAGTGCAGTGAAAGATTATGTATTGTTGTCCAACGGCTACTTTTGCGATGTTAACAGAATTTGAAAAGTTTGTTAATATCTTGGGGGGGAATTTTAGAATTTTGAGGATGTCTCTTGTGATTTTTTTTTTTTTTGTTTGTTTGTTTTGTTTTTTCCTTCTTTTTTTTCAAATTGATTTCTCTTTCCTCTGGAACTTTTCTACTGCTGAATTGCATTCAGGAGTATTTTGCAGTGTAGCAGTATGTGTTAGATACCGCTGAGAGACACTGTGCCATCAGAGCCATCATGAAGTACATAAAAAAAAAAAGTCATCAGCAGCAGCAGGAAGAGACTGGTGTATTACTGTATTTTGTCATCTGGATCTGAAACAAAAGGAGAGTACAGGTTACTAAAGAGATGTTTCTAACACTAAGAATATTCTCAGTGCTTTTTTTCCTGTATTAATTATATATTTTCACATAGAGAGGAACTGTAAACACCTTTTGAAATACTTGCTTTATCTTACCTTGTTAACTGTTGAATCAATTTAATGCTCTTTGTTTCTCTTGCAACCTCTTCAGTAGAAAAAGCCAGGCCATATGTACAGAATTAATAAGGGCTTTTTTCTATAATTCTCTTTAATTGCACTGTGCTAAAGGTTGTAATAGTTTCTACTTTTCGTTTTTTTCCGATCTTTTTTGAAATGTGAATGTTTAATTCCTGTTTAATTTGTTTTGATATTGTGGTGGGTAGAGTGGGAGTGATTTTTAATGGAGAGAGATTAAAGGTAACAGCAGCTTTACCTCCATTTCATTATAAATAGTGTCAGTAAATGGACTCTTTTGCCTTAACCTGGTTTTTTTTTTTCTTTTTTTTCCCCCCTTGTTCTTCTTTGTAATGTATGCATCTAACCGTCTCTCAAATTTAAAGTCATTTTGGAAAGAGTTGTGGAATTATCATTTCCAGTTTAATTGATGTCAGAGCTGCACTTACTGTTGCACGAATCCTGTTTTTAACTCTTTACAATAATAATCATTGTCTCATAAATGTCCACATTTTTTCCCCCACTGATACAAGTACTACTCTCAACATAAAGGCTTTAACGGATGAGAAATGCGTATTGCTTTCGATAGGTAGAAAATTGGTGAATTTCAGTCTTTTCTTTCTTCAGGCTTTATGCCTTGAGAATTTAATTTAAATGTGTCTATATGTGGATTAACTGGGCGTTTATCCCATGTTCATTTTTGTAAATTGTGGTAGATTTTTTGCGAATTTGAGGTACTCTGGTTTAGAATCAGACCCCTGCCTTAGTTTTCCATTAGAAAGGTGGTAAAACCAGTGTATTTATACCTGTCTTCAGAATTTTGGATCCGAGAATGATAATGTTTACTGAAGTCGATGCAATATTTTTATGTTGATTTGTTAAAGAAATAAAACATTGGATCATTGTTATTCTGTGTGATTATTTTTGTGCAGCTCAAGATTTAGAGACGCGTAACTACAGTGTAAATGAGTGTAAACAGAAGCGGTGATGCAGGTCAGTAGTGTTTACAATAGTTTACAATGTTTTAGGAGCAACTTTGAGAAAAGTGTGTGTGTTGAAGTGTCAGTAAAGTTCCTGGATTTTGAGGGGTCATGGGGCTTTTAAGAAGAAACAGTTTCTGTTGCTTCGGTTCCTTTTTTCAGATGACAGAAGGATAATGGCTCTGCAGGTGCAGCATATAATGGATAGAATAGAGAACCCGATCCTGTTGTTTTCCATTATTTGCTGCAGTGTCTTGCAATCCAAGACGGTGCAATTCCCAATCAGATAGTAGTAGCCGCAGTACTACTTTGGGCCACTAACACACTTGTTAGTGTGTTATGCCATTAGTCCATGTAGATCCATTATACAAAATTCCTCGCTCTCTCATGGATTCTGAAATAATTACTTGGAAGATGCCTATTGCAAACAATACAACATCAAAACCACTAGATTGCATTTACCCTTTGATGACATCAGATTTCATTCAATAGATTCATACTTTCATTCAATAGGTTC
The DNA here is from genome assembly GCA_030014215.1 of Clariallabes teugelsi. Classification (NCBI taxonomy): domain Eukaryota; kingdom Metazoa; phylum Chordata; class Actinopteri; order Siluriformes; family Clariidae; genus Clariallabes; species Clariallabes teugelsi. The sequence continues at coordinate 27,582,627 of JAQMYG010000023.1, read as the reverse complement.
AGACTTTATTCAATATTCTTTTCATTATGTACAAATAAGTAGTAATATTTACTATAAATACACTACATTAATTATTTATATATTAGCTATAGAATACTGGAGAGTATTCAGAGGAGAGTGTGTTTAGCAAGATAGCTTACACGCATTCAGCTGTGGCCTACCACAACAAAAAAGGAAATGGCATTATTAGGTATTACAGTGGAGTCACATTACTAAGCTTCTGACTGTTTCAGTACGTATATTGTCCATTAAGATCCACAAGGATTTCTTGCACTGTTTGCTCTTCAAGCTAGGTTAATTTTGCAGGAATTTTTCAAGGCCAACAGATCTCAAAAGCCCAAAGACTTTGAACAAGCAATAAATGCCCAATTATATCATTTCTCAGATGCCAGAAAGAAAGGATATGTTACTCTTAATTACTTGAGGCTATAGAACAACACCAACAAAGAAAACATCAGAAACATTAGAAATGGCATTCTGGAGTGTTTCCAAAACAAGGAGACACATAGTGTTGTGTAGCATCTGCTTCCTGTTTGACCAAATATCAGTGGATGTTATATACTTTTTAACGTGTGTTTGTGTGTGCATGTTTTGTAGTAAATCAAGAATGAAATATTTTTATCTTGCAGTACAGAAAAAAAATGACCAGTCAGTTTTGTCAGTTAATAAAAAAGTTATGCCCACTTTCGCATTATTTTTGGTATGGTCATTGTGTATTAGACATTATCATCCCCAGGTCAATATTAGTTATACAGTAAATGTAACACCACATGGTATTGCAATTAATATTTATCAAGGAATAATATAGAGAGTCTTCTTAGATTTGTATGAAAAAAGGGTATAGTGTAGCTGCTTTCCTATCTGATTGCTGAAGGTGTGTGTTGTTGTTAATCTTTCAGCTGCTCCTGTCAAGGGCTTGCCACAGCAGCCCATCCAATCCGCACAACAACTTGGAACAGGTTGTAAGCCGGATGCCCTTCCTGACGCAACCCTCCCATATTTATCCGGGCTTGGGCGCGGCACTGCATTAAATGGCTAAAGATTGGGCATTGGGTGGGAATTCATTTAATTAAATTGGGCAATTGGTGGTTCAGTGGTAGG
>JAQMYG010000023.1:27520658-27543252 GCA_030014215.1 Clariallabes teugelsi | reverse complement strand
TCCTGGGATAGGCTCCAGGCCCCCCGCGACCCTGAATACAGGATAAAGCGGTATAGAAGATGAATGAATGAATTTTAGCTTGGTTTATCCACTGGGCCACCTGAGCTTTGGTTTTCTTCAGGATTTCCGCTACAGTCACGTTTAAATGTTCACATGATGTGCGAAAGAAATGTCCCAGAGCGGACCACATAATAATCTAATTGGGTGAACTCATCACATTACTTCCCGTTTCATTTTACAATGTCTGAAGAAAAGGGCATTAAGTTCTGTAAATCATACAGAAGGTCATGTTCGAGTTTTGACTGATCTGACCTGAAGGCAGATTTGTTTCAAGCAAAAGAAAAGAAATAATCAAACAAATCTCAAAACACCTAAACATATAAAAGGACATAAAGAATGCATTTAATCTTTTGTTTTAGGATTTAATGCTAAGCAGACAGAAGCTGTGCCACAGTTGAGAGAGGATTATTCTTTCTTTTTTTTATGATATTCCCCATCCCTTAAATAAGGCAGAGTTAATACTTTAGGTCAAGAATAAACCCCCCCAGTTCTTATTATATCTAACTTCCACTACTGTGTAAGCTGTTCCATTTGTGTGGTTCATTGTTCTGAATCATCAAAAAAATTGTTTCCAAAAGTAGCATAAGCAAACTGTTATGAAGAGAGCTCAATTTAATAGGTGACTAAACTATTAGTTAACATAATGGCCTATTTAAAGAATTTTAATGTTAGTATTAACTATAGTTACCTAAGTGAAGAAAATCTTAACAAAATAAATACATTAGCACTAAAAATAATTAAACTGAAATAGTCTTGTTCTTAGTAACTGTATGAGTAGATTTTTTTTTTAAATCATCAAAATAAAAAGCATAATTATAACATGGCAGGATGTTGGAGGTGACACTTAAATTTCCAGTTAAGAAGAAGAACCCCTCCTCAAAAATGTTTAAGCCCAATTTAAAATAATTCAAGAAAAACAAAAAGAAATCAGTGTCTTTCTGAAAGGATGAGTCTTGCGTTCTGTTTATGACAAAACCAAAACACACACCCACCCGCCTGTATTTGACAGTATGCATTTTACACACCTGTAATAGTTGAGTAGCTGTTGCTCTCTGCTCTGGGTTCTTCACTAAACATTTTTTTACAAAGTCTGTGAAATCATCACTCCACAGCTCAGGTTTCCGGAATGTTGGTGGTGGATTTGTTGGAATCATAAAAATCGCCTAAGCAAGAAAAAGGCAAGGTGCAAAACCGTTACTAACAGCTTCTTATTATTCTTAGACTAAATTATCAAAATCTGTATACTTTACTCACTCTCATTGGATGAATGTCAGCATAAGGCGGTTTGCCCTCTGCCATTTCTACAGACGTGATACCCAGCGACCAGATATCTGCCACGCAATTATACCCAATCTCCTGAATCACCTCTGGAGCCATCCAGAATGGTGTCCCAATCACAGTGTTCCTCTTTGCCATCGTGTCCTGAAATAGCAGACAAGTGAACACATCTGTGACAAGTCCACAGCAGTACTAAAACAGACAAAATCTGTAAACCTGAATCGGTGATAAAAGTTACCGTCAGCTGCCCAGCCACCCCGAAGTCTGCAAGTTTAGCATGTCCCTCTGTATTAAGAAGAATATTCCCAGCTTTGATGTCTCTGTGAATCTTTCTCATGAAGTGCAGATATTCAAGCCCTTTCAATGTGGATTTAAGGATCGTAGCAATCTCATCTTCTGTGAGCTGGACAAAGCATGGGAAAAATATTAGCAATATTCTTGACGTTAAAGCGAGAAGAGTGAATTTAAGTGGCCAACATTTACTCTACTTACTGTTTTGTTACGTAACCGAATGATATCGGATACAGAGCCAGCACCACAGTATTCCATCACGATCCATAGGTCTGTGTTCTTAAAATAACTGCCATAATATTTCACTACATAGGGACTAGAAAGAAAGACAAACAAAATATTAAGTTAAAAAAGAGTAAAGTGGGGGTTCCTCAACCTTTTTTAACATGGACTAGACTGGGGCCTTGTAGATTTGTGAACCTTTGTACAAACAAACTCAAAGTGTTTGTTTTAGAACAGGGCTGTGTGTGTGGTTTTAATGTGGTGCTCTAAATTTGTCACTACACCACTGAGATCATACGGGCATTTACACATTTTTTTCCTCCTCAGCTGCTAGCACACATTTTCTATGCAGTATTATAGGAAGTGGCTGCAAAGCAGCAGAGAAATGTTTAAAACACTGCTGTTTTTTTTTGTCGAGTTTGCAAAATGGACAGACAGACATCAAGTGCTCTTTAAAATCATGACTAATCTGTTTGCAAACTAGGGAACAAACAGGGAAAAAACAATCACAGAGGAACAACTGTGAGTTAACAAATATGAGATTCACTAAACAAAATCTGTCATTAGTTGTATTCCAGTTATACAACTAAAAATAACAGCTTGAGAAATTTTGAGGACATAACTGGCATATGATGTCTGTACATGTCCTGACAGTTAAGAATCTGATTCGAATGTGAATGTACTAAACATAATAATATAGTTGATTATGATACATGAAAAGGCTAAAAGTTTGTGGGCACCTGACCAGCCCACTATAATAATAATAACCTTCAGTTTTCTGAGAGGCCGTTTACTTGCTTTTGAAGAATGGCCTTATAGGATTTGTGTGAGGTGTCTGGGGTGCAGTCAGCAACACAGTTCATCCCAAAGTGATTCAAGTCAGGGCTTTACTGGAACATGCTCAGGCTTTTAAGTTCCATTGAAGGTAAAGCTACAGCATACACAGACATTCTATACAACATTATGCTTGCAACATTCTAGGAAAGAATCATTAATAGATGTGATGGACAGGTGTCCACAAACTTTTGCCTTCTAATACCCCTACAGCTGCATTTTTGTCATTCAGTACGGATTGGTAAAACCTCTGGTACAGCATACTTTAACTATAGAAAAGGGTGGCACAGACATAACAGTGCATTTGTACCTGTCACATTGTTGCATAATGGAGATCTCCTTAATGATCTCCTGCAGATCCGACTCCACAGGAACCTGCTTAATGGCCACCACTTGGCCTGATTCTTTATGGATTGCTTTAAATACGCTTCCATAGGACCTGAACACAGTTTCATCAGGTGAAATTAGAACACATTCTAAACTCTTACATGATTTCTAAGAATGCAATACAATTTTACATTACCCTTCACCAAGTTTTTCAAGGACATCAAAGACTTCCTCGGGTTGCTTGGTTAGACTGTCTTCACTGAGCTTCTTCAATTTACTGTCAGGACACATAGGAGGGATTAAAAGAGGACAACGCACCCAACAGTGCTCAGAAACAAATTCTCCTTATTCTTATTACTGCTAACCAGCAAGGTATCCTAAACATAGCACAAATATCATATCTTGTTATAATCATGTTTAAGATAAACAACATTTAGCTTTCCAACAAACCATTTGGTTATTTTACAAAACAAAAGTATCATCCTGATGCAAGATAGTATATTAAGACAATACTTTAGGTCATATTAATAATTTTCCAAATCTATAACATCTTCTCTTACCCTGTAGTGGGAAAAAAAAAAAAAAAATCACATTTTGAAACACATGAAAGGTGTTAGTTTTACTTCTACCACTCTCAATCTGAATTTTTTACTTCTAAGAAGGCTTGAATGTTTCGTACCATTGAAAAGCTTGCTTACTGTTACTTTAACTGTCATTGCGATATAGAGTAAACATTATATATAATGTGTCATTGTTTATAGGTACATGTCAATTTCTAGAGATGGGGAAAAATCTATTCCGTTACATATCTGAAAACACATCTGTACAATTATTTACAAGTATATACGCTTGCTTTTGAGGTGGTAATATGTTGCCATTCTTTTAGAATCCTACAGGTGGTGCGCTCTAAACTATTCATACATTGGCAGGCAGCACAGTATCCTGTGTAGTTGGAATAAATTAAATCTTCCATTCACTCATCCATCTTCTATACCACCTATCCTGTGTACAGGGTTGCGAGGACTTGGAGCCTATCTCAGGAAACTTGGGCCATAAGACAGGGTACATCCTGGACAGAGTGCCAATCCATCAAAGGGCGAAGATACACACTACAGGCAATTTTGGGGACAGCAATTAGCCTAATCTGCATATATATGGAATATGAGAGGACACCAACCAAGCATGAAGAGAACATGCAAACTCCACAATCACTGACCTGAGGCAGGAAATCGAATCGGCACCTAGGTATCGTGATAATATTATATCAGGGGGTCCCTGATGGTTCCCATCCCTATCAATTGACCTCAAGAACGTGACGCGCCCGCCAACTATACTCTGTAGAGGTTTGATTCCGATCTCGGGTCTGTACGAGTTTGCATGTTATACTACAGAGTATAGTTGGCTTGGCGTGAAACGTTCATGGCTCATATCATGATGGCACAGTGATGTCCATTTTATATCATAATGACACGTAAAATGTCATAAGCATATGATTACAGAGTGTATATTCATAACCAAGACTCTGTTTCTAAACAACACATGTTCATTCCTAACTAAGAGAATGTTATCGAGGAATTCCCCAAAATGCTGACTACTGTTTGTTTGATGGTTTAACATTAAATAAATACTTCCAACAAACCTCTCTCTTTCTGTCTTACAGCAAAACACATTTTAATTCTAACATCCTTATATTTTAAGCCGGAATTTATCTTTATAAATACATGTAAACGTTTGTTATAAATGCATGAACGCAAAAAGTAAGAATATCAGCTATAAAATGTCAAAGACTGATTATGATGTTTCATATCTAATCACCCCATTCACCCAAAGTGATGCCTTAAATTGTTTTATAAGTAAATAAATGAAACATCCAACCCTACAGTTGTCACGTCACCCTCTTTTCTAAACTACTGTAAACACTGACTAGCTAGCATTAGCGTTAGCATGATAAACCACTAAAGATAGCTTATAAACCGAACAGCTAATCCTGCGCGAGTGACTTAGCTAACTAAAATGTTTTGTTATTATTATTATTATTGTCGTTAGCTTGTAGCTAGCTTGCTAACAGTAGAAACCTGTGATGCGGCCTGGATACAGAGCTATAGGCACTTAGCAGTTAGCATGTTGAGTGATAATAGCTCTTACTTTTTAATCACCGGCTGTTCCATCTTGCTGACAAAAAGATTAAATATATAACGTCTATTGTTCCTCGACAAATGCGGAATCTGAAAAACTGGCGTACGTATATTAAAAAAAAATCACGACATAATTATTCTTTCCAACACTTCCGTTCGCTTTTCATTTCCTCGCCTTTCCTCCTAGCCGCGTTAACGACACTGCTGTTACCATTAGTGACTACAGTATAAAAGTCCCCGAGGCACGTGAAAGCCGTTTAATCCTAAGTAATGTATGTTATATTATGTTATAATATTAAAACTAAAATAAACAGTGAGATTTCCCTCTCTATTGATCCGGTTAAACAGTTTGACATTTAATAAAGTGGCATAAAGGAAAGGAATCCTCGCGTTAGTGTGTTTTGCTGTTAATGGTGTTTACAGTATTTACCACATTATACCCAAGGAATTTAATACATTACCTTACAAATATATAGTTATGATAAGTCATATCTGTCTTATAAAATCCAGGTTAGCCTTGAGTTATTGAGACCATTTTTTTGCCAGCTAGAAAGTTCTGGTAGAAATGTATGAGTTTCTGAGTCATATGAACACAACAAAATTGTATTTATTTATTTATATAAATTTTTATGTTATATTTATAATGACACAGGCATTTAAATGTTTTTTAAAGGTGTAGTAGTGGTTAGCACTGTGACCTCGCGTCTCCAGTATAAGCAGTATAGAAGATGAATCAATGAATTTACTTCACAGAATGCTGTGCTGCCTGCCGAGGTGTGAATAGTTTAGAGCGCACCACCTGTAAGATTATAGAAGAATGGCAAAACTTTACCATATCATATTTACCATATTACCATATACCTTAAATGCAAAAAAAAAAAAAAAACATTCTGAAGTTATCCAGAATAATTCCAACACCGCCCCCCCCTCCCCTCCCCACCTCAAGAAAGTGAGTTATATAATGATGACACATTGATGTGTAGTGTATATCATAACGACACTTTTGCCTTGTGCCCAAAGTCTTCTGGGATAGGCTCCAGGCCGCCACGACCCTGTGCAGGATACGATTCACAAATTGAATAAAAATAAAGGAGCTAGAAGATAAATTCCAGCTTTCAGTGGGACTGTAGCTTGGATATTTTTTGCACATTTAACCTCATTCATAATTATATCATATTCTCTAAAAATGTGTCCTTTGCCCAAATAGTTAAAATGTTGAAAAATTATTCTTGCTTCATTGGATAATCTCTCTGAACATCTCCTATGCTTGTTCTACCAGGTGTAGCCATCTTACCCAATGAGTCTGGTATGAATGGGAAGAGCTGTGAAAAAGTGTTCCAAAGATACCAAGGTCACCTTGAGGATGCTAACATCCGAGCTGGTTGAACTACTGACAAATTGAAAGCAAGGTGCCAAGCCATTATTAATCAAGCCGGTAATTAGGGATTATAGCATAACTTCCAGGTGCCAAAACAGTGTTTAAGCACACTGCGGTTGTAGTTGCTTGCCTAATCCGATGAATAAATGTTTAAGAATTTCAAGTTCTCTTATCAGGTCCTGTTTTTAAAACAACATGTCTAGGATGTTGCATTAGTATTGGTAGTTAAAAATTAAAAGTTTGAGCAGCTCATCCTGTATGTTGGCAGGTGGAAGCTGGTGGTTGGATATCTCAAAGGGTAAGAACTGCTCCTGTAATCATAAAGACTGCCTTCCTATTCACAATCTGCTCATACTCACCACCATTTCCATAGATAAATCATTGTTTGATTTTACAGTATAAAGTTGATACTTTGTAATTTGATGATTTATAATTCTATATTTGGTGTCACACAAGACGATTAGTTTCTTCCTCCTGTTATCTCATCGAGATTTGCCTCAGGTAATCACAGAAAGCTTATAAGGTTGCCTGTTTGTATAAATAAAAAAATTTTCTTCCGGTTTCTTTAATTCATTGGTTTATCATGCTAAAATAATTTCAGAATAATTAAGTGTATCAAATTTAAATGTTATAAATTGGTAGATATTGAATATCAGGAACAAATTATTTTAACACTTCAATTTAGTCACGGTCAATCAATCAATCAATCAATCAATCAAGTGGTTAAGTCATGAATTGTTTGATTGATGGTTTATGAATAAATGCTGCTCTGTACTTCTCTGTACGTGTTGCCTTATGCGGATGGAGACAGAGATAGCACGTAAGTGGATCTCTGTAGAAGGAGAGGGATGGACAAGTGTGTGTGTGAGAGAGAGTGAGAGGGAGGGATGGGGGGGCCAGGGGTGAAAATCAACATGACACACATGTAGCACATTGTGGACACTGGATCAGAGACGAGAAGACACAACACACAACTAGCTGGCAGGAGCAGACCCAGTAAATACACAGCAGCAGCAGCAGCACTTTAGGCTACTAGTAACACTATCAGGCTTTTCTGTGCTAGAGCAGCGCACACACACACACACATACACACACACAGAGACGTTCTGTTTATGAGCTGGTATCAGGAGAACAGTGTCATGTGAAAAAGGCTACCTTGGAGCAGTGGTTAATGAGTGCAGTTGAGAAGGATGAGTCTTGACCCTGTGCAGGTCATGAAGGGCCAGGACCCCATTCCGTCCTTTAGCCCTTTGTCAGGCTCGAACGGGGACAGCAAAGCTTCCTGGGATGACAACGAGGGCTTATGTGATAGCGTGGGTTCTACTAAAAAAGCCAAATCTGTAAGTCTATGTCTATTTTATTTTTCTCTCAACTAACTTCATCTCCACAGTGAGCTTTATTAATCATGGATTTGCTTGGCGTTTTTGCACTCACATAAACATTTTAGACAGCATGTTGGCTTGTTAAATGTTTACATTGCATACGTGTTTCATAAGTCACCTCTGTTATCCCTCGGTCTGTTTTTATTTCCCTCTCAGTACCCATAGCTAGTGGATTAGTGGGTTGGTAGAAAGTTTGACACTTCTAAGGCAAGTTAATGTATTGCCTTTAATGGCCCTGCAAGGATCTTTTATGCATTGGAGGATGAACAGGCAACACAAGCTTTTGAAGGTTTTGTCCTGTGGTTATTTAACGCTGTTCAATAAAGTGATGGGACAGACCATTACCATTACAGAGGGGGAGGGCATGAAAGACAGAGAGAGAGAGACAGAGAGAGAGAGAGAGAGAGAGAGAGAGAGAGACAGAGAGAGAGAGAGAGAGTGCTGCTAAGCAATGGAGCTAAAAGTAGAGGGATAATTCCATCTAAGCTGCAGCAGGTGTGGGTTATGTCACATGGGCTATTCCTGATATCAAGCACAGTAATGCTACCGTAAGGGTATTAAAATGTAAATATGAACATGAGAAAACAAATGGAACATTGTACGGTAGTTTGTCTTGATGTAAATGGATTCTAAGTAAATACTGTAGTGATTTATTACATATAAACTCAGAAGTCCAACCTATTAGGTACTTTTCATTTATACTGATTTAAAACTTTATTACTTCTTCATAAAAATAAATGTACTAACTGTAGTCCATCTGTTGCGAAGGAAAATTTTTTTTTAATTTATTTATTTAATTGTGAATTTAGTGTAGATGGTGTCCCATCTAGTATAGATGGTGATCTATTATTTTAAATGTATTGAAAAATGGTTGCAATTCAGCAGCAGCAACAACAAAACCCGTAATCATTGAAACTTTCTGGAAAGAAATGTATATTTAACATTTTGCAAGGATATTTTATGTCAAAGCTTTATAAATGTCAGGGGTAAAACTGTCCGGAAATAAATTTTCCGGTATGCCAACTAAAAATAAAAGTATAGATTTTCTTGACCTAACTCAATGTCAGCTATAATATACAAAATGTGTGTCTTATGTGGATTGTTTTCTTGCCCTTAGGATACAGTCATGTTTTATTATACATTATACAGTACATATATTCATTTTCGGAATTCTATTTTCTGTAGATTGTTTGTAAAACAAACACATATTCCATTTTAAAAATCATCCCATGGGGATGTAGACATTTGCACTCAACCTGCATGTGGGGGATGTGTAACTATAAATCTTCAAGGTTGGTCATCCTGCACTGTCTGTGCTGTTCTCATCTCAGTTTCACAGCCCCTGTTTCACTCTTCTCCTGGTTCAATGTTAATTGCACTTTTCATTTTTAAAACTACTTTACACAGGCATCATCACTTCTTTTTGCAAGTGATTAATAATTGTGCATAACCTGAATGCATGGATGTAGTTCTTAGATTATAGCATGCAATTTGTACATTTCATAATGTTAAACCCCCAAAAAACACATTATGTACTGTTGTGCATGTTTTGTAATATTAATTAGGCTAATTTAATTGGGTTTGTACATTTGCTAATTGTTATTTGTCCATTATTTAATAAATATACTATAGAAATAAATATTACCCTATGCCACATTTATCTACTGTACTTTTTATTTTACTTTTGACGAATTTGTGCCAAATAAGGTTGAATTAAGGTAGTATTACTCAGAGCACACTAGAGCCATTCCATTCTACCTTACACAGGCAATTTTTTAAGTACTTAAGGGTGATTTAATCTAATATTCTATAAACCATACATGTTTATAGTAAAAACCCAATAGCTATTAACACACACTGGAATCCTGGAATCTATATATGTAATTACAGATTGTATGTTAATAAAGAAACTCTATTAAAAGGGAAAAGAATTTGTGCTATGAACATCATCACACAACAAAGTCATGAGACTAGAAATAGGCTACCACCACAGTACTGTTTTGTTCATAAACATGGCATGATTGCAACTCAATTGACCCGAAATGCGCCCAAATGCTGACTTCTTGTATGGTACATCACAGCATATCATCTCAAATGTTGCTTAAATCGATGTTGGTGATTGATATGCATCAAGTAGTAGCATGTTATACCACATTATTACAGAATTTTGTCCCACCATTTACAATTATTCAGTTAAATGCGTAATTAAATTACAAGACAAATGTCTACCTCTTAATTTATTAGAGACTGACATGATATGTACTTTTATAAAGGGCCCAGTGAGACGAGCCAGGAAGGTGGAGGGAGGCATTTTCTTTGTAAGTATACTTTAACCAGACCAAATGTTATGATGGACCTGTTTTAATTTTTTTGGATTAAATGCATGGTAGGTCTCTTACTCATTCTTATGCCTTATGAGACAAATTGGAAGAGGTTTATACAGGTGAAAATCCCTAGTTCTTTTAATAATGATAAGAAAAACAAAAAGATCATCCATGCTAGTATGGTTGTTAGAGTTCTTGGTAATGAAGCTGCTTCTCATAGGAAAAGTTAATTCATAATTTTATTTGTAAATCTTTTGCATCTCTTGTGATATCAGATCTATGGCAGTTATTTGTCACATTCTATTTACTAATCACATTAGTATAGACTATCAAATGAAATTGAACCGTAGTGTTATAAATAAGTAATGCTGAGGAGATAGTATTATAAGCTTGCAGTGCTTTAATTGGGTTTAATCCAAGAATCATCATCAGACCACACAACAGGATTTGAAACATGAGCAGCCTGTATACTCATGGGCAAACCCACAATCAGAGAGCATAAACCTGGCAGTAGACAGGCTAACAGCACCAATACAAGAATACACATTGCAAGAAACTGGAAAGACATGGCATAAAAATGAAAATATATTTGTAAGATATAAAAGCTGGTCATTTTTATTCACTGCCCAAAAAGCAGGATTATTTCGGGTGCTATTCAGCTCCTAAAAAGATACAGATTATAAAACAACGAACACCAAAACATATCTTGGTTATAAATACAAATTACAGTACTGAAAAAATAAATAAATCACAGGTTAATATTAAAACACTCAATCTAATAAATTATAACTTGAGTAATAATGGCTAATTCATCTTTTTATATAGTTCTAAGGTTTATTTAGCATTTTTAAAGTCTCCAATATCAACATTTTGTAATAGTCCGAGCAACATTTACATTTTTGGACAAAGGACCATCTTTCTGATGAAGGATTTTGTGTTTTTTCAGTAAACTAATACTATGGGGAAAAAAATTTGATCCCCTGTATATGCAAAGTCCCACTCTTCAAGACGACACATGTACAGGCCCCTCTGAAGTTTGCCAATGAACAGAAAAGGATTGGGAGAAAGTGCTGTCGTCAGATGAGACCAAAATTGAGCTCTTTGGAATCAACTCACTCGCTGTTTTTGGAGGAAGTAACATAATGACCCTAAGAATACGCTTTGGGGCTGTACAGGCCGACTTTGGTCCATTGGGGGGGCAATGGGCCATGTATCGTAAAATTTTGAGACCTTCTTGAAGATGGGTCATGGATGGGTCTGCCAGCGTGACAATGACCCAAAACATACCGCAAAGTCAACAAAGGGGTGGCTCAAGAAGAAGCTCATTAAGGTCATGGACTCTCCAGACCATAATCCTATAGAAAATGTATGGAGGGAGCTGAAACTTTGAGTTGCCAAGCAACAGGCAAGAAACCTTAAGGATCCAGAGAAGATCTGTAAAGAATGGTGGACCAAAATCCCTCCTGAGATGTGTGCAAACCTGTTAACCAATTACAAGAAAAGCCTTACCTCTGTGCTTGACAACAAGATTTTCTCCACCAAGTACCAAGTCATGTTTTACTTGGGGATCATATACTTATTTTCCTCATTGAAATGCAAATCAATTTATAGCCTTTGTATCATGTGCTTTTTCTGGATTTTTGGTTGATATTCTATCACTATCCTTTACAATAAACCTATAATAAAAATTATAGACATAATTGACATAACTTTTTGCCAGCTTGTCAACTGTACACACAATCATTTATGAACACCACTTGCACATTACAGGAACTCAACTGGGAGTTATTGCCATATCCCCCATACTGTACAGTCCTGACCTCCCAGCCATTTCCAAATGTTTGGGACATTAAAGGAGTTCCTGGGAGGCCTGCATTTCATATGTGAAGCAGGCAGTCCTGCTTCATAAATCTTACTTACGTGCATAAGTATAGCACGGGAATCTATGAAGAAATAAAGGTAGTTATTGTTTAGTTATTGTTGGTGTTGAAGAATAAAACACTTTGACTTTGCAGCATTGATTACTATACATTCAGATATGATTTATACCTCACATTATTAATGTAAATGTTCTTGAGGTTAAAAAAGCCTACTTATTATGCAATTTTTCTTACATATATATGTAATATAAATTACAGGAACATATTAATATACTACTATACTTGTCTGTAGAAGAGAGGTGTTTTCCTCTGATAAAACGACCAACCTAAACATCCAATAATGCTCGGGTTACTTCTGTTTTCATAAAATAATCTCTCTGGTTGCCCTACCATCAGCCGTATTATGGTGTGCTTGTGTTACAGAGTTTCATATTCATGCTGAGCTAAATGCCAGCCCTTTGGCAATGTGCTGCATGGTAGGTATTATTATGCCTACAGCTAAAGTCAACCGTGCTGAGCTAAATGTTTATGTCCACAGTCTCTGTGACCCCTTGAACTAAAGTGAAATGCCATTATTAACCTAACATGCTCTTGACCCTGCTACGACCCCAACAGTTCTTCCCAGTGTAAGTGACTTAAGATACTGCATAACAAGTAGCACACTGGTCTCCCATTTCACGGCTGTGTTCCTGGGGGAGGAGCTGCAGTTTTTTCACCTTATCACATATTCTCTCATGTGATGTGGCTGATCCTGTTCACATTTCAACTCCCTGGCAACACGTGGACGCTGGATGTTATGAGCGTCATGTTCTGCTGGGTCAGATAACAGAATCCCTTCCCTACATTAACTAGCTAACCTTCTGTTTCTGGTCCACATGGCACATTGAACAAACAGGAGTCTGCAGTGACGTGACTCACCACATGTACTGTATGCTTGTGTACGTTATGTGCTGGGGTCGTTATTTAAATCACCAAGCTCCCATCAGCAACACAGGACGTACAAGCAGTTATAGGAATCTGTTACTTGTTTAGTATTGAGATCACCGATGAGGAATGTATGTGAGATCTTACACTGATACCAACGTGAGCAGTCTTAGAAGAGCACTAAGGTTCTCAGTATTACAGGAATAATAACTGCACAGCAAAAATCTCAGTCTTTATAAATGAACAAATGTACTCTGAAGGTGTTAATACTGTACTATGGGTGTTAATTCAACACTAGAGATTTTGCTCTGATAAGATACCATGCCCATGGAGTTGCATGGCGAGTTTGGAAGCACTCACTACGTGAAGTCTCAAACATATGCTTTGCTCATCACCTTCCACTGATCATTTGAACTTTTGGAACTTGGGCAGCGGATTTCATTACACTGTGTGTAAAACCAAATTTGAAATCATCTAGTTAGTCTATGCTATACGTCTAATTTAATCTTCCTGGAGTGCTTGGAAGAGATACTCCCGCCACCACACCACGAAACCATATTTTCATTTTAATGATTGGATGTGGATCATTAAGGTTTCTTAGCTTTCTCTCTAATTTTCTCTAGAGGAATTCTCTCCGAATAAGCTGGTTTTCATTCAGGTTCATCCAGAGGAAAAAAACTCCATGATTATAGATTTTTACTATATTATGAATGTATATGCTGTTAATTGCATTAAATGTAAACATGTATTACATTCTTTTCCTCATCCAGCCAAAGCCAGAGAATGCAGTAACGATAGCCGTATCCTCTCGGGTGCTGTTCCGCACAGAAAAGGAGCAGAAGGTGTTTGAAGAGAAAGGTGTGGAGGAGTACCTCAAGTACCAGGTGGAACATGAGAACGAGCCTTTAGCCCCTGGACCAGCATTTCCATTTGTTAAGGTAAGCAACAAAGACAACTAAACTCTCCCAATTCAAATCCAATTTCTCTATATGAACTATTTCTGTTGCAATCTAGTTTGAACAGAGATTGTCTTTATTTGCCAATTAACTGTTATTTTCCTTTAAAATGTTCAGGATTATGTAAATGCTTTGTCTGCCAAGCGTCACATGATCACAACTGAGCCGATGGTTCTTCTCTCTCTCTAGCACTGTGGGATTGTGGGTAATCGTCCCCCATGCTCAGTCACAGTGCGTCACATGTATAGTCAATATCCATGCGCGTGTGTACTGTTTACTATAACATTGTGACCACGTGTGTGTGTGTGCGCATGTACAGAATTATTATTTTTTAAATTTTATATCCAAGTGTAGTAACTATTCTTTATAAACTGTACTGTGACAACGGCCCTCTGGAAGAAAAAGGTTAAAAAGGCTGTAGCAGTGTGGGAAATTATTCTGTTTAATGACAATGCAACATCACATTTCTGTGTCATTAGAAAGGTTCCTTGTTAAAGTCACAGAAAAGGAAGAAGATTCCAGTAACGAGACAGAGACGTGATTCAGTTAGTGTGTGTGCGTGCGTGCGTGGAAGTCGTCCTACACAGTAACCCCCTTCCTTCTGCTTCTTCTCTCTTTTAACACCAGTCACAAATCCTTTCAAAGGTACAGGGCAGGTTAATTGTTTTATTTTTTTTTACTATATGTTTTGATTATGTTCTTAATTATTATTTATTCTTATATGAATATTTTTGGACTGTGGAATGAATCATCTGAGTTTCCATTATTTCTTCGCTTTAATAGATGAGTGCTTTGATATACAAGCACGGTTCAGGGGCAAATTGTGCTCCCAATCCAACGTACTGTAGTTTGCTTCCAAAAATTTTCCTGGATTTTCAATGTAGTCTTGAGGAATAGTTCTCCAGGTTTCCTGAAGGACTTTTTGGCTCTCAGTGCAGTCCCTGTACATGGGTAGGTTCAGAGGAATGTTGAGTTCACGCAGTGACATATGAGACATTCAAGCCTAAAAAATGTAACTTAAGGCATGAACCGGTGAGAAACAGGTGCAGATGATGACAGATGATTAGGCTGGTGATTACTATACTGGTGATGCTGAAAGAAATTGTGCCCTAAGGACCTACACACTAATAGGACTCAACCTGTGTGTTTTTTCAGGCGCTGGAGGCGGTTAATGCACAATTGCGAGAGTTGTACCCTGACAGCGAGGAGCTTTTTGACATTGTGCTGGTGACCTACAATCATGCGCATGTAGGATTAAGACTAATTAACACCATCAACCACCACAGTGAGTGCCCTTTCATATACCTTTTACATCAGTTGGGTTAACAATTCACCATAATCAACATAATTGCAATAAATATTACAAAACCTGTTTTGATGTGGGTTTGTAATATTTATTGCAATTATGTTGATTATGGTGAGTTGTATGAACCTGGTGGAATGTGTCAATTATAACCTTAGTGTTGGGCATAAACTACTATTATGTGAATTACATTTTTGTATGAACATATATAAAATAATAGTATTTTGTATATATTCGTATCATAACACTGATGAATAGACAAACCCTTGAATAGACAAATCAAAAGATGTTGATTAATTTTCTGTTACAGCAGTGAAAGTCGTGCTAGGTGTAATTCATATCACAGGTATATATTAATAAGATTTTCTACTACAGTATTGTTTTATGGTAACAACCTATTAGGGTTTGTATGATGGATCTAAGGCTAACAAATTTTTGTCAACAATTAAGATAAGCATATAATCATGATAATCATATAAATGTTTTTCCATTTAATTCATTTATATTTTATAACTTAAAAAAAAAAAAAAGAGACAGAAGGGTCAAGGAGTTATACTTTATAGCAGTTATAACATGAGTGTTAACAGGAACTAATCTGTGTCACAGGTGTTTCATAATATTACATGTAACAGATAAAAATACAGCAAGTTGTGTATATGTAATTTTTGGCAAATTGCTGTGTAATAAGAGGAATTAGGGATTGGGGTAGGTTTTTGGGCATGTAAATTTGCTTCACATTGGCCCACACCACATGATTGTTCTCCTATAACATCATGCCTTATGTTTTATTTCTTACAAACAGTATTAATAATAATAATATTATTAATAATAATATAATATTATTATATTATATTATAAACATTTATAATATTAATATTATGGAAGTAATTCAAGTTTTGCTGTGCCATCCAGAGTGAGTTTTTTGTCCTCTGTGACTGTGGCACCTCTCTGCTATACTGCTTTACTACCTATGACTTCAGTATTACTTCAGCTTTAGCTACCATCTACAAAGACAAAAACCCACTCAACTCCCACTAAACATCACTTCATCCATAAAGTCTTCATGTGTGTCCCTCAATCTGCTCACGTGAAGAACAGAAATCATGCATAAAATGAACTCATTCACATACTCACAGACATTTGCACACAGGACTTCTGGATGCTTTTCATGTTTGTTAGCAAAACACAAAGGCGCTCCCAGACCTCCCAGATGCGTAATCTCTGCCGACCTTAGCTCAGTCTCAGATACACGGATAGGATGTGGTGAAATGGGAACGACCCTTTGTGTCCTGCATAAATAAATTGTTTAACCACAGGACTCGGTGAACCCTGTGTTGAGAACCAGCTTGAGAACCAGGAAAGAGCTTAACAGAGACGTTCACACACTCATGCGTTTCAGTGCATGTTAGGGGTGTCGGCTGTTCGTGAGAAAAAATCAAATTATGAATTAATAGATCTAACTTGTTTGATGGCATGGTGGCGCACTGGATGTCTTACAGAATCCCAGAATCCATCCAGAGCTCATGGCACTTTCAGTGTGTGTGGAGTTGAGTGTGCTCTTCTGGGTCTCGTCTGAGTTCTCTGGTTTGGTGATTCTAAATTGCTCCTGGGTTTGTTTAGCCTATCGTACAGTGGTTAAAGGCGTATTACCCCTCATGCTCAGTGTTCGAAAGAATAATCTCTGGGTTAAACTTGATCAGGGTAAAGCTGTAAGTATTAAATGAATTGTTGATTTATTATGAATCACTAATTCCAGCTTTAGACCAACATCTGTATTTTGTCCTTGGGACATCTTTTGCAAATCTGTGACTGTATTTAATAGGCTTAGACTGCAAATATGACCTGCATAATTATTTACCATATAGGAAATGTGCACTTGAGTAAACATGTAGGATGTATGGATCAAAGCTGAACAATTCCTGCTGTTTTTCTGGACATTAGTCTTTACTTGAGGTTATACAGTATGTTCAGCTGGCCAATCATATCTTCCCACAGAGACAAAGTGGAACTTCTAGCCTTCGTGTCATAAGCCTGCCACTTCCTGTTCCAGCTTTGTCCTAGTCACGAATTCACAAAGCCACCATGTTGCCCTGGCAACAAAATCTGTACAATCTGTTTATATGTGGTTTATATTATTTTTGCCTGTTTTATATTTTATACCTAGGTTGATACCTGTTCCTGTTAAGGCTGCAAAGCCTGAATTAGTCCATACTTGAGCTGCTTGATTTTCATGAATGAATATTTTTTTAAACTGAAACATCAGGAAAGATGTGTTGGAAAGATTCCCACGCTCTCCTGTTTATCTCATGGGGAAATGTGTGCTTTAAGCGTCTTCCTGTAGCCCTTACTCAAAATAAATCACTCAGCTGCAGACAGTCTGAGTCGCACGTTCTATAAAGCTCACATTCATGTATAATTATACCTGTGCTTAAATGTCTTTTTAAGTTCATGATGAAGTTTAAGTAATGATTTCTTTTCATCAATTCATAAACTTGCCAGATAAAACTCTAATAATGTGTTAGAAATTATTAATAAATAGCTTATAATTATGTCATAAAGCAAAGGTAACTATTCATGAAGATACTACGTAATGTTGGGTAACTATACTGATCTGTGTTTTATTGTAAAGCAACTGAAATATTTATTAAAATATTATAAATGTTATAAAATATTAACAATGATTGCTTTTATTAAGTATATTAAAAATATTAAATTATTCCTCATTATAAGATTGAAGACACTGATAACTTTTTTGTAATGTAATATGGAAGCAATTATTTAAAATATATATTTACAAAATCAGATTAATAGTCAAACTTCACAGAAAGGTTCTACATTTTTACCCGCTAAAATCCATGACATCTGATTTTTTTCCCCCCTGTTTTTAATAATTCTGTTATTTCTTATTCGTGTTTATTTATTTATTTTCTTCATTGTTTACTTGCTTCTTATTTGTCAATAAAATAAAATTAAACCATATACTTTAAGCCGAATTTCTCTGTAGCCATTGCTCACTCTTGACATCCTCACCAGAGTCAGGGACCGTGGCAGGCTGGATACAGAGGTCCTCCTCCTCCAGACTCCAGGTGCATGACTCCGGCTGCCGCACCCACTGTAGTAGGAAGGCTTTGGTACTGTTGTCACATCGCTGTCATAGCACTTGCTATAAGAGGAGAGGTCTCCCTCTTGGCCTCTGGTTTAAGTGCCCTTGTTATGTTGCTGTTGGAGCTCAGCCATACACCGGCTAGAGCTGGTAATGCTGGCATTTGCTGTTGCTCCCATCCTCTTTGGTGTTTTGGATTCTGTCAGACAAGACAGTGAGGCAGGAGGGCTGCTAGTACAACCTCTTTACTCTTTCAGAATTATGCAATGAACAAACACCCCTAAACTAGGTATATGAACATGGTTATGAATGAGAAAACCTGTCAGAGACAGGAACAGCCAGACTTTATAAATGTTTAAATTATTTTGCTAAATTATTTCATTATTTTTTGGGTTTCAGAAACTGAAAAGTACAGTATTTACATGGCAAAGTGGCGATTGAATACTGACATTGGTTATAACTCTTGACTGTACCCTGTTGTATTGGTAACTACTGTAGATCTTGATTAGAACTTAAGTTATGATTTACTTGCAAACAGAACAAAATGATCTTTCTGAACAATTCTCTGTCCTAGTGTACACAATTTATTCAATATTTCCAATATACAATAAAACAAAGTGAATATTCTGCTGTCATTTCTTTTTTCAGATCTCTTCATTGAGCGGTTCTGCATGACAGGAGGCAGTAGTCCAATTGGCTACTTGAAAGCCTGGCATACAAACCTGTACCTGTCAGCTGACCCAAAAAAGGTGCAGGAGGCACTGGCTGAAGGTGAGAAGGACAAACTGGACCAAAGACTGGTCAGAATCAGTGTATATAGTACATTGGCTACATACAGTAGTTCGTCCAGATGTATTTTAGATTCACATTAATATTGTTTTTAAAGACGTAAGACTTATAAATGATATCAAGGATAGCACGAGGAAAGTGTAGAGTAGTACCATTTTTACAAACATAAAATGATCAGGATTAAGAAAACAGGTAAAAGAGCCAGATTATTGTTTGCTAAGAGTTTCCAGAGTGTGTCATTGAGTTGTTGTTCCAGGGTGAAAATTCAACACAACAAGCACTGGTCACAAAATGGAAGCATCAATAGTGTACAGAATTAGGTAATTGGGGACTATAATTAATCTTTTAAATTAGTAATTTAAAGTAAATGTCTAATAAACATAGCTTGTTACAAATAACCATGGTATGTGTGATGTAAATTATTTTATACCAATCACCATGACATTAAAAGCACTAAGAGGTGAAGTGAATAACATTGATTATCTTGTTACAGTGGCATCTGTCAAGGGGTGGGATATATTAGGCAGCAAGTGAACAGCCAGTTCTCTAAAGTAATGTGTTGGAAGCAGGACAAATGGGGGAAAGCATAGGGATCTGAAAGACTTTGACAATGGACAAATCGTGATGGCTAGACGACTGGGTCAGAGCATTCCTTAACCGATGGGTCTTGTCCAGAATGGGCATGCGAAAATTACTGAAGAACTGGATCAATTATACAAAGAAGGTGAACTGGTCTGATGAATCACATTTTCATTTAAAACATGTGGAAGATTGGGTCTGATCAATGGAAGGCCCACCTCTTAACTTACAGGACTTAAAGGATCTGCTGCTAATGCCTTTGTGCCAGATACCACCACAGCTCACCTCTGGTCTTGTGGAGTTGGTGGCTAAATAGGTTAGAACCATTTGGGCAGAACAAGAGGGACCCACAATGGTTTTAATATTATTTCTGACCATTGTGCACTCAAAAATACTCAGCACTAAGCAAAATAGTATTAAAAAATTTCTTTAAAGGTTGGTCATATAATTAAATATAATTAACTTGGAACACTTTGTGAAAGAGTTCTACATTTATCCTTTGACAGTTCTCCAGGTGGACAACTAAACAACTCTTAATGTTTTATTTTCTAGCAGCGAAGAATTCATTTCCTTTCATATAACCAAATTATAGAAATGATTATCCACAGCAGAGGTTGTACCCTACAGTTAGGAACACTATGATACACAAGCTGAGTAAAAAAGTTGCAGCGGTATATTTAGATTGTAATCGGAGAGGTAACCTGTCAGTGATTTTGAAACGAAAGATCAACATAGTCAGCTGGTCAAGGTTATCCCAGAGGCTTTATGTCTTTATGTCTTGTATCAGTCAAAAAGTGCTTTGTTTATGTTCAGAAACATTTAGATTACTGCGGAAAAACTTAATTGGTCCTATTTTCTTCGAGTCAGGGAATTAAAGTTATTATATATACATACCGTAAATTGGGAAATAATTTTATATGAAATAATATTAGTGTTAGAACATGGACATAGTGTTAGCTTGTACTAAGTGCTGAGTGTTTCTGTATGTGTGAAAATCCAGTGACCTATTTGTTATGCAGTTCTCTAATGGGTGCCTTTCATTAAAGGCTTTTATGTGTCACAGATCCTAAACGCTTGCAGTCCATATTGTCTTGTAGCCAGCAGTATCGTCTCTGTCTTGTTTTGTTTTTCTCCCAGGCATTGCCGCGGCCACCATGTTTATGCCGGAGAAGCAGATAGACGTGTCGGAGACACAGCTGAGAGTGGCATTCGATGGTGATGCTGTTCTCTTCTCAGATGAGTCTGAACGAATATTTAAAGCGCATGGCCTGGACAAGTTCTTTGAGCATGAGAGAGAAAATGAGAACACTCTACTAGATCATGTAATCAATTCAATTCAACTTTATTGTTTTTAGATACTGCAGGTGTCTCACAGGTGTGCAGTGTAAGAAAATGCACAGAGATTCCTGCATTTAAAACCATAGAATCAATAAACAGCACATGATGTTAAAATGTCCGTAGTCTTAAGTTAGTAAATCACTACCTTCACACTACCAGCATCTCCTAATTTGTGTTTAGATTTACTGCCACTTCATCAGGTACATACACATCCTATACAGTAGGTCACATTATTGTAGTGTAATTACTGATTGTAGTACAGTATTTCTGCCTTTTCGCTTTGTCCGTCAGTGAAAGTAATGCAGGATCATTCAGTGCAACACTGACACTGATGCAGTACATGTATGATCCACAATCCAATAAACATCTACTCAATGGTTGTCCTTTTCTACTGAAGTGCATACTGTAGTAAATGAGTCAGTAGTTGTGTATCCACATTATGTAGTTGGCATATGGTAAATTTACATAAAATATGACCAATAATTGCATATTTTATATCATACAATAGAGTTTTATATACACACTTACCAATGTGGCAAATAACTGGAAACTTAAATATTATATTGATCTTCCTCTGAACAATTTATAGGGTCCTCTGAAAGGTTTCCTCGAAGTCCTCGGAAAGCTCCAGAAGAAGTTCTACGCTAAAGGCCACAGGTTAGACTGCCCCATTCGCACCTATCTGGTGACTGCTCGCAGCGCAGCCAGTTCAGGCATCCGTGCTTTAAGGACACTTCGTGCTTGGGGATTGGAAACAGACGAGGCTCTGTTTTTAGCTGGAGCTCCCAAAGGGCCAATGCTGGAGAAAATAAGACCCCACATCTACTTTGATGATCAGATGTTCCATATTGAAGGTGCTGCTGAGATGGGCACGATTGCTGCACATGTACCATATGGGATAGCACAAAAATACCCTCACAAGAAGAGCACCAATTCTGATAAGTAAAAAATGGGAAAGGACTTTGTACTTTCCGAATGGACATGCCACAGTGATTCAGACCCAGAAGCAAGATGTTTTTTTTTTTTTTTTTAACATTGTTTGACATAAAATACTGATTGGCTGACTTCTGTGATACATAATGAGGATTAGTTTTTGCATTTGTCAATGTGGCATCTTTGTTTTATTCATTAATTTGTAAATAACTCAGTGCAAATGGGTGAATATTTGTTTACTGAAATTAAAAATCTCTTGGTGCCCTTTTATTTTTTGGATATTGTTATAATAGTAACTGTGATATACTACAGGTATATGCTATCATAAATTTTCTATTATATTAAGTGATGATAGTAAATAGTCAATACTTTAGGCAGACTACATACTATACAAGGGGTGTTCAAGTCCAACCAGAACTTGTGATGAAATTCTTTCTGAATAAAGGTGTACAACATAGACAAAAGACTTCAGCCATGATACGATGATGAGATTTGTTACTCGCAGTAAAACATTTGAATGGTATAAACGCTGTAGAAACGTCCATGACTGATGATCTC
>JAQMYG010000023.1:27500658-27515658 GCA_030014215.1 Clariallabes teugelsi | reverse complement strand
TACAATATCAGATGGTCAGGTTCTTCTTTGTAGAGCAGAATTCATATACAAATAGAAATGTGTTTTATACAGATATGGATAAAACACAGGACATAAAAGACTACAATATGAAAAATAACGAATAACACAAAATAATAAAAGGAGCAAATCAATGTTTAAAACTGAGCTGAAGTCTATAGATCTCTTGATTAGTTACTAACATTCTGTGTTTTGTATTTTCTGGAATATTAGCTCTTTAAATCATTTACACAATGTACAGTTAATGTTGAGAATGGTAAAAAGTTGTATTGATTTTCTAGCATACATTTCAAAGGAAATAAAATCACAAATGCCATGCTGTATTTGAAATCAATATCAACACTTCCTATCTGAACAAATGCTTCCTTATGTCAGTATGATAAATTCTTGAGCACAGCTTTATTTTGAATTATGCCACAGATTGTTCTGGATTGCCGTCTGACCTTTTGGATTTATAAAGAATTGGATATACAAGACCTCAGCATGGGATGGGTTGTAGAAAAACAAGCAACAACAGAGTAATGTGAAGCAGTCTGAACAAAAAAAAAATTATACTCCCCCCCCCTCCCCCCAATAACAGCATTTCCCACATATTACATTTGTACAAAAGCAGCACAGTTTTTAGGTTATTAAAGAATTTGCACATTTTACATTGTGGAATGTTGAAGAAATCTGCAGAAAGTTAGATCTTGTAATCACTTGAACTACATTAAAGCAACAATTATTTAATAACCAGATTCTCTCTTTTTCTCTTTTAAGGTCAATGAGACAAAAAGTGCAATGATGGGCAAAGTACACAAATTATATAGTTGAGGTAAAGTAGAAATACCCTGGGTAAAATATTCTCATTTACGTTTCTTTTTGAGTAAAAGTACAAAAGTACTCACCTTCAAATTCGCTTAAGTATCAAAAGTACTGGGCATGTAATAATGTGTGCAAGTGTGTGTTAATCACGTAGTAATCGTTTCCTGTACGACTCTTACGTCATTATGGAGAAAATTTGGCCCATTCTTCCTTATAACGTTGCTTTAGAAGTTTTCGGTCATTTGTTTATACAGTACATAGCTCTCTTAGGGTCTTGCCACAGCATTTTATTTGGGTTGAGGTCTGGACTGGACTAGGTCAATCCAAAACCTTGGTTCTATTATTTTTTTTTAGCCATTCTCATGTAGATTTATCAGTGTTCTTTGGATCGTCCTGCTGTATGACCCAATTTCAACCGAGCTTTAGATGTCAGACAGATGGCCTCACATCTGGCTTTAGAATACAGAGTTGTTCATTGTCAACTCAGTGACTGTAGGGGAACCCATGTCTAAAAAATAAGCCCAAATCATCACCCTTCCACTGATACCAGCGGTACCAGGTGTTAAACAACTGAATGTTCCAGACCAGCAAACTGTCAACACTTCTGCGTTTATAGAGGTCTGCACACCTGCTCAAGGGCTCAAGGGCTCAAGGGCTGATGTTTATCAGCACCTGGTTGCAACTTGCCCTCTTATATCCTGTGGAAGCAATAAGGAGGTACTTAGTATTGCCTACATGTTTAGTTTTGTCTGAGGTCTGTGCTATGATTAGATTATTTCTATTATGTTTGTACATAAAAACATTGAATTTAAAGAAGGTGTACAAATTTTTGAACATACTGTATGTATTACAGTAGTTGTAAAAGAGTGACTTCACAGCTATGGTTCAGAAGTGTTTTGTTACATAATAGTATAACAAAGGGTAGCTTTTATTCTTTTAGATGTTAGTATTGAATGTAGCACTGATCTGGTCCTCTCTCTAAATGTATCAAATTTTATATCCTTTAAGCGATCATATCTAAGTACTTCAGTCAGATAATATTAAGTTTCCATTGGCTGTAGTGGTGTCTGAAACTGTGCCAGATATGAAACAGAGATCTGGAGATGAAGAGCCAGAGCTTGGTGAAGTATGAGAGCTCTTGAGCCAGACAGTTTCAGCTTTAGTCCTGTCCAGAGACAGATGGTGAGAATCACTGAGAACTCACACGATCATTGTACCACAGTGAAGGTCACCAGCACCCTCAGCAGGGAACAGATAAGTCCTTATGCCTTTTGTCATGTGCTTTTGCAGATATATTTTTCACTTTCAAATATGACATAAGTTCTGCGCATGCAAAATGTTTAATATCCTGTCTGGAAGTGAAAGCCTTGTGCACCGCTGTTCTAGGCAATTAACTGATGTTGTGGCTGGTGATGAGGTAATGGTGAGATAATTGTCTGCAGTGATGTGGATCCATTAAGCAGGGTGTGCATGGCCATAGGAAGTTAGTCGAGAAATCAGAATTAACTCCACAAGATGGATAGAAACATTGTGAGTTATTTAGTCTCTATCTTATGGTATGCCTAGCCCAACTGCAGTGAGATTTCAGTATTGAAACGAATACTTTTCAGGATATATCCATATCCATCCCATATCCATGTTTACATCACCTCACTTCAAGCCATTTCCACATGTTTGAGCCATTAAAAAAAGTTCTGGTAGGTCAGTGTTTCAGACATGAAGTAAGCAGCCCGATCATGGCTCCAGCAAACTGAGAAATGCTACAATAAGAGTACATTAGATAACATTATTATATCGAGAAATAGAGGTCGTTTTTACTCTCATAACTGGGTTTTCTTTTCTTTTGTGTTCTGCATATCACACACAAAGGACACACGTATTGTATCCTTTGTCTTGTATCCGTACCTTTTTCTGAGTGGTGTATGGAGATTATCCAGGGCAACAGGTTAATATTGTCCCTTGAGGTAGAGATTGCACTGGGTAATCTATGCTTCATCTTATAGCATTTATTAGATTGGGTCTACCTTATTCCAGTCTCCATAGTAACCAGAATCCATGTAGCATTCTTGGAGGAAACCATTCGTAGCATCAGTAGTAGTTTGCAGGAGAGCAGGGTTATTTAAACCATACTGGGGGAAAATATTTACAAGTTCTTGGTATCACTGTTGAGAACTCCCTATATAAAAAAATTAATTAAATATATGTCCTGTTAGGTAATTCCTGCAAATAATTATCTCCAGTGATTGTGTGACACTCACTGACCTGTAGCCTTGGGTCCAACATGTTCATTTATGCAACCTTTGACGTTCTAATATATCACATATTCTTTACTAGATAATATGCATTAAGTAGACAAATGCAATCCCATGGAGTCACACAACATCGAAGCCAATAAAGATGTTTGTCCAGGCTGTTGGTGATGGCTGGCTTACAGTGTGGTTTAGTTGCATCTGCTCTGCATTCAATCAAATACAGCAGAGATTTTCAATAGAGCTTAAATGATGATACACTTGAGGTCTGCTCCATTTGTTTCTCTTTAGAACAGAAACATCTGTTGCATAATATGATGCATTTCCATATCTATGAAATTCTAATTTACAGTATGTAAACATTTATCACCACTTATCTTCATTTTATTTAGACCATCTTACACAAAGTGCTTACTAGTCTCCATAGAAAATGCAGCCTCTGTAGATACATAAACTAGGGACTAAGAATACTATTAGGTATTTAAGAAGTACTACTATATAGCCTGTTAAAAATAAACTAGTACATGTGCAAAAGCACAAGTACAAACTGTGGGTTTGGGGGTTTAGCATAGGTTTAAGTTTAGTTCTCATTTTCTTGCTTATTGAATAGCTGGGAGTTTAGTCTTACCTTAGAGACTGACAATGACTCAGCTGTGTAGACAGCCAGCAGAAATTCATTCCACCACCTCGCAGCCAGTGCAGAGACCCTTGTATCCCTTATTTCTTGAGGGACATTGGAGCTTGTAGTTCAAAGTGAAATATGGTACAGAGGAGGCTAATAGCGAGAGACTGGTCCATTTGTGATTGTGTTTGACATTTGATGTGGGCAGATACAGGAAGACAGTGACGGGGACTGCAAAAACAGGGCAAAGTGGGAGATCCCCGAGAGACTGAAAATAAAGCATGTAATGGTATACAGAGTCAGTGGCATGAATCTAATGGCACACCTGTTAAATCCTGCAAGGACTCAGAGATGACAAGGGATTGGATAACAATAAATGTAAAGTCTTGTCCTCTGTCAGGTAAATGGTGAAAGGAGACACAGACACAACGAAACCACTTCTATTAAATGTAGATGCAAGACGAAGAAATAATACGTTTCACTTGCTGTTGTGATGTGATTGTCTCCTGTGCATCCATCCACCCATCCATCAATCCATCAATCCTATACAAAAGCCTGTAACAAAAACTTTTTTACAGATTTTGCCTCTTGTTCTCTTGCTGTTACATAACTTCACCACTTTCTGTGCAGTTCCTGTTGATTATCAGCTTCATTCCAGTCCCTCATTCCTCAACACCACCCTAAGCGAAAAACTTAATTGGTATTATATTTCTGTTTATTTTTATTATCCGCTTAGAAAAACAAACATTTGTATGCTTGTCATCTTCTGTTGCAAGTACACACTTAATTTGATGTGAAACATGATTGTAAGATGGTATTTCATGCTGCCGGTCATGATGCTGAGCCATATCGCATAACTATACCATAGCATGTGGGATCAATGCATAAATAATGAAATAGTTCTAATTTTATCTGAGTCACCAAACTCTCCCTGAAGCTAAACAAAACTAAGCAGAAAGGTCTTGCTGAGCTAATGTGAGGAATGTTTCTAAAATATGTTTATTTCCTCACTGATTATTGCATGCTCCTGGGGAAATTAAAATGGTTTATAAATGTGAATAATATTTCTGGGCACTGCTTATCTCTGTAATGAAACTTTATCGGTGTCCTTTAATTCACCCAATATTTAAGTCATCAACCATGAAAAATAATCTCCTTGCGGTCAGTACTCCCACTTTCATTGATCTTTTTTCAAATCTTCATAACAACCAATTTAGTCCTATAATGACAAAAAAAAATCAATATAATAATCTGAATATGCTGTGTTTATTTTCTCAGATTTTACATAAACTCAATCTCAGGAGAGATTAAGAGCCAGAAGCACTGTCTACAGTTAAGTGTTTGCTACATACTGTACATGGGAAGTGACAGGATTGAGAGGGACAGTGGGTCTATTTTTGTCAAATAGTATTATGCACTTGATGCTAGATAAATCAGTGTAATGTACTATCAGTTTTAACTCTCCATTTTACACTGTAAGGTATACATGCTACTGCTTTACAGAAAGTCCTTGGAAATTGTTATAGCTCTGTTTGTACTAAAAGAGACATGATGAAGGTGAATTTTTTTTTCTTGATATCTCTCATTGATTCTCTTGGCAGAAAAGGTCAGGAAGAAAATAAAACCCTGACAAGGAACTCCTTCTCCCGGATTTTAAAAGTCTGGCAAAGAAGAAATGTGAACCAGCGTTTTCTTATTCATAAGCCACTGGATCACAGCAGCACTCATATCTCAATATCATGCTGTTGCGTATCTGTAATTTAAAAAAAGGAAAAAAAGGAAAAAAAGAAAAAGCCTCAGACAATAACAGATTTTGTCTGTCTAATACCTCAGAGCCAGTCCCCATGGGAATGAAGCCATTTTACCACTCACCATGGTAACCTGATTGGGCTTGGGCAGCATCCAACTCATGCAGTGTAGTTTTCATTCACAGAAACAGCACGTAGGGCTGGCAGATATTCATGTCAATTATGTGCCATAACCATAATTACAATTTGCTCAGTGTTTTTGTATGGCTGTGACAGAATGTTGGATTCCTGCCTTCCAGCCAGTGTTCCCAATTTAGACTCCTGATCCATGTCCCTGACCACAGTAAAGTGGTTGCTAAAAATTCATAAAAATAATTTTGGGGTATTTATCCTGAGTATATTTACACGGATGCTTGCTAATGGCTGTATTACCATTGCAATTCTAACAACAGGATAAAATGTTTAATGTTTTACTGTGTTTTTATTTACCACGATTTTTAAAATGTGAATTTTTTAAAGTAAATCCTGAGCTTCTGGGCAGGAACTTACTGTATGTAGAGCTCACCTTTACCATTTTGCTACACTCGAGGCACCATCCCTTTTGTCTTTTTTCTTTAACACATAGAAGGGTGCGTACAGTCATGTCCAAAAGTGTCTAATCATCTGATCGTAGGGGTTCTTATTAATAGACAAATACAATCTCAACCGAACAACAAAATATAACTCACAAAAAACAAAAGCTACAAAAAGTATCTCAGATACTACAGGCCTCACTGAGCATGTTAAATATTAAAGTCCATGGCAGCACAATTAGAAGAAGACTGAAGTACAGTTTATTTGAAAGGGTTGCCAGGAAAAAACAAACAAACATCTTCCGTCTAAAAAGAACATAGAAGCATGACTGAGGCAAAACTGCATCTGAACTAACCATAAGACTTCTGGAACAATGTATTATGGACAAATGAGACCAAAGTAGAGTTAACCCTTGCCCAATGCCATTTTTGGAGAAAACCAAACAGCATTTTAGTAGAAACACCTCTTACTCTGTCAAATACAACAGTGGAGGGGTGATAATTTGGGCTTATTTTGCAGTACAAGGACCTCGGCCCCTTGCAGTCACTGAGTCGACCATGAATTCCTCTGTATACCAGAATATTCTAGAGGCAAATGTGAGGCCATCTGTCCGACAGCTAAAGCTTGGTCAAAATTGGGTCATGCAACAGGAGAATGATCCAAAGTACACCAGTAAATCTACATCAGAATGGCTGAAGAATAAAAAGAATCAAGGTTTTGGAATGGACTAGTCAAAGTCCAGACCTCAATTCAACTGAAATGCTGTGGTTGGCCCATAACAGAACTGTGCATAAGCGAATGCCAAACTGAGAGAATTAAGTGTACTGAAATAATGTTGTAAAGAAGAATGGGCCCAAGTTCCTCCACAACATTGTAAAAAAGACTGAAAAAGTCATACAGGAAATTACTTCAAGCTTGAATCTACAAGCTAATTGACCATGTGTGATACATACTGTAGTATTACTACTATACTTAATTTTTTTGCTAAATAAAAAATTACACTGTGAAAAAAGTGAATGTTGTTTATCTGAGATTTTATTTGCCTAATACTGAGACCCACTTTGATCTGATATGATTTTTACAACAACAACAAAAAAAAAAAAACAAGAAACAAACAGAATTAAAAGACGTGGTACTAATCTTTGTACGAGACAATACATAGTAAATTAAGCACCCATCATGAGTATTTAAAAAGGCACCCTTACTTATTTTGCTTTTCATCCAGCAAACTTATCCAACAATCTTCAACTCAGTGGGCAGCATAATGAGGTTTTTTTTTGCCTACTTAAGTACAGAGTTTGATTTTAAGCGGTTCAATTAGATAGTTCTCTCTTAATTATGGTTATGTTTTTTTTTTTTTTTTTTAAATAAGTGAATCTAATTCCAGTTACTACAGTGGGCAGCTCACCACTCACAGGTTACATATTCACACCCCAAAACCAATAGCACTTACAAATTTATTTTGGATTTTGTGACATTCATTGCCTCATGTTCTATAAATAATTTTTTGTGTGATTGTGTAATGGTCTAATCATTCATTTAAAATCTTGTGTCCACCTGGGCATTTGGCCAGTAGGCCTGGTTGAAAATCCATCTCTGGACGTATTACATTACTACCTCTTCCCTAATCCCAAACATAAATGCAAAAGCTTTTCATTATGATTCATCATGATTCAGATACATAAAATCCAAACTGAAGAGTAAAGTGTATTCTGTGTTTACACACACAGGTACCATGTGAAAGGAAAACAATTCTCTCTGCAAGTCTGATAATTTTCTATATCGACATTCAATCCTATCAATAAGAGTTGCTCATCTGTTTTTCCGTTCATATCACACTAATGCACAAGCAACAGGGACGCTGACTGCATGCCCACAATTTTCAACCCTATTTATTGACATCTTTCCCAGAAATCTAAATACAGATATCACTTAGTCACTGTTGCTACTGAAAAACAGCCAGTGTTTGTGACTGAAACTCCTGCCATCTGTGTCCTAATAATACACCCTTTTTCCCAAGTCACTTAAGTTGTGAACCGAAATAATTTCAACTTGAACTGCTCAGCATTTTATACCACAAAGCATTTCTGCAAAAAAAGATTTTTTAAGAATATTGATTACTTTAAAATGGTTTAAATGTATCTTGTAAATGAGACAGGCTATAACAAATATGAAAGGCACCCACCACCTGCGAGAGGAAGCGATGAGGTAGGGGACGCTGCTCCATGACAAACCAGACCCGGTCGGCAAAGGCTGGCTCTGGGGATGCACTCCTCTGTGGGGGAAGGAGCCGGAGGTGGAGTGCTATAAGTTCTGGGGGGCTTACCTCTACACATAGCCTCAGCTATGGACCCCTACTCCTGGATAGGGGTTTGATTTCTTGTTCCGGAGTTGTCCAGGGTGTGAGGCGGCAGGCATGTGCACGAGTTCCTGGCTGAGTGCCACGATGTTGGGGACGTTGATCATTTGACCTGAGGCTGGACACTCGTGTAAAGAAAGGCGCGGAACTATCAACTGATCACCATCTGGTGGTGAGTTGGTTCAGGTGGCAGGGGAGGCTATTCAACTCTCACCTCAGTTGGAGCTTGTCTAGAATACCTGTGGAAGCTAGGGGCACTGAATCAGAGTGGTGATTGCTGAAGTTGCAGCTGTGAGCTATGGAACAGCGTGGTGGACACCGGCGGTCAGGTAAGACTCAGAAAAAGGAGGCCTTCAGGAATATCTTATTCCCGGGAGACTCTGGAGGCAGATGCAGGGTACCGGCAGCCACAGCGGTAGCCGAGGCAAAGCAATAGGTGTGGGAGGAGCTGTATAGGAGGACTTTCGGGTGGCACTAAGGTGCTTCTGGAAAACCACTTTGCACCTCAGGAAGGGGGAAATGGGGAACCATCCAAGCTGGATACAGCCAGGTTGACCTCAACTGAGAAGTTAATTGAGAGGTGAATCTAGAACTTCTGAAGCCAACTAATCCACCCTCTACTGAAAAGGAAAAGTCAGTGAATGGGGTGGGGGGTCCACGATGATCTCCATGGGCGAGGTCACTGAAGTAGTCAAACAACTCCATGAGGCAAAAGCCCCAGGAATTGATGAGATCCATCAGGTAATGCTGAAGGCACTGGGTGTTGAGGGGCCGTCTTGGTTGACACACCTCTTCAACATTGTGTGGAAGTCAGGGACAGTGCCTATGGAGTTGCAGACTGGGATGGTGATTCCTCTCTTCAAAATGGCGACCAGAGTGTGTGTTCCAACTACAGGGGCATCAAACTACTCAGCCTCCCTGGGAAATTGTACTCTAAGGTGCTGGAAAGGAGGGTTCTGATGATTGTCAAGCCACAGATTGAAGGGGAACAACGTGGATTCCGTCCTGATTGTAGAACGATGGACAAGTTTTTTACTCTTGCAGGAATCCTGGAGGGGGCATGAGAATATGCAAATCCAGTCTTGATGTGTATTGTGGATTTGCAAAATGCGTATGATCTGTTCCAATGGGTTTTTCTATCGGAGGTACTAGGAGAATATAGGATGAGGGAGTCACTTCTCAGGGCCATCCAATCCTTTTACAGCCAGTGAGAGCTGTGTTTGGGTTCTTGGCAGTAAGTCAGACTTGTTTCCGGTAGTTTTTGACATGTATTCCTGATGTCATCATCAGTCTGTAACCTGCAGTGCTCGCTGGATCAGTTTGCAGCCAAGTGTGAAATGGCAGGGATTCGGATAAGCAATAAGCAGGGATTCGATGGATTGTCTACTCCAGGTAGGGAGCGAGTCATTAGTGAAGGGGTTTAAGTTTCTCTGAGTCTTGTGTGATGGGACATTGGCGTGTGCAGTTGACCAGAGAATTGGAGCAGTGGGGGTGGTATTGCAGTTGCCTTACTGTATTGTTGTGATGAAAAAAAGAGTTGAGCCAAAAGGCAAAGCTCTCAATTTACCAGTCAATCTTCATTCCTATACTCAACTATGGTCAGAAACATAGGGTCATGACCGAAAGGACAAAATCCATGTTACACGTGTTACGTTGCTGTGTTTGTCACTCTGTAGCTCTTTGTTTGCACATTTGCATGTGCACTTTGTTGTCTGTTGTCTATTGTTGTCTCTTTTAGTATAGAAGTAGTTTTAGGTTAACGTAAAATAAAAAATGTAAATCTGTCATATCTGAGCTAGTCAGCTAATTAGGTCTCTTAGTTAGCTAGCTGGATCTGGTAGAGTTGTGATGTTAATTTATGTTGTTGCATGTACAGTATGTAGCACCTTGGTCCTGGAGGAACATTGTTTCCTTTCACTGTGTACTGAACTGTATATGGTTGGAATGACAATAAAAGCCTACTTGACTTGACTTGAAAATTGCAAATACAAGGTGGCTGAGGAAAGGAAAGTTTGGGGTTTCCTGCTGGAACTGCTACCCCCGCGACACGATTTCGGATAAACGTTTGAAGATGGATGGATGGATGGAGGGAAGGATGGAAGGATGATGGAAATCAATGATATGTTGCATATGTTTAGCCATAATCAAAGCTAAAGGCAGCCCAATTCCAACAGTGTTCATTTAGTTGTTTTGGGCAGGCAGTGCCTATAAAGTAGACATGGACACTGTATGTAGCCATGGGTTATGAGTTTTGTCAGTGAAATCTGTGATGTTAGTAGTGAGAAGCTGACAAAAAAAAGAAAGTCTTTTTTAATTAAAGTGCCTGAGAGGCCAAAGAGCATTTAGCATAGGACTTTGATACAGTACTTCGACTTGAGTGCAGTATCTATTAGACTTATTTGCTGTTTGTTTTGCTGCAAAGTCACAGATAAGCATGCTTATAGACTTGGCTCACTGAGTATGAAGTGTTATGAGATGGTGTTATTATATACTTAACACATACTGTATTAGGACTTGGTTTATTTTCATAATGTATATGGTATCTATTGTATTTTGCTTTAGACAAACAATTTGAGACATTGGCACAAGGGATTAGTTAAGGAACAACAATCTGTCATATCTAATTCAATACATATGCAAATTCTCTCTCATTAATGCAGTGAGAGTGGAACAGAAGCATTTAACCTCTCATTGCATAAAAATAAGGCACAAAATCCTCTAGCATGACGCTAATTCAGACTGGGGTGTCCCGATTTTTGTCCTGGTAATTAAGACAGTCACAGAGAGGCTAATTGGAGCAATCCAGATTAATTAAATCACTCCCATGTGAAGCTAGTCTCAAATTGCTCTTAAAGTACAAATGTGATTTATATTTTCATATACAGCTTTAATTTTTTCTTCCTGCAAAATAATTGACTACAGTATCATAGTCTTTTAATATTCCCAAACTAACGAAAAAGTCAAACAGAAAGTTTCAGGAAGTGTATTCATCATTAATAGTACCACAGTGTATAGTATAGACAAAGTGTGCATTACTTGTTATGAATAATTGATGGAGTATGTTCTCCTCAGTGGCTGGCTGAGAGAATCATGTAAAGAGATCAGTGCACAATTTCGAGCCTAACAAACACATTATCCACCACCACTGTTATGTCCGTAAAAACGACTCTTGAACTTCTTTTAACTTTTATTACTACTTTTGGCCAATTCCAAATACTAAAAAGCACACTTTGTAGTTAAAGAAATCTACTTTTATTATATCATACAGTACACACAGTCTTCTATAATACTGTATTGCAAATGTGTTACCAGTACACTAAAGTAGTTTAGGACCATTTACAAATGCTGAATGCATTTTCTACATTATAACATGTTTTTGAAACACATTTCATCAGTAATGATGAAGCAGATTTTACTCATGAGTTTAACAGATTTAATTTGCACAAGGTTACAAAAAATAATAATTAAAAAACTGTTTTCAACAAAACTTCGGGTTGTCTCACAAACACACAAACAGAAATATAAATTGTTGTCTGAACAAAGACAGGCATCATTATTGGAATATACTATATTAGTTCAAACCTGGTGTATTGATTCTACAGTAGCTGTAAAGCAAAAAAAATCTGCTAATAGGCCGAAA
Organism: Clariallabes teugelsi; assembly: GCA_030014215.1. Lineage (NCBI taxonomy): Eukaryota > Metazoa > Chordata > Actinopteri > Siluriformes > Clariidae > Clariallabes > Clariallabes teugelsi. Next base: position 27,503,645 of record JAQMYG010000023.1, on the reverse strand, counting down.
GCTATGGAGCATTATACTAGAAGTGAAGTACATAAGATTTAGCAATAACACATTAGACAATACATTATACAATTACTATACAATTTCAAACTACCTAACAAAAAACATAAATTCTACCTTATGCTGATGAAAATAGAATAATAATGATGAATTCAAACTAGAGGTGGAGAATAGCGGAGCCAGTCCAGAAACAGAGAATCTGCCCTCCTCTAGTTTCTGATTGGCTGGTATTGCCCCTTCTCTAGTTTCTGATTGGCTGGTATTGCCCCTACTTTAGTCTCTGGTTGACTGGAATTATGGCAGAGTTCTAACGCTGCTACAGTCTAAGGAAACGTAGCTTTATGACTGTGGGTGATTTGGAAACGTCTAGAGGAGGCCCGTGTCCAACTCCCACTTCCAGTGGAGCTTTGGTGACATCCCTGTAACTGCGGCTATTAGTTGTGGTTTCAAGGTTCTGGGTGCCTCAAGGGGCGTTAAACCCTTAAACAATGTGGTGGACACTGGTGGTCAGGGAAATTGTTCAACTGAAAAAGGAGTTGCAGTTGCAAGGTGCCGGCAGCCACAGCTGTAGCAGAGGCAAAGTAGTGGGTGTGGGAGTAGCTTGGAGAAGCCATAGAGAAGGACTTTCTGGTGCTTCTTGAAAAGTATCTGGCATCTCTAGAGGGGGAACAGTGTTGGGCTGTGTACAGCAGGGATGGGTAACTGTTTACTAGGTATGGGAATCATCAGTCACCTCCTGATATGATATCATGATTCTTAGGTGCTGATTTCATAAATATTGTAATTTTACAGATATTTTGATTCGATATAAACATTTTTACCTAATTTTATTACAAATTTAAACATTAAAAAAAGGTTAATGATTAATTAAATATAGCCCATTCTTTATAACAGTAGTTTCCTCATTTAAAAACCATGCGCTGCACTGCACTTAAACAATACATTAACTGTTTAACATTTAACTGAAAAGCATGTATCTCTGTCCTCCACCATAATTATTATTTCCAAACAAATTTAGCAAATAATTCATTCCCACCACATGGGATGAAAAATGTGTAAATGGTCCTTTAATGCATCCAAATGTGGGCATGCAGGGTTTCTAACACACATGATTTTCAACTGGTGTGTGTAATGATTGGGTGTGGGACTAATCCACTTAAAGAGTGTGGAGAAAAAGGCAGATCAGAGGCTTTTAATGCACACGATTTTGATAAGGAAATGCCATAAAAATGCCTCTTTGTTGCATCACTCAGTAGCTTTTGCGTTTTTGCATTTGGCACTGAACCAGATATCGTTTATATCTGAGGCTATATCTTCAGGACTACAGGGGCCTCACACTATTCAGCCTCCCTGGGAAAGTGTACTCTAAGGTGCTTAAAGGAGGGTTTGGACGATTGTCAAACCTTAGGTTAAAGAAAGAATGTGGATTCCGTCCCGGTTGTGGAAAAACGGACTAGCTTTTTTTCTTGCAGGAATCATGCACGGGGCTTGGGAATATGACCATTCGATCCCCATGTGTTTCAAGGAGCATATGATTGAGTCTCCTGGGATAAAGGCATATGATTGAGTCTCCTGGGATGTTCTGTTGAGGTACTGCGGGAGTATGGGGTGAGCGGGTTAGAGCTGTGTTCGGGTTCCCGGCAGTAAGTCGGACTTGTTTCTAGTGGGTGTTGGCCTCTGCCAGAGCTGTGCTCTGTCACCAACCCTGCAACCAAGCCGAAGTCAAGGAGGAGAGGGTATCCAGTTTGGTGGGCTGAGGATTGCATTGCAGCCGAGCGTGAAACGGCAGGGATGAGGATAAGCACCTCGAAAACAATGGCCATAGTTCCTACCAGTAGAGTTGAGCCAAAAGGTGAAGCTCTTGATCAACCGGTAGTTGAGCATTGGGTCAAGTTCAAGGGCAAGATCACGGATACAAGCAGACAAAGGAAAATTTATGGATGCAACTCTCTGTGAAAGATAGGTAAGAATTGAAAATAAAATACTACATGCACTAACTAGTTTAATCATTTCCATTAAGTTATATTAATAATTTATGTACGTTTACCCCCCCTTAATGAGATTTTATTTCATTATTCAGTAACTGTAATTACTGAAATTGTAGTAAGTTTGTTCATTTGAAGTTTGTTTTTTGCAAGCACATTAATGTTTTTTGCAAGCACATTAGACTACCCAACACCACTAAATTTGGATGGCTCATAATACCCCCCCAATTTTTTTTTTTACTCTTGAAGGTAATAAGCAAAAAAAAAAAAAAAGACAGTTTATAGCATAACAGTTTGTTATGCTATAGAGATACTGCTAAATACTGTGTCCTGAACATTTTATCTATGAAAAGTTCATTTTAATTTTTAAGGGTCCAGGTTCGATTCTCGGCCAGGCTTGATTCCTGTCTCTGTGTGCATGGAGTTTGCATGTTCTCCCCGTGCTTGGTGGTTTCCTCCAGGTATTCCAGATTCCTTCCAAAGACCTGCAGATTAGGCTAATTGGCGTTCCCAAATTGCCCATAGTGTGTATGTGTGCGCCCTGCAATGGATTGGCACCCTGTCCAGGGTGTACCCTGCCTCGTGCCCTAAGCATCCTGGGATAGGCTGCAGGCACCCGTGACCCTGAATACAGGATAAAGCAGTATAGATGAGTGATGAGAGTACTTTTAACTGTTGGCGGGATAACAGTGGAGATAAAAAATAAAGTATATTTTGTAAGTTACTCAAGACTATCCACCATCTCCATAGTTTATTCTTCTCACCTTTTGGCTACATAGAACCAGTAATCATGTGAATATACACACACACACCTTTACAGCCCCCCTCCTGTGTGTGTGTATTCACCCAGCAGGGGAGAAGATTACCTACAATTCCGCAGCGCAAGAGAGAAAAACCGTTGGCTCAGTTGTGATGACGTGACGCTCGCATGCGTGATACATGATACTCGGTACTCGTAAACCAAGACAATGCTCGTTTTTCAAGTCAAAATTTATTAAAAAT
>JAQMYG010000023.1:27473769-27485508 GCA_030014215.1 Clariallabes teugelsi | reverse complement strand
CCTGCCCCATCCCCCCCCCCCCCCCTCCTCCACCCCTGCTTTAAAATGCGCTCGTCCAGTAGCATGTGTTCAGCCGAGCGCTTTCTCTCCTCTCCAGCTCTCCTCCTCTCCTCCTCTTCTCTCCGGTACAAGCGGCTGGTCCCGGTAGTAACATGGTGCGAGGATCAGGGCGGCACTGAGCCACTGCATAAAGACACAACGACTACAACAACAACAACAATAATATTTTTTTTTAATCCACGCCGAGGAGGAATCCAGCCGTTTTCGGACGCGGTAAGGAAGTGAGCCGTGCGGCTTCCTCTTCATCTGCAGTATTGATATCGGTGTTAAATTGTTAACGACGCTGCTTCTGGTCCGATGCTTTCGCGTCGCGTTGCTTTTCTGTGTTGTTTCGAGTAAACGTCACCCTGTAGCTCTACTATAACCAGCATAGCGGGATGGAGAAGTGTTATTCTGGTCTTATTCAGCAATCTTGGTGAAATAAATAAATAAATAAATGCATGTAAATACATAAAACGTCCCACCGATGTTGCACCAGTGTGAAAGCCTCGTTGTAGCCTCGGATAAGGAGATTAAGCGACTGGATGTACTGTAGGTCCTGCTGACCACTAGTTTGTGAATGAAACATTCCCTTACGTAAAAATGGCATGCATGTCATATGTTTTTCATATGCTATTATATGAATAATAACACAAGAGAAGGCAAGTTTGATGTAATGTAATGTAATACCCTAAATGTCTTTCCTTCATTCATTCATTCACTGATTCATTCATTCATTCATCTTCACTAAGATGACTTTATTCTGCTGAGGGTTTGTGGTTGATCTCCAGTCTGTCCCGGGATCACTGTACACGATGCATGGCATGAATACAACCTGGAGGGAGTTCCATACCATCACATACTACCAAACACACACACACACACACACACACGTACTGTACAGTATACTGTATATAGACAGACTGGCTAAACAAGGTGTGAATGTGTGTGTGTGTGTCTTTGCAAGCTTGAAGGAAACTAGATAACCACGATAGAACATTTCTACTAGAAAGAAGTTGTGTAAATTGAAAATGTGATTTCATCACATCACCTGAGTACTATGTGATCAGGTGTGAAAATTAATAAATTGTGTAAAAACCACATACAAACCAAACCTAAAATGATATACATGTGAAAAACATATGAACCATGTCGACAACCTACATTTCCCATGTACTGTAAATCATGTGATTGTTCAGACGTGAGGCTCATGTGACTGTTCTTTAAGGGCTGCGGACTAAAAGGGAAAGTTATCAGTAGTGAAAAGCCTTTTTTTTTTTTTTTGTAATTAACACACATTTATAAGGATACAGATATAATAGATAGCGTTGTGGCATCGTGGCCTAGTGATTAGTACTGTCGCCTTGCACCTCCAGGGTCCGGGTTTGAATACCGCCCCCAGTTTTCTCCCACAGTCCAAAGACATGCAGATTATGGGATGGATTGGCACCCCGCCCAGGGTGTACCCCGCCTCATGGTCTAAGTCTCCTGGGAAAGGCTCGACGCCCACTACGACCCTGTTAAAACGGTATAGACGATAAGTGAGTGGGTGAGTGAGTGGAGAGCATGCAACATCCGACTCCAGTGAGTGAGTGGATAGCATGCAGCAACCAACCCCAGCCTCTAAGGCGTGAGTGAGTGCAATTCTGGTGCTGGTCCCAAGCCCAGATTAAACTGGGGAGAGGTGCATTAGTTCAGCTGGCACAAAAGCTGTAAAAGCTGGGGGAAAAAAAAAACTTTTTGTTCTTATCATGTTTGATTTGCCACTTGAATAGAATTGGGTTAATCCAAAACTATGTAACTCAAAAACGAATAAATAATCTTTGCTTTTGTCAATAGAATGTTAGTAATTTTTATTGTGCACATTTATTGTTCATGACATGAATTCATACTAAGTGTATCAAATCATTTATTTTACAGTTAAAGGTCTCTGGGTGCAAAATGCCTGAGAATCTCCAGGCTAAAATACATTGTACACTGTCTCTGCTGATTACTTTTCTTTTTGCAAACACAATCATTATTACTTCTCACTGTCATGTCCACCCACTCCTAGCTGCCCTGCACCAGCGTGCTCACTTGGTCTTACACCAGGTCGGCAGACAGCAAGGTGACTGAAAGGCAACATCCAGTGCACAAATTACCCTTTTGATATTGTATTAAAAAACACTGACCATCTCTAAAGACTTATTGTTAAAATGTTTAAAAGTATTATTATCTGATTATCATCCTTATTGGAGAATACAAGCAGTAACAACATATAACTTAATCTAATGAAAAGAAAAAAGTAACCAAAAAATTATCAGGTTTAATCAAATGCAATGTAAAAGGGTTTTGATCAAATTTATACAGACTGTATGGATGCTAATGGCTTTTCTCATACAAACCCTTACATTCGTTAGTCTTAAAATTATGGTTATATTAAGTCCATTTTGAAAAACAAGACACGTCATATTTTTTGCTAGGAACTGAATAGCCTAATGACTTTACACAAAATACTCTATATTTGGTTGCTTGTCTGTATTTTAGCCAAACCAATTTTGAGTATCTGTGGAAAAACCATCAGCGCCCAATTTAAAGGCAGAATGCTGCAGACCTCCGCCCTAGTTACTGCTTCCTGCATTCAGATAATTTAAGCTATCAGACTTTTGCCTGTCTTTGACAGAACCATCATGGACTGCAGATGTATTATAGGATAAATGAGCAAAGGCAATGTGGTTGGATTTTATTTACTTTCATGTTAAATCATAAAAGGTAATAACTCTGGTTTTAACCCTAATCTTCGTAACTTTTCATAAACATGGCAGAATAATATTACTGGTAATTCATTAGTCATGCTATATTGCTAAATAACTGCCAAATTAATGTTGTGATCATAAAATGTCCTGTCTACATGATTCGATATAAGTTTTTTTTTGGATGTGTATTCACAAAATACAGAGTCTTATCTATAGCTGTATAAGCGGTACTCTTTTTAGACATTTTGTAATTAAATTGTAAATGTAATTAAAAGTTTCTATGCATTTTCTTGGGTAGTATTTTACAGAAATTGTAAAATATTGTATGGTAGGTTTTTCCAAGCATCTTGGATAATTTGATACATTTTGTTTGTCCAAATTTCTTTAAAAAAAACAGAAACCCAATGTTTTGAGATGAATTTAGTGGGGATGTGAATCAACAGGGACTTCAGGATACGCTATTATCAGGATACCTAAGTGCCAATTTTGCCCAGTTTGTTTATTTTGTAAATATTATTATTATTATTGTTACAATTCTAAAGAAACTTGCAGGATGCTGTTCCGTGTGAATAGTTTAGTGTGCACCACCTGTAGGATCATAAAGCAACAGCAACATTCTACCACTTCAATTGCAGACTTTTAAAATTTTAAATGAATAAAAAAAAAAACTATTTTGGAGTCAGTGTGGCAGAACATGAATCGCCCCACAAAAGAATTGTGATGTGTAACTGAATTGATTTTTTCTTCCATCTCAAATATTAAGATGACCAATGTGTGCCAAGAAAACATAGATTTGTGTATTTGATCCAAATGTCTCACTCTACTATTTGCATATCACAGCAATAATTGAGATTATGATTATCAGGATTGTCAACAGAACAACTGACATTTCCAGTCTTCATCTGGTAACTGTTGATGCCCTCTGTAGATGCTTTACTGTAGATTCCTGTTCTGGTCACCACAGCTATAAAGAGTAGTTATTAGAGTTACTGTAGCCTCTCTGTTCGCTCAAATAAATATGGTCATTCTCATATAGCCTATCATACCTACAAGGCAACTGCTGCTCATTAGATCTTTTTTTTCCCTCACTCCATTTTATATAATTATCTTTATATGTCCTACATCAGTGCCATGATCACAGTGACTGGGATCACATCTCCCCCACTGTGATGTTTGTTGTGAAAAATACCTGAAGCTCATAACCTGAATGATTTTATGCATCACACTGCTACCACAGTATTAACCGGTTATGTAAGTGCATGCTGCATGAATGCGCAAGTTCCTAATAAAGTGGCTGGGGTGTACTTTATGGAATAAAAAACAACAACTTCATGAGCTGTGTAAGCAGTGCTTCTGAGGCTGTTGGAGGTCAAATCAATTGGTATTTGAAAATCATGATGATGTAATAATTGTTTGTTGTCACAATATTAATTTGTACTTTGTGCATTTTATCTGCCTGCATGTTTTCCTTTTGAAAGTCAGTCAAGTGAAGTGAAGGTGGAGCAAATTGAAAATGACAGTAATTTGGGGTTGCAGTGTTGGCACCGAGCCCATTAACAGCATCATTTTACATTACATGATCCGTGCAGTAAATGCATGAAGCACTTGCTCCATGTGGCATGACTCTCCCGTTCAGACTTAGCTTCAGTCTCAATGCACTCATTCGTACTAATTGCCCTTTTGATACCTTTTTAACATCTTTGTTATAATGTGCACAACACAAAATTGTCATTCTGGCATGTGTTCGCAGTACAGTATTTAGGACTTTATTATGGGCAAGAACCACTTATTATTACACTTTAGACAACCTGAAATTAAATATCCTGATGGCCTGGTTGCTTATTTCTGTGTTTGTTTAGTCAAATTCTGGTTTTGAGGGACTGTGAAATGAAAAAGGCATCAATAGATGATTTGATGTTCGCATTCTAGCCCTGTTACTGCTTCATGCATTTCAATCCTCCAAGCAATCAGTCTCTTACTGAACCACCGTGTTCCTCTCAACCGTGATTGCGGATGTGTTTCGTATTATGGGATGTGATTGTGTTGTGTACTTGGAGACAGCATTAAGAGTGGATGTGGGCTTAACCACCAACCGAGATCCTCTCACGTGCCCACTCGAGAGACTCCATAACACTGGTCTCAGCCATCCATTAGAGAGTCCTGACAGGGAGGCAATTATTCTCTGTGCCTGTGGTTTATTCTAATGATCTCTCCATGTTGCAATAACAAAAAAATACCCAGATTTGAAAATGAAACAAAAATAAGATTTTTTTTCACCCTTTTGTTTTGCTTTAGGAACAAAAATTAAAATCAGGACTGAAAACAACTCCAAGATTTTGAGTGTGCTCAATATTTGAATACAACTGAATATTTTAACATTAATGCATTTAGGCAGCATGCATGTTCAGCAGTATAACGTATGCTTATATGGCATGCAGCTGATTATTTCTCATACAGTATAGTGGAGTACACTGATCAGCCATAACATTACAGCCATTAACATTAAAAACCAGCTAGGTTTTGGGATCCCCCTTTGTGCCACCAGAATGGCTCCTCAGGGTGTGGCTCCACAGCACCTTGGGGGCATGCTTTGCTGTCTGGCACTAAGATCCTTGGTGCTCTGGGTTGGCGGGGTGGGGCTTATTTGTCTGGCTTATCTCGGTGACCGATACTGCCATTCTGTGATTATTTGCATGAGTAGTTGATTCTTTTTTCAAATGAGATGATATTTTTTCTTTCTCCTCAGTCCTCGAATGACCGGTTGCTCCTAAGGATATGTTGAGGGTCTTCTGGCTCATATCCGTACCTGCAAGATCAGCTTCAATACATGCTAAGCAGGTTGTACTGTTTGAGCTAGCAGCATATCATTCACATGACGGTGTTCAGGCATTAGTTGTTCTGCATTGGATTCTAGTGAGTCAGATGGCCTGCTTTCTGTTTGTTTGAAGGGCATTTCACAGGCACATGAGGGATTAAGAGCACCTCTCACACTTGACCAGAGGAAGGTGATTTCAGGGCTGGTTTGACCAGCGGGAAGTGAAACTGGGGTAATAATGAGCTGGGAAAGTTTAGAAAAACTAATGCTGCTATAAATTATGCAAAAGTTTCAGAAGAGATTTTTTAAAACCCTTACATAGACTGGAAATCAATTTATTGGTGTGCCCAGCCATTTTCCAAATGGAAAAGGCATAAATCGACAATTCAAAATGTTCTTAAAGTCAGTCTTGGCCTTTCCCAGTGATTAAGAAAAATGAGGAAAAGTAATATTGATTATCACACCTGACCACGCATATCAATGGTGTTATGACAACTTCTGCAGTCGAAAAAATTATAATGCAAGATCTTAATGCAAAAAAAAATATTGAAATAAAAATGAGGCCTTAGTAAGATGTCAAATTATTTGGCACAAACTAAACCAAGGATAATGGCATGGTGGAACAGTGGGTAGTGATTCTACCCCAGAGCACCAGGAACTGTGTGGAGTCTGTGTGGAGTATTTATGCATTCTCCCCATGCGCTTGTGGATTTCCCCTGGTTGTGAATGTGTGTGTGTGTGAGTGCATGGCACCCTGCCATGGACTGGTGTTCTATTTATGGTGTGTTCTACACTCTTACTTCATTTTGATCCTAACCAATCAATTAATAAAGCTCTTACTGAAGTTGAAGAAATACATATTGTCATGTTTTTTCATAAGATGTTCTGTTTCTTATGTACTGTAGGATGTAGAGGTACTTTTTGACCCAGAATCAGTCCTTAGAAATGATCGATCAAACTTATCATTTAAAAAAGCACGAAATTCAAGGTGAGAAATGACAAGGAATACTGTAGGTACAGCAAAAAGTGTAGTAATAGAAAAATAATAAACTAGTTTTTTTTTCTTTTTTTTTTCTCTTATACCCCAACAGTTTGGTAATTTCAACTTATTTGATTAATTATGTAATTAATAGGTCCATTTATTGTTGATAAACATGCAAACAACTAATTATTTCCACTTTGAACTGGTATTCCCGAAAAAATCCAAATTAATCAACTTTGATTCCACTGTTTAAATATTTTTAGAACTCATTGAGCCATCATCTTTGTTTCAGTAACACATGTTTATAAAGTATTTTCTCATCGTTTCATTCAGAAACTGAGTAGCTACTGAATTAGTTGTACTGTATCTTTTGTATGGTTGCAGATTTTGTTGTAGATAACGTGACTGGTATTCTCTTTAGTTAGTACACTACATTGGTAGCCAGAAATGAGGTTAAATAAATGAAACTAGAAAAGACATAATCCGTGCAATAAAACCAGAGAATAAAAATATTAGTGGTGTAAAAGAGTGCATTCTACGTACTGTACACACTAAAAGTGGATCAAAGTAATTGTGACATGAAACATGTGATCTCAGGCATGGCGCTTAAGAGAGAGCCTTCCTGGACAGAAGTTACAGTACTTTACCATACAATAACAGTTAAAGGGGAAAATCTTGCTGAGAGTGCAATCTGTATTTTAATGAAAAGCATGTGCATTTAGAACATTTCTCATCCAGACAGGAAATGGGATAGCAGGCTCTGTAATGTTTCATATAACATACAGTACTTTCTCAAATATTTTCCTTTCCCCAGTGTTGCATGCAGTTTCCTAAGCTCTTGAGTTTGCACGGTTTACACTTATGTACACTTCAGGAACACGACAGGCACTATTATAATAGCATTTGACTCCGAATTTGACTCTCACAAACATATGGATTTAAGTTAGGTTGAAATATTATTTTTCTCCAGTCATAAGATACTATAATACCCAGTTATGTATCATAAAAGGATAAAAAAAAAAACTACTTGTATCAAAACACTTGTTACTTTTTGTAATATATTAAAGGTAGCTGACATTTTTATTTCATGTGCTCAATTTAATGATGGGTAATGAATGTGTCTTCCATCATATTGTAAAAAAACACATTATTGACAATTACTTCCCAAAAGTAGGCATGTTATTGTGGTCCTGAATTACTCAGCTACTTCTCTCTCTCTCTCTTGGCCGTCCTCTTATCGACTGCAGAATTGTTTGTCATTAAGCTAGTTCCGATTTCAGCACTTGCTGCGCAATTTGCTTGCTGTTCTTCAGAACCATGATCGAAAACAGAACAAGATGTTTCAAATGTTAAAATAGCTGCCTGAGTGCGCCTTTTAAGGAGGATGGAGTTACAGGCGGACAGGAAGTAATCAGCTGTATATGCCAGCGGGCGGGAAAAAAAAAACACTGCTTCAGATTTGTGCTGCAGTGGGTGAGAAATACTCTATGTGAGACGGATTATTTGATTTGTACATCCTTTATTGGATTTTTACGTACACTTTGCATTTATATTGCATCATGTTGCAAGCTTTCCAAATGATTTCTAAATTGTCTCAAGCTCAAACTTTTGTATTTAAAACAGAAAAAAAAGTCCTATAAGCAGTCTAAGCTCTCTGTCTCTTTGGACCAATCTTTAAATTAATATTGTTGTTATTTTTTATTTTTAATACCCGGCAGAGAACAAGTAAGGAATAAAACACACAACATCCTGTTATAGGATAATATTCAGTGATGTACTGTAAATGTCCATTAATGACAGAGCAGTTGAAAATAATACATCGTGTTATTTTTCATCAGTTTCTAGGTATTTAATGTTGTTTATGATTTGCAAAATAGGTGTGTTTCGGTTATCACTTAATGCTATTGCATTTATAAACAGTTGTTCTTTCACCAGGCTCGTTCTTTTATTTCTCTTCTTGGATAAAATAACATACTGTAGATTGTCATGTTGCAGAGAAGCCAGAAAGAGCAAATTCAGCCTCGTCGTTTCACATGGAAGATAATGGCAAGTGTTGGCACTTGTGACTCCTTACAAAAACAATATAAACTTATTTCTCCAGAACACTTAACCGTATAAACAATTCTACTTTTTTTCTTTTATTATTAACAGCATATTTTGTGTTTATTATTATTATTATTATTAGTATTATTAGTAATCATATATAGTGCCATCATATAATTCTGTGTGAATTAGCCTTTACTATAGACATGATAATAACTAAAGGCATTAATGTAAACTGCATTATTTTAAGAAGGATGTTATAAAAATATTAATTAGTACATTCACTGGCAGGTACATGCTTAAATTAGGTGAAATGGAAAACAATGGATTATCTCATTACAATGGCACTAGTCAAGAGGTGAGGATGTATTAGGCAGCAAGTAAACAGTCATGAGCATAAACAAGCATAAGGATCTGAGTGACTTTGACAAGAGCAAATCGTGTTGCCTAGGCGACTGGGTCTGAGCATCTCCAAAACGACAGGTCTTGTGGGGTGTTACTACCCACCAAATGTGGCCTCGGTGAGGACAACAACTGAAGTGGTGGGTACCAGAGGCCCATTAAGGCACATGAAGGAGCAAAGGCTAACTCATCTGGTCTGATCCAATAGAAGAGTGTAACTCAGAGCGCACCACAGACATGAGGCAAGGTGTTACTGGAAAAGGGTGATTTTATTGGGAAAAGGGGAAAAGAAGGGTTTTAAGGTGGGAGGAAGGAAAGAAGGGGAGGTCCAGAAACAGTGCCCAACTGGCACGGCTGGTGAGTGGCGGTGGGAGAGCGGCTCCTGCAGGCTCCACAACACAGCTTCCACAGTCTCAGTCAGCCGTCCCTATCCAGTCTTTCTTGACTCAGACAGGAGTTAAAGACAATGGAGCCAACGTCTGCTGTCACTCCTCTGGTTCAATTCAATTAAATTCAATTTTATTTGTATAGCGCTTTTAACAATTGTCATTGTTGCAAAGCAGCTTTACACAATCAAAAGAATTATTTAAGTTTGTATGGAACGTGAATGTGTATGAATCAAAATGGTCAGATAGTCCCTGTCATAGTCTATCATAGCCCCTGATAGTCTGGTAACTGCTGCGGTGATCCCGGCAAGGAAGAAGGGCCTTAACATTGATAAAGTGGCCTTTTCCTATTCAGTGACTGGATTGCGAAGGTGATAGCTCTTGCCAATATTGCAGTTAATATCCACCACTCTTTCTCCTCACATTGGAACTACGGTAGGTCCACTGCCAAAAGCACTTACCATGGGCATCAGAAATGGAGCATAAAGCAATGGTAGATGGTGGTCTGGTCTAATTAATCATGTTATTTTTACATCATATGGTGCGTGGCTTGACTGGGGAGGAGATGGCATCCTGATGTGAAGAAGGCATGCCTTTCAGAGGCAGTGTGATGCTTTGGGCATTGTTTTGCTGGGAAACCTTGGATCCTGACATTCATGTGGACCTTACTTTAATACTTACAGTACCACTTAACTAGACATTTCATACCAAGTGCACTCCTTCATGGCACATGGCAGTGGACTCTTTCATCATGATAATACATGTATGCCCTGCCACACTGCAAAATGGTTCAGCTATGGTTTGAGCAACAAGTGTTGGCTTGGCCCCCAAATTCCCCAGATCTGAAATCAGTTGAGCATCTATGAATTGTGGTGAACAAACAAGTCTTGCAGCTTACAGTAATTAAAGGATCAGCTGTTTAAAAATTATATTAAATTGGTGTAAGTTACCACTGTATATCTGACCGGAGTGAGCCTAGGCCACTTCTTAATTTATGTACAGACTCTACGTCATAGAGCCTGGGGAAGTGAGAATACTGCTGTCCTTGACCTCTATACCGCTTTCCCCTAACACATGAGGCCTGCTAAAGAGTCATTTTAGTCTCTAAGCCCTTGTTGTGGAGAATTGGAGAATGAAAAGTGGAAAGGAATAAGCTGAGCTAGATTTTACAGTCGAGATTAGATGCTGTGATTGTAGTGGTTGTTGATTGGATCTGAAGCTCAACAGAAGTAAACAAGTTGGATTTAAACATAGCAGACCAACATCAGCAAAAAAATTTTTTGCTCCCCTGAAACATATGTCAGAAAAAGTTCAGTCCTGTCGTCACAGGCTGAGTAATGCAGCACTGGGCTTGAAAAATCAATTGGACTGCTCTTTACTGATAAATTGTTCTGACTGAAATAGTGGTGAGTCAGAACAGCTCACCCTGTCCCAGAGTTTCCCTATTCAGCCCTACATGGAATAAGTTAATAATAAAATTAAAAAGGCTTATTGATGATACATAACTGCCACAGATGTGTTGTGTTGTTATACTCAGGAGAGCAAATGAAGCTTATGCAGAAGACCTGGGATTACCTGCACATCTATTACTATTGCCACAACGAAGTAAACCATTGTTGTTTTTCTGCTATTGATATGCAGATGGCTTTGCATGCTGGTTGCCAATAAACTTGATCAGCTGCTTCTCTAATAAGATCAACATTGCTGCAGAATGCTAATTATGTCCTAATTGCAAGCTGCTACATTAAAGCTGTTAGCTAAATACTAATCAGTGAAATTCACACCTGCAAAACTCCAAATCAGATAACTAGAGAGAATTAATCTCAGATTTCCTGTCAGCTTAGCACAGTTTAGCTACTTGGCAAATGTTAGCAGTTAGTTGTATGAACATATGTTGTATGTCACAACATTATCATGTTACTTCCTTGTCTACATGGCTAGCTTTTGTATAGATTATAAACTAGGCTGATGTTCAGAGTGAAGATCCTAAATTCGAAATGTTTATGAGGCTAATTTAGAAATCACGTTAGCTTAATTTAGTTACTCGGGTAGAGTGAAGACGAACATTAATTAACACTTAAAAGCTTCTTTTACAAATCCTATCAGGTTAGTTCATGTCAGCTACCTTAATGCGAGTGAAGATTATGACTTTAGCTTATGTAAGCTAGTATATAGTGATTTTTACAAATTATTAATATTAGTACTTATTTATTACTAAAATGGTTTTATATTATTAATTATTAATATGATTAGCTAATATTGATGGGTCGTTCATGAACGATTCGTTCTTTTTGAACGAATCTTTAACATGACTCAGATGAACGAGTCGTCTCGGAG
>JAQMYG010000023.1:27450364-27472853 GCA_030014215.1 Clariallabes teugelsi | reverse complement strand
TGGGATAGGCTCCAGGCCCCCGCGACCCTGAATACAGGATAAAGCGGTATAGAAGATGAATGAATGAATGAATGAATTTTACCCACACATTTACATTTAGGCATTTGGCAGACGCTCTTATCCAAAGCGATTTATAAAAGTGCTTTGAAGTCATTGGATAGATCCTTAACTAAGTACCATCAGTCAAACACTGTTGGGAATTTTTTTTTTTTTTTTTGGGTTAATTAACCGAAATATCGAAGATACAGATATTCAGATCTAACACAGATCTACAGATATAACAGATATTCCATATAACAGATATTTAGTTGTCGCTTTCCCCCACCACCTATTTGCCAGATCAGAAAACAGTCTACATGCATGTCTTCCTCGATTCGTGAAAGGTGGTAGGACCAGTCGAGCAAACAATTGTTAATGAACGATGCTGTTAAACTCACCTTAAAATGTCTTCTCCAACCATTAAACCCACCATGGGCAATAGAAACATAGCTGTTGAGCAAGCAACATTGCCATCATTTTCACTGCTATTATAGGCAGGACTGCACTTTAAAGTGCGGATAAAGTTTTGTATTTTTGCTTCTTCCTTTTGAAGACTCTGCCATGGCGTGGCAAAATTCTGACTCAGCTGAACTGAGGAAGAGAGGGAGAGAGAGAGGGAGGTTGAATGTGTAGCCTTGCCCACTGAGAAAAGTGATGGGTTCAATTAGCACAAAGGGAGATGAATTACAATATGATTAGCGGGTGTCGAAATGCAGGAGACTCCCGGAACTTCCAGGAGAAATTTCTGTAAATATCAAAGCTGATCCTCCTTCCTTCCTCAAGACTTTCATGTACTCCTACTGTACTGTCATTTAGGCTAGATAAATTGACCATTTAAAGGGCAAGAGAAATTTTATAAGATTGTTTTTTTTATTGAATCTATAACACAATTCCCTCCATCTCTCATTTATTTCAAAGAGAGCTGATGCTATGGATTAGGTTTCTGTCAAATAAACACTCCCCTTTGAAAGTATATTTATAATTAAATATATTTATATTTAAAGTTATTTTTTAACTATACACTGAGGATATTTGGGTGAACAATGAATATGAGATGATAAATCAGAATTTCAGTATTCATTTGCTGATATGCCCAGAAAAACATGTGTTTTTTTTTTGTTGTCCAGGAAGCGTACATGTGTTGTTAAAATGGATAATTCATCTTGAAGACAAGACAGCTGTCAATGAGAGAAAATCATGCCATTTTGAAGCTGAGAACAGAGGGAAAATCAGAGCCATTTTGCAAGCATTGTGCATAGCCAAATGCGACAATTTGGAATGTTCTGAAAAAGAAAGAAACCATTAGTGTCTTAACAACCAGACGTGGAACAGGTTGGCCAATTAAGTACAGAAATTGATGAAACATTGTGAGGTCTATAAAGGAAAACCCCAAAATAACAGTCAGTGACAATACCAACAACCACAGGGCAGAGATTAAGGTATCACATTCTCATGATCATGGAAGATGTTAAGGATAGAAATACAGAGGCCTTATCACAAGATGCAAACCAGTCATTGCAAGGCTGAATGAAATTCAAAGAGAATTACAGAGATTAGTCACAAACGTTCCGGAGCTTAAGCTCTACCAAAGTGTAGAGAAAGAAAAGATCTGTTCATGGTCCAAAACATACAAGCTCATCAGTCAAGCATGGTGAATGTAGTGTCATAGCTTGGGCTTGCATCACTGCTTCTGGAATAGGCTCGCCTATCTTTATTGATGTTACTCATAATAATAGCAGCAGAATGAATTTAGAAGTCTACAAAAACATTCTGTCTGCCAATTTACAAAGAACTGGATCCAGTCTAATTGGGACCTTTATTATGCAGCAGGTCAGTGACCCAAAACACACTGCAAACACAATAGAGGAAACAGAAAGTAGAAACATTTAGACTGACCTCATCACCTCCTGGAGAGGACGCAGAAGGGAGAAACCCTAAAACAAACAGCAACTGAAAGATGCTGCAATACAAATCTTTAAAAAAAAAAAAAAAGAAACAGTAGTTATTGGGGATGTTATTGGGTTGTTGGCTTGATGTACACTTCCAGTGAAAGTTTGGACCTACCTTTTATTTCTACATCATAAAACGATGCTAAGGGCATCCAAAATATGCAATAGTTGATATTGAGATGTGTCTGCTACTTACGTTCTGCAAAGCCTCCATAGCGGCTCTAATCTGAGGTGCTGTTAATTGTTGATTTCTGAGGCTGGTAACACTAAATGAACTTCTCTGCAGCAGAGGTAAGTTTTGGTCTTGCTTTCCTGGGATGGTCTTCATGAGAGCCAGTTTCATCATGGTGCTTCATTATGTATCTGTTATTCATGCATCTGATATTTCATATGTCACAAATTTACATGTACTATATCTATGTATTAGGTGGTCTTCCACCTAATGTGCCTTGTGTAAAACCTTTTGTACATCTAGCTGTAAATAACCAATCTATTATCTTATTCATCTTTTATATGCTCAAACCCAGTTGTCTTGTTCAGAGGGGACTGTAATATTTGTGTTCATAAAATTATTATTGTCCCATGTTACCTTGCCTTTGCACAGCACGACTTCAGGCTGCATGAAGACATGCCATCTGAAGGAAACCACAGGAATCTTCCCTAAACTAGGGGTGATGATGGATATGTTTATATCTTACCTCAGGAGAGAAATAGGGTAGTCGCAACATAGCCAGCAACAGACTGGCACCCAGAAGGGAAAGTGGGACCTCAGCAACTGTTACCCAGTGATCTGGAATGCCATAGCATGAAAAGTATGGATCCCCTTAGGACAAATGATGACAAAGAAATAAAATTCATGACAACAAGATATTAACATTCTCATTTTCACAGATGTTGCTTCATTATCACAGTAACACAATTGACCAGATAGTGTATGATAAGACATTTATATGGGAAATTAAATCTGTTTAATAGCTTGCCTCTTCCTGAAACGCATTAACTATGTTTATATTGAAATATTTGTGATGTGTTTAGTTGGCAAGGACTGTTTATTCATTATTCCCACGAGTTCTGTGCCAATAGGCGGATGCTGCTAGCGCAGTCAAAATGCTGTTTCAATAGGAAAAATATTTTTGCATTCAATTCAACCTTATCACAAACATGAGGGTTATACTGTAGGCATGGTTTTGCTGTTAGTTCCAAAGAAACAAAAGAGAAAGCACTTCTTTTTTTTTTTTTTTCTTCAATTTTCCAGTGACATTCAATATCATATTAATAAGAAGTCCAATATAGAAGTAGTGAGAGCTTGGCAAGTTAGTGATCTATGAGATGACAAGTGCAACAGCGGTGATGATGAGAGAAAGATGGACAGAATAAAATGCCAAGGCACTGCTGCATTTTTCTCTTAACTTGGTAATAAAAAAACACTAAATCTCACTGGCACCACTATCAGCAGGGAGTCAACTGATTTTATGGGTAATGGAGGAAGCACTACTTCTAGTGAAAATAGACCAAAATGTCAATGAGAGTTAGATGAGAAAAAAAAATTGCTGGTCAATGACTTTTTATTAATTGTTGAAAATTTCTTTGGAACTGGGGCAGTTTTTAGTGAGTTGCAAAGAGAATGTGAACCTGCACTTTTTCATCTTCTTCAGTTTGAAAGAGTACTACAGGGTGACTCACTCGAAATAGGCCCTGAATATTCCGTTATAACTCTCGCTAGGATGAAGCAATCTGAACGAAACAATGTACAAGGTGCTCCTCAGTACTGTATATGGAGCTTTGAACAGAGCGCGATACCTTATCGGACCGATAAGGTAGGTGCCAGACAGCCATCGCACCATTTAACGCCGTACCCAGAATATACAGGGCCTCTTTTGAGTGAATTACTCTGTACAATACTGGGCAAAAGTCTGGATCCACCTCTCGTTCTTTCATATTTTTCTTCTAAAGAGCCAGACTGTGTTGTATTTGTAATGTAGTTTTGAAGATTAGTTCTCCATGCTTCCTGAAGGCTGTCATTTTCAGTCCAGTCCCAGCACCTGAGCAGTTTCAGAGAAATGTTTATCGTCTGTTCAGCCACTGAGTGATCTATGCGTCATTCAAGTGTAAAAAGCATCTAACTTAAGGCGTGAACCAGTGAGAAACAGGTGCAGATGATGACAGATGATCAGACCAGTGATGAGTACAGTATACTGTACTGGTGATGCTGAATGATGAGTGGTTGGAACAGACAAGAGGGTAACAGACAAGGCTGAGGTTATTACATAAACAATCAAAATTTTAAGCACTGCAGACTGTCATAGTAAAACATTTGTTCTCAACTTTTTTACATAAAACAAGTTAATTTAATGTGATGAATTGAAATTTGGCTCAAGAATTATTGTGCATTTGATATAGAATTACATTTTTAAAAATGATCAAATTGCTTTATTACCACACCACTTATCTTTTCCAAGCATGATTTTACAGTTTACCATGTTAGTGAAAAAATACATGAATAAAAACATTTTAAAAATCCCTTGTGCCCTTGTTTGAAGTTACAGTCTGGTGATCACTCTCTGGCACTTTACTAGAGACAGGCTTTTTACAGTATCCTTTGGGAGAATAGTGGATGCATTTCAGAAACAGGGTTGGTACTCAGTATTTATGCCTCGGTGTAACTGAGCTTTAGCAAATGGATAAGAAGATGAACTTTTTTGCCCATGTATCTATGTCTATCTCTGTACCTTTATCTTTATGGAATCCTGTTTCTGTCCTTGGGTGTGCAGACTAATATGGTAGTAGTACAACAGGCTTGTGACTCAGTTCCTGTTGCAAAACTCATAGTACTTGTCGTAGCTGATTCACCCTGCTGATGTGCTCACTAATAGCGAGTTATTAGCAGAAATTGGTCACTGTTGCTTCTATTTGTCCAAAATGGTAATGTAGTTAACATTAAATGGATGCTAGCAGGGTATTAAGGCAAGCCATTAGTATGCCCATTAACAGAGAATGAATAGTAGCAGGTCATAAAGGCAAAACATTAGATCACCCATGCTAACTCCATGTCCTGCTAGGCTGTGTTTACTGCTATCACGTCATAGGCTGAACGTATCATGTTAGTGTTAAATGTTTAAAACACCGACTCTACTATCTGATTTACTCAATGACAGCAAAGGTGTTTGGGTCCTAACCAGAGTGTTGTAGAATATCGATGATGCCATCAGCATCCACATACATTAGTTCATGTTCGGGGGAAAAATGGCTTAAAGCTCTTTGAAGCTCTATGGCTCTTAAAGCTCTATGGCTTAAAGCTCAAATGAAAGTGTTGTAGTGGCTTTCGTAGGATCATACGTAGGTGGTATCTGTATTGTGCCACCTGTGATGTGATAAATGTCTGCTATTAAACAGTGATCACTTTTGTGGTGTCTACAGGGTATCATCGCTCTGTATTTAACTTAATCAGAAAATAACCATAGAAATGAGAATTATCTTAACCAAATTTATTATTTTTAATATTTTTATTATTAATAATGAAAAATCGAATAGGAAAAAGCAACAGGGCTCATCAGACACAAAGTAAGCTGCAAAGAAGTACTGCTGTTATGATGTGGATCCTACTGCCAGCTAGAGACTAACTTAATTGGAAAAATAATTATTTTTCATGACAGCTCTTGAATTGTTTGACATTTGATAAGTTATACATACATTATTGAAGATTGCATCCTTGCAAACTTTTGTGTGCTATTAAAAAGTTTTTTTAAGTTATAAAACCTTTTGAAACTAATAATTGTTTAAAGGGAACATTACACACAATGATTTATTAATAGGGTGGCACAGTGGCGTAGTGATTAGCGCTGTAACCTCGCACCTCTAGAGTCGAGGGTTTGATTCCTGCCTAGGGTCCGTGTGTGTGTGGAGTCCGCGTGTTCTCCCCGTCCTTAGTGGGTTTCCTCCAGGTACTCTGGTTTCCTTCCCCAGTCCATAGACATGCAGATTAGATAATGTAGTGTTCCCAAATTGCCTGTGGTGTGTGTATTTGTGTTTCCTGCGATGGATTGGCACCCTGTCCAAGGTGTACCCTGTCTTGTGTCCGAAGTCTCCTGGGATAGGCTCCAGTCCACCCATGACCCTGTACAGGGTGATGGTATAGAAGATGAATTAGTTATTATTAGCTAATATTTTCTCTCTCAGACTCAGATATTCGAATGGCGATAGTAGAAAATTAGTAGGGCATTTTATCTTTAAATATATTATTTGGGTTGATTTAGCTCTATGAAGTGGTACTTGTCTCTTTCTCTGATTTGGTGCTGAATGGAGGTCACCATTCCCTCTTTGCTTGACCCACATGGAAATAGAAAGGACCTTTTAAAAAGTTCCTCAACAGAAGCATGTTTTCATGTGACCCATTTATTTTGCTTTCTTCAAAAGCTCTGTCTAAATGATACCTGCGCCAATTATCTGAAAAGTTCTGTCTGTACTTGAATGTTTTTTTTGGGGGGGGGGGGGGGGTTGCTCCTAATAATAAGGTTATACCCGCCTTTATTCTTCTAAAACAAGTTAATGTTATAAATAGACTGATTACATGGCAATGTATATGTACAGGTAAGGGGTTTACACAAAATGCTTTATGGTATGATAATGATTAAAATTGAAGGTCAGAATATTACATCAAAACAAAGTCGTCAGATAGGACCTTATCATTCTGAGGTTTTAATACATGCCTGGCAGCTTTTAATCAGAATCTTAATTTCAAAGGATTGGACCCAATTTAAAGAGACCACTTTGGCAACACGCCTAATCATTATTTCTCCAAATGATTACAGGCAGCTGCAGTTATCTACCGGGCTCTCCTGCTAATCCCCCATCCTGCTTTTAGCCATGACACACACCAACACGCTGTGCATCAGAGGTCAAACAGCCTCCAGGCAGAGCAGCTCTCCGATTATCAGTTTTCCATACGCGGTGCAGGGTGCAGTAACCCCGTCATAATGATAAATATTGTGTTCGTGTCGTGTGAAGGCAGGTCATGATTATAACAATCAGTATTTTTCTGTTTCCCTGTGAGAGCTGAACTGAGCTGGTTTGATAATAGAGCACTGTGACTGATGTGTTTGTAGATGCATGAACCTGAAGGGGCGGGCGGCGTGGGGTGTTCACGGCATACAGCTGCACTTCCATCCATCTGCCTACATTTGGAACATTTACACCCACACATGTCTCTCACACTCTCTCTCTCTCTCAGTAATATTCCTTAATTCACATTCAATCATTTGCTCCCCAGTAACAGGACTGAGGGATGATCACACACCTCTGTTTTTGCACCCTGTCTAACCATTGCAGGTCATTTCTATCCAGTGCATGTTAAACAAAAACTGTTAGAATCCTTCAGCTCAGCAGAGTTTCCCCACGTTGTTATCCTTTTGACAAATGGACAGCTAAGTTTGGCAGAAATCCCAGCTGACAAATTAAATGAAGACTGCAAAGTGAGCTGTTATTCTCACCCTGACCGGAGGGACTCACCCACCGAGGACACAGCCTCATTCTTATTTTAACCGCCTTCATTACTATTCCTTCTCCCTTCATCTCCTTCCGTCTCCATCATTCCCTCATCGCTGCCTATCTTTACCAACTCCTCCCCCTCTCCAACCCTCCCATATGAGCCGTCTGTGAAATAAATGCCTCAGTGATTTAGGTCGGGGCTTGACCCGTACTGGCTTCATTAATAGCTGTACCTGCTGGCAGCGTAAAGACTGGAACAGCACCGTGATCCTGGGCCGCTTTAACATCGTACACTGTCAGGAAGAAAAAGGTTCTCCAGTGGTGTAAATGCATCTCTAATAGTGGCCACAAAGTCAAGCTGCATCACATAATCACATCATTGATTATTTTCCTATTACAGCATGCTCTATCAGGTTTTATCATAGCAGTGCCTTGAAAATGTAATGACGTCGTTAAGTGCAGCACTGTGCAAAAGTCTTAAGCCACCCCTCATTTCTTCATATTAAATTCAATTAAATTATGTAAATGAAATTAAATTAATGGGAGCAAATGTGTTACTGTGAAAGGCTTCAAAGTGCCTAAAGATACAAGTTAAAACTTGGTTGTTTACAAACCAACATAATTTCCCCTCTCATCTGTTCCAACCACTCAGCATTCAGCATCAGCACCGGTATACAGTACTAATCACCGGCCTGATCGTCTGTCATCATCTGCACCTGTTTCTCACTGGTTCATGCCTCAAGTTAGATGTTTTTCATGCTTGAAAGACTCATAGTTCATTGTGTGGCTTAACAAACAAAAATCATTTCTATGAAACTGCGCAGATATAGAACCTGGACTGAAAAAGAGAGGCAAAGGAAGTGTTGGAGAATGATTCCTCAAGTCTACATTAAAAAAAAAAACACAAGAATGTCTTGCTCTTTTGAAGCAAAACGTGAAGAAAGGCTCAAGAATTCGCACAACACGCGAATAAGTCTTCTGATTTCTCTTTTCTTACATTATCCTTCCTGAGTGTGAGTTTCATCTTATTATTTCCAGGAATTTCTGAAAGCCAGTGGCACCGTGTTCTTAGTTCTTAAAGTTACTTTGGCTTTGCCATTTAACATTATATGAACATTTTATGTGAAGGTCTTCTGTTTAGTAAACTTCCCAGTTTATGGGGAATAGAAAGGACCTTTTCTACCAACGTAGTAACTAACGTGTTACCCCAAAAGATACAGTTTAGCATACAGTTGAAACTGTCATGTCATGACAGTGTTGTTGAATGTGCATTATTGAATGTGCATTACTGCAGCATATTCTGCCACACCTAAGACGAGCAGGACAGGCAGACTGCCCATTGCTTTAGCAAACACTGCTGTTTGATGCGCAGGGGATGTCAACAGGGGATTTGCAGGGAGGAAAGACTTCTTTAGCTTCTGAGGGATCAAATACCCTGTAATACTGTTATATTGGATGTCAGCTTAGGGAGTGTGTGTGTGTGTATGAGTATGTATGAGTGCATGAATGTGTGGGTGCATGTTTTCATATTTCTTATCTATTTATTCCCACCAGGATAGTAATATCTGACAGTTTTGATCTTGCAGGGAAATTTGAATTGTCCCCATGAGGACAACTGTTTTTTTGATACAGTTGGCTTTTTAAAAAAGTTTTTACTTAGGGTTAGGTTTATTTTCATAAATTAAATATTATGCTCATATTTTAGTGAATATCATACTATGTCCCCACAGGGATAGGAACAACTGAAAATTTTACCAATTTTAACAGTTTATGATAATAAACAATCAAACAAACAGATAAATAAATGAATAAGCCTAAAACAACGAATACGTTTCACTTTGGTTTCTGCGATTAAGATTCGAGTTAGATTAAGGTGTAGGCATGACATTAATTAGCTGCAAATGTGAACGTAAGATAAACGTGTGTGTCCATGCATGAGTACAGCCTGCAGGGTAGCTGGAGGGCGAATGTCAGATAGACAGACGTTGAGAGAAGAAAAGAAAGATATGAAAGATCAACAGCATTTGATTAAAAGAGAGTGAATATTCAAAGTGGCCATTAAAGAGAAAGCCAGAGGAAATGAAAAAAAAAAAAAAAAAACTAAACATAAAACAGCCCAAGGACAAACAATGAAATAGAGGTTAGAGGGAAAAAATGAGACACAGAGGGACCCAAAAGTCAGGGATCAAATTGCTTGTCTGATTTCTTATGTTTCTCTAAAATTGATGAGGGATGGAAAAAAAAATCAATTCTGTCTTCTTTTCCCTGCCTTTTTATAGTCGCTGCAATAAGATCCTCTCTCTGTGGGAAGCGTTTTTATCCCAAGCGTTTCTGTACCCTTGTCCTAATACTCTGATTTGTTGGTCTACAGTGGCACTCTCACTCTCACTCTCAGGCTCAGCACGTAGACTGGCATCTTGTTTTTCTTCCTAGCATGCAGGGCTCTTCATTCATCTATCCATCTGTCCATCCATGTAGCACATCACACCGAATCGATATTGTCTGAACTGCTGAAAAGATTTGATCAATACCCGAGCTTTTTCCTTACACTGCTGTACTTGACAGACAAGGGTTTTTGTTCAGGGCAACAAACACAGAAGCAGAAACGAGCCGAATCCAAAATGGATCCCTGCGTGTTCCCTGCATGTACTGCACTATGTACTGTAGAAGAGTCTCTGGGTAATAATAATAGTAGTGGTGTAGCACTAATTGTAGTGGAGAGCTACAGTGGGCTTTCATGCGGTGCGTGGCATACAGTATTACAGCAGGGTATGACACCAGACAGAATGCAATCTAAAATACTAAAAGTTTAGTATAGTAAAATAAACGTGTGTATATATACAGTATATATGTAAAACATATGCAGAATGACGGAAAAATGTCAATTGAATAGCATGTCTCAAATACGCATCGTTTTACATCATCCTTAAGATTTCAGATTTCATGTTGACAGAATTGGTGAGTCATGTTTATTAATTTTTAAATATTTACAGTGGCCAGATGCTCTGCATTAAGTAAGGAATATTACACATGCTGTGCTGTTCTATGAAAATAATCCATGCCAGGGTAATGTGATGCAGCCTGATGGGAAGTCCAAAATGTTTCATTTCGCTTATACCACAGTGCCATTCCTTTAAAATGTATACGTGATCGGTATGTCATGCTTTTACCAGTTTAAAATTATATTTCATTTTAGGGAACGTCTGCATGGGAAGTGAATTCCTGTTGTTGCTTAGACTGTAACAACTGACCCTGTGCAAACTCCTCAGAGTGTGTGATACTGGAGACAACTTCTATAAATCACTGATACAAAAATCTACCACGTTATCGATTCAACATTTTTCTCTATGAAACCTGATTCTTTTTCATTATTAGCCTTAGATTATGTTTAACATCTACTTTACAAGTCCTTGTGTCTGGGCTGTTACTAAAGATGCACTGATTGATCAGCCAGTTACGGGAATCACGTGTTTGTTAGCTTAATCAGCCATGAACGATGATTGACCCATACCTCTCAGATATAACCTATTATGTTCTGCTCATGCACACGCTTCTGTGCGGTGCACCTAAAAAGCATTTGCTGTATTATCCAGAGACTGTGAGTTTGCATCCTGCTACAGCTAGGGAGTAGATTGTGATTTACGGCACCAGCCGATCATGCGAATCTGTGCTTTGTTCCCAATCACAACAGTGAATATGCAACAGTTTAAAAAGATGCAACTAAAATTTTCATTTCAAAGTTGGATATTATTTGTACAGAAACATGCTAGTAGTAACCTGGCGATAGTCCTGAAACTTTTTGGAGAAAATTAAGTTAATAAATAATAGATAATGTTTTATTATAAACATAGCATTTATTTTTTTATATTATTATTAAAAAAAAGTATTAATAAAAAAAATGTTTGGCTTTGTCTGCTATAGTTCTTATGGACGAAAAGAAGAATATCAGCCAAATGGCTATCGACAGGTCAGACAAAAAATTGGAAATCTGTATCAGCCATGACAATTGGAACCTCTAACTGTTACCATAGAAACAGTTCCTATATCTTACAGCTGGAACATACATGTTCCAGTGTCACTCACTCATCGCCTGTACCTCTATCGTGTATTCAAGGTCGTTAAGGCCTGGAGCCTATCCCAGCAGACTTATGGCATGAGGCAGGGTACAACCTGGACAGGGTGCCAATCCATCGCAGGCACACACATACACACACACTATGGGCAATTTGGGAACGCTGGGAAATTAGCCTAATCCGCAGGTCTTTGGACTGTGGAAGGAAACCGGAGTACCCGGAGGAAACCACACACATGTTACATGGGATATAATAACACGCATTCAGATTTGAGAACTGATTTGGCTTATTGTTTATTTAACGTAAAGCATTTTATTTAGTAACTCCTTTGAAATAATTCAGGGGAAATAAACAGGAATAGTACTGTACTGTATATTGTTTTAAGGTTGAGGAATTTAGCTCTCGACCTGTTAGGCTTCTTTTATGAATATTAAACTGGGTGTATGCAGTCAGGTGGTAACCATTCTTAATCAATTTAAACTAAAAGCTTACATAGGGTAAAAAGTGTAGCTCTTGTTACAGTATATTGAACTAAACACATTGTTTTTCTAATTCCTCTGTTTGTCTGGTTCAGTTCTTTTCAGCTCCCTGAAGCTGTCAGCTCGAACTTCACTTTGTCCTTTGTAAATGTTGACACCCCTTCAGCTGCGTGTCGAATCCAATCTGTCCGCAGCGTCATTACAATATTACTGTATATACCCCCGTATACACACTTACACAGCTGGATTAGCAGCCCTGTTACAGCTGTGCCTGAGATACAGTAGGATCGGATAGAAAGCTTGTCCTGGGTGATGAACAGGCTCGACATTTGCTCAGTGCATGTGGAAGACTTTGGTTGGAGGGGAAGATTGCTTGTTACGCCTGTTGCCTGGTACAGAAAATTGAAGGTTGGATATATTTAAGAAGGAAGCCAGACCCAAAGAGTAGATTTGAATTGAATTTCCACTCCTGCATGCTCGCTGATATTTTCTTAGAAGGTTTCATGAGATGAGCTTTTTATAACATGGGTTACAAGTAAACAGTGATATCTGCTTGGAATTTTGTTGATGATTTTACAACAGAGAGAGCATTTGAGAGGGAAGAAAACATCCTGCTTTCTCTTTTGTGACTGGCTGTATTTCAGGCATGATTCGGAATTGCATAAAGCACCTCTTCTAAAGGCATTAAGCAATAAATAGGACTTGGGCTGATAACACTTGGATGACACCTGGGGATATGAGTGATAACATTAAGGCAGTGTGGAGTGCTGCACTTCAGAGTGTGTTAGGCAGATCTCCTGTGCTGTGCGATTGAAAAACATGTTATGCAACCTCATTTGAAAAAGCTTTTGTATTTTTTGATATCTCAAAACGTATTTTATTTAAAGACAATTTCAAACTGAAACTTTTTTCTTTTTTTTTACTATTTGCAAAGAAGAGAATTTAAAAAGAGTAAAATCATTGATCTAAGTCATTAAAGCAGTAGCTTGTGTACTCAGCTCTCCAACATAAGCACTAGGCCTGACTCCAGAGTAAACTGCCTCCGCTTTCTGTTTGTTGTTAGTGATGTCGTGTTTTCCCACATTCCCTCCGTCTTGCAGCTTTGCTCCTTAAATCTAAATCTATCACCGAAGTCAAGAGTTCTGAAGGACTTAATAATGACAGCGAACATGGCGTCTACTAAATCTGCATTTATGGGAAATCCAATATTCAGCTCACCAAACGGGGGTCAAAGATCTGAGATAGAAAGCACGAGTTAATAACAAGCTTCTGTGGTTTATGAGAGTCGTTGCGTAAGAGCTGGAAATCCTCAGAGCATAGTGGACTGAGAGAGCTTTTTATAAATCTCTCTAGAGGCCACGAGGAGGGGAACTGATATAGGACAAGCTATAATTATAATAGTAATCATAGTCATATAAAAATGATCGTATTAAAAACAAAGGCAATGGATTAGAAAAGTATGGAGTCTTTGGATTATAGGAAAATCATCAACAGTAGGGTGGTGTGATGTGTGGCCCAACAGGAAGCAGAGATACTGTTACCATATTGAGGTTGCTTAGTTTCCAAAAACTGGATGTGGAATTGCAGCGAGTGTTACTATTAAAACAATAACAGATGAGAACATGCATAATTTTGGTAATAAAATATCTATCTACTATGTCTATCTACTATGTCTGTCCGTCCGTCCGTCCTTCCTTGACTTTCATTGAATCCACAACTATTATCAAAGGATTCAATTAATTAAACATCTTCTGACTAATCAGATTTGCAGTTTTGAGTGCTCAGCAGCATTAATGCTATCTTTATCCTTGTCAAGTTATTTGGGAATTTGCACATCAACTTCTGCTTCTATCTCAGTGGGGAAAAACCCATTAGCCAACTACAGGGGACACAGGGAAGAATCACTTTTTAGATCTTTATTTAACAGCTTGGCATGCTAGACAGTTCAGTTTGGCTCAAAGTGGATTCAACTTGTGGTCGATAACCGTAAATGAACAAAAAAACAAAGAAAAAGATACACCACTACTTCTGAGGAAATGTTAACAAATGTGAACAAATGCAACAACAAAATTGCAACATACCATTGCCTCTATTTACATTTCTCTTCTTCTTCGAGCATGACATGTCTTTTTCATGAACTGTTTAAGCAAACATGTGATACAGGCCATTATGCGACATTTTTTGTGGATAGATGGAACCTGCACTTACAACAATTATAGCATAACACAAGTTACCGTTTCTCTTTCGTATTTTGCGCTATAGTAATTAAATAACGGATCCAAGTGATAATCAGTCCTTCATACAATTATCATATACAGTAATTACCATCAGTGTCTCTGAGATGACCGGCAGCCGAAGCACTTCCCGATCTCAGGAGTTACTCCCTTCAGTTTCCTGACTCTTCTACACGCAGTATTTACTGTATACAATAAACCTATTTTGGCTTAAACTACTGGTTCTTAAAACTGTTCTTCTGTAGGAACCAAGAGAACTAATTGTCTAACATCTCTATAAAGAATGGTTGCAGGAATTTCGTTCCTCAATTTTTTGATGACCTTCTGCCTGTGACACTCACTTGGTTGGACTTTATACTTGGCTCATCTGTCAGTCTGCCATGTTCTTGAGTTCCCTTTTGGACAAAGGAAGTAATGGTGGCCTGACGAGGCTCCCCTTTTACAGTCTCTGTACCTGCAAAGGTAGTTGTCATTGCACCTGTCAGCATCCTCGTGACATCCCAAGCACTTTTTACACGCACCCAGTTCTTTTACAATAGATTTCTTCTCTGCTAGTTTTAGTTCTTTGAACTTTTTGCAGAAGAAAATTTTGTCTCTATGCTTCTCTGCTCCACACACGACGCAACCACTTTCTGTAGAAACTTTCTTTGTCATTCTGGTGAATGTATACCTCTCGGCTTTTCTGCCCTCTTCGAGATTTTGAGCTGTTCAAGCTTTTCAATAATTCCTTCTTGTTTCTTTAGGATCTTTAATAGTGCATCGATGTGGTTCTCTGGTGTGATGCCATTTGCAGGATCCATTATGTAGACCAACCATTCTCTTTTCATAAACTCGGGTAACTTGCTCTCAATGGACTTTGTTACGAGTGGGTTCTTTATTGCGTTGATACAGTATTTCCAAGGTCCGGGGCCAGGGCTTTTTTTTTTTTTACCATTTGGATTAACTCTAAAGTCCTTCTTGGCTGATTCCCTCTCACAGCAGGAATCCTTACAATTTTCATGGCAATTGTGGTTTTGTTTCTATAATGGCTCTCCAACACCCTGAAGATGTCAGCAGCAGTGTTTAGAATAAGAGAATAGCCTGAACTGTTTAGCAATCTTGTCATCAATGCTCTCTACCAGCTGAATCTTTTTATCCTCAGGGGACCCTTTGGGTTCCCCTTGTCTCTGGAGGTATTCCTAGCCCCTTTTCCAGCGGTAGAAGTCCCTGTTATTACCACTGAACTTGGGTTTGCAGAAGTTCTCTCCTTTTTCAGTTGATCGACCGTTTTTCTTGACTTTCCTCTGCCATTTTGCTTGGATGTTATCCTCTTAACTTGTGTCAGGAGCACTTTATCTCTGGACTTTACTGAGCTGTTGATCTCTGTCCACACTGCTTCAAGTGGTTATCGACCGACGAGTTATCTGGTAATTTGCACATCAACTTCTGCTTCTAACTCGAAAAAACCATTAGCCAACTACAGAGGACACAGGGAACAATTCCAGAATCACTATTTAGCTCTTGTACTTGACAACTTGGCAGGTTAGACAACAATCCTTCGGTGGACTATAGAGTAATTAAATAACACTGATCCAAGTGATAATCAGTCCTTCATATAATTATCATATAATTAAAGAGTGGTATTATCATACCATCAGTCTCCCTGAGATGATCGGCAGCCGGTGCACTTCCCCGTCTCACTTGTTACTCCCTTCAGTTTCTCTGTGATGTCATACTCTGACTAGGTCAGAGTCGTCCCTCGTCCGACGACCTCAGCTCCGCCGTTCCGCTTATTTTAGCTTCACAATCCTGTCTTTAGCTGATCATCAGGGCTGCATTTAAAAACCTCCATGTGGCCAATGCATTATGATGGAAGTGTCTGGATGTTTATTTGTGAATCACTCCTCCTTGCACATCTAGCGTTTCTTTCTCATGGCTCTCCTCCTGGCACGTCTGGATACAGAGGCAGCGTGGGCGACTGTGTTATTAATTACTGCAGATTCTTGGCTCTTGAGTTGCGACTGTGTTCTCAAAACATGCCATGAAAAACATTTAACTCAAACAGCTTTTCTTCCATCTTGCCTTTTATTTTGATGATTTTTTAAAAATCTTTATGAAAGAAGATGTAATTACTTTAAGGGACACACACACAGAAAAGCATATACACACTCACACTATTAAACTCGGCTCCATAATTATTGGCGTCCTTATGAAAAATGAGCAAAATGGTTAAATGTATTAAATCGACATTACAAATTGTCTTCTATTAAAAGTGTATTATAAGAACATAATTTCTTCAGTAATAGGATTTTTAATGAAAAAACGTGTGAAAAAATATTGACAGTCTGAAAAATACTTAAATTTATTGTTTTATTTATTAATTTTTTTTAGTAAATTGCCCGATCTCTAGAAACTCTAGAAGCTGCTTCCTTTGATTAAATGAGGTTGCACACAAAATGAGAGCGATGAGAGAGATGATTCATAACTTAATTAGTGAGTATTAAAATAAAGCACCATGTTCAAAATTTTTTTTGGAAATTTTCCAGAACAAACTCAAACACATAAACAGTCCCAAAAAAAAAAAAAAATCACAATTTCACATTTGTACAGTAATTATCATTTCTGGGGCTGTCGTGTTCCAAATCCAGCTATTAATTTAATTCCATATTAATTCTGTTTTATTTGCATATTCGGCTTAATAGTAGATTTTGCCACAAAGCAGCTTCACAGAAATCTGGATGTAGCTTTAGATTCTCGATGAGCAAAGCAGACGAGAGAGTGGCACAGAAAAGAAAAAAATAATTAAATTACACAGCTGTAATCACAAGCTCTTTGGGAGGGTTATGGTCAAGAAGCACTTCCTGAGAGCATCTGATAAAATGCTACTGAAAGTCAAGTAACATTACATCTACCGTACTATTGGTTCCTTCATCTTCAGTAACTGTTTTATCCTGGTGGTAGATCCAGAGCCTACCCAAGTAACACGGCACATCAGAACAATTCACACCATCTGGCATGCCGGTCCGTTGGAGGGCACTGTGCACACATGCATTCACTCCTATCGGCAATTAAGCATAGCCAATTCATCTACGAGCATATTTTGGGAGGTGTAAGAAAACCAGAAGATCCAGGGGAAACCCACATGGACATGAAGAAAAATTTCTCTGTCCACTCAGACAGTAATCTTGAGCTCAAGATTGAACCAGAGCTGTAAGGAAGCAGCAGTAGCACCTGAACTCAAATTATTAATATAAAATATTATTTTTTAAAAATTACTAAAATAAGGCGACTCGGTGGTGTAGCGGTTAGCACCATGGCCTCACACCTCCAAGGTTGAGGGGTCCGTTTTCGCCTTCGGATCTGTGTGCGTGGAGTTTGCATGGTATCCTTGTGCTTGTGTTTCCTCCGGGTACTATAAAGTGTATCTGCATCGTTACACTTTGATGTAAACAAAGTTCTGTGACATCAATTATGTTTAATACCCCTATCTCACCTATGCGGTTTGACTCACGGTGAGATGCGGTGTTTGGCACCATGAGCTGCCGCGAATGCCCGCCGTCGTTCCGCTGGCGTTCTGCGAAGTTCTGTAAGGACCGCAAGCTTCCGCGAGGACCGACAAAAAAATTAAACATGTTTAAAAAAAAAATTTTAAGTTTAAAAAAATTAAACTCATGTTTAATTTTTTGCGCGGAAAGATGGAAACGTAATCACAGCGCCAAAAACTCGCGGTGAATCATGATGAACCCTACTTACGGCCACCGCGCGAAACCGCGTAGGTGAGATAGGGGTATAAAATCCCTTCATGGCAGCTCCAGGTGTCTGTTCCTGGAACTCAAACAGTAATGAGGCCTCATTGCTGACCACAGGTCTGGTCATCTCTGCTTATTAATCATCTTGCTTTGTGCCCTAATTGGTGTGGGTTTTTTTTTTTTTTTTCGGTAACAGGTCTGACCCTGGGGTTGTGTAATTGCTGTGCACACACACAGACTCGTCACCATGGGAAAGCAGAACAGCAAACTCAGGCCAGAGATGCTGCAGGACCTGAGGGAGAACACTGAGTTTTCAGACCATGAGCTGCAGGAGTGGTACAAGGTGAGAGAAAGCTGCTTTGTATTACATCAAGTACTTATTTTATTCATTGAAAATAGTGAGACATTTCTAGTCTTTCAGCAGCCAAAGGCTTAGCACGATTCTGGTACGTGATGGTACTTATGCACTACATGAGCTACTAGATTACAGCAACAAAGAGGCACTTACTGTATTCCCTTAGATTTAACACTTTAAGTGTATATGTTGTGTTGTATAGTGGTCTTAGAAATTCATCTCCAGTAAAAGGCTCTGTACCTCAGTGTCAGGTGCTCATTTGATGACCTTGACGTGAGGCCTCTGTAAATACACTGATACTGTACTGTATATGAACGAGTTCAACAACACGCGTTGAAATGTAAGCTGCAGTGACTCATATGCTACTGTACCTAATGGGCTGAAAAAGGCTTAAACACATTTTAATTTGCAGCCTCTTCCCTCAAGGGGTTGATACAGAGGTGTAAGCGTATACAAATAATGTGTCTTAATACAGCTCATAAATCCTGTATTATAGATGATGATTGAGGAGCATTGAGTAAAAGTGTGGCCATAGAGCTTCAAATGTAAACCAAATGAACATTGGGATGATTTGTTTACTTGTTGAGCTCCTACTCGTGACACTCAAAGAATCTACGGTGACAAATTGAGTTTATGCACATAATTAAGTTATGGATTTGATAAATACTTTAAAAAGGTATTACTTCATAAGTAATCAGATCAACCAGTTGAGATTTTCTGATCTTTAAAGCCCTGTAGCTTTGAAATTCAAGCATTTTTTCCCTGTCCTTATATGACTGCTCCATAAATTAATGGGGGGTGGGGGGGGGGATTCCTTGCAGGGCCTAATGCATTACTTGTTCTATGTCATTTCATCCACCAATTTCTAGCTGACATGTTAGGTGTTGTGTTTCCAATCATTCAGCTCCAGCATAACTAAGTTTCTTATTAAGATGCATGAAACCACAGGTATATTTCATCACCTCTGGAAGGAGGTACATAGTAAACTGAAGTACCTCCTGCCTGATAAGAGGAAGTCTGCTTTGTTCTGTGATAATACAGAAAGAATTTCCTTTTGAATTTCTAAGCTTTGATAGAAGCCTTTTCATAAGACATTGGGGTCTCAGTGGTAGACTTTTCACCTGCCGTGTGGAAGGCCCCGGTTACATTCCCAAACTCAGCCACCGGATGCTTCGCATCCTTAGTACTGGGCTCACACCTGGAGAAAAATGGAAGGGTTGCATGAGAAAGGGCATCCAGCATAAAACTTCTCCCAAGACAAATGTGTGGATCAGGTGGGCCTTCATAATTCATAGTTATGTTTACCAAATACCTTGCTTCAATATTATACCTTGCTTTAAACAAGACCCCGTAGACTTTCAATATTATTCAGTTTTGAGGTTTTTGCACTACAAGTAAACGTGTTGAAACCTTTGTTCATGATATTCACACATACTGTAGGTGAAGGAGTTTAGATTGGGGGGAAAAAAACATGGATCAAGAGTAAAATCTTTCTTTTTCTTTAGGGCTTCCTTAAAGACTGCCCAAGTGGCCATCTAAATGTGGAGGAGTTCAAGAAGATATATGCCAACTTCTTTCCATATGGTGATGCCTCCAAGTTTGCAGAACACGTTTTTCGCACATTTGACACCAACAATGATGGCACAATCGACTTCCGGGAGTTCATCATCGCTCTGAGCGTGACCTCACGGGGAAAGCTGGATCAGAAGCTGAAATGGGCCTTCAGCATGTACGACCTGGATGGCAACGGGTACATCAGTCGTGAGGAAATGCTCGAGATTGTGCAGGTCAGAAAGAATGTTAAGAGAATTGATGCAAACATTTGTTAATTCATACAACTTTAATCTAGTCAGGGTCACAAGGAACACTGGGACACATCCTGATCAGGGACACAGAAGCGCCATACACACACTCAAACCAGAGAACCGAGAGCAAATAGACACAGAGTGAGAACATCCAGAAATCCACACAGAAAATCATCTGGCAACTCCAGAATGGTGTTTAGCAAACGAGAAATACACTGAAGTAAGAGAAAAATGATCAGAATTTACCAGATTAATTATTGTTATTTTTGGAGTTCTGTTGCTTGTCTCAGCTTAGTCTACTGTTTACTGTTTAAAACAAGATATTTCGATAACAAAAAAATTTATATTAGCTAATAAATAAATGAATAAATGAGTCAGGTTCCAGTTCCAGTTTGCTTTGTTGTGCTGGTGTTCTGCTGGATGTTTGATGTTTGATCCGCACATGCTGAATATGCAAGCTGTTCTGTTGTGATAAATGGGCTTGTGTCAATTTTAGAAAATGTTGTTAATATTAATGCAGTGTTCGCTTCAGTTTACCATATGTTACCATCTTTGGCTACACTCCTGAGGGGTAATTAAGAATGGGAAGGGATGAGGGGAAATAAATTACATTTTATTTAACATTGGATATTGTAAAAAAAGTGGCTTTAAAGAAATAAAATCTTTATTTATATTCAGAATTTTTAAGTAATTTATAGAATTATAACTTTAGTTATATAGTTATATATAGGATCATGTGGTATTACATGGAACAAATTGCATAAGATCAAAGTCACATGTGTTAGCAGGCCATTTGGATACATCTTCAGGAGCAGTAGTGATCCACATGTGATGAAAACTCCAACCAGATCTAGGGCAATAGGATAAATCTGTTAGGAGAGCAGAAATGTCTAAAGACCAGAAGGGTACAGACATGAACGCTTCCTGGGACTCGTGAGACTCGAGGTAGATTTTATCCAAACATACCATTTCACCATAAATCTCTGAGTCTAAACTAAACACATGTTTTTACCCTGTTTTCTCTGAACTAAACAAATATGTTTTCACCCTGCACTCAAACACTTAGCCTGTGTCTGGGTCTGAGTCCTGAACCACCTGGAACGCTGTTCCATAACTGTGGGGCTTTGTAAGGAAAAGTTCTATACAAAGTACCAACAAATAACCTGCATTTTTTTACATAGGTGTGGTCAAAATCGGTTCACTCAGGTACTGTGGGGCAAGACTGCTCAGTGCTTTATAGGTCAGTTGGAATATTTAAAAAAATAATGGTTTCATTGGAAGCCTTTGTGGATAAGATAGAGGTCATGTGATCATCCCTGGTCCTAGGAAGAACTCAGGCAGCAAAAGCATGAAGTAATGTCTCTGAATCATGTAGTGACATTTCTTTCCTAGTATTTTTATGAAATCAAAGAAGGCAACCTATAATATTATTTACATAATATTATAGACTGCCTTCTTTCATCTCATAAAAAGCTTTTTAAAAAAAAGGGTGGAATCAATAATAAGACCAAAGTATTTCATAAATACTGCTGCATGTTGATGAAAAAGAAAAGCCATCATTATTTATGGCCATCATATATGTTTTAGTACACATACAGTACAGTACTTCTGACTTGAAGAATTAAGTAAAAGTAGTAAAACAGGAAGGTATAAATAAAACATGCCTACACACTAGAGGATGCATAATTGCACATTTTAACTTGTCCACCCCTAAAAAATCATCATCTAGTCATCTCTTCCAAAGTTAAAGCAAATTATTTCAGTACAGTACATTGCTATTTAAGGCTGTTTCATTTGTAAGCAAAGAGCACACCAATCCTAAAATCAGTTTTTAGCCAAACACAGATTGCAAAATCATAAACCTATACCTATAAACCTATCATATTACAATATGTAAATATGTACCACTTCTTAAAATGCAGTTGCTTAGAATGCACATGCTTAAAAGCATTGATTTCAAGGCTCAGAAAAGCTGGCTCTAAACTAGCTAAGTTGAATTGGATATTGATGCATAATCTGTGGATAAAAGGAACTGCAGTGCAGGCAATTTATTTAATTTTATTAGGCTTTAAAACACAACAAACCAGGAAGAAATCCGGGAAGTTTGAATCAAAGCCAATGAAACAGCATAGTCTTTTGGAGCTGACTGAATTGGCTTCATCTAGTCTGAAATATTAACAAACTTCATTTAGCTTGCGTTAGATCGCCTGCGTCATTTTCCATTTGCCTCAGTCATTTTTTTTTTCCAGTAGCCTGATTAATCTCCATATATATCAGGGCTTGACATTGGCACCCGCCCACCCGCCAAATGCGGGTAAAATTCGGCTGTGGCGGGTAATAACT
>JAQMYG010000023.1:27436181-27450264 GCA_030014215.1 Clariallabes teugelsi | reverse complement strand
AATGGCTAGTGACTCCGGAAATCCACTAGCCACATTGGCCAGTGAGCAAAAAAGTTAATGTCAAGCCCTGCTATATATATATATATATATATACACCGTATAAATATGTATCGTCAGGATTGTTTTACTAATTGTTGCCTGTTACAAAGCCATGTGGCTCATTAAATTAGACCTACAGTACCACCAAAAAACTCAACTGTCTATAATTAGACTTCATGTAGTCAGAGTGGCTTGACGTGTGTCTAATAAAGGATGTCAGGCAAGGCTAACTGTATATTATCTTTTACTCTGTATGCTGGGTCTGCTTTCGCGAGTGCACTCAGGTGTAGAGCTTGTTCGGCTCGTTATTCCACACACTCATTTGTAGTGGGAGTTCAGGAGCCATTGCCGGCAGCACCGAGTGCCTGCAGCACCGAGTTCTATTAGTATGTGTTCAACGTGCTGCAGTCAAACTAGCCAGTGTTCTGTAGTAAATACAACCCTGTAGCAAGTGACCCCAGTGAAGAGATTTATGTTGATGTAGTGGGGGATGGTAATGGTAGCGGCAGCAGCAGCAGCAGCTATTATGCTGTTCCTTTACGGATTAGACGATTAAATTTAACAAGGATTTATCCCTGTCTGTACAATGGCGGGATTATCTGTAGGTTGGTGGCCGTTACAGTCGGCTAGTGCACAGTTATCGCAGAGCTGTCTTATTTGTTTTATCATTAGCACTGCTTTAATGTGGAGAAGGGATGGAGAAGCACTCCACTCTACTATATCATAAAAACAACGGAGCGTGGCGATCATGAGTTTGAATCATGAAGATGCCACAGGAGCAGAAATTGCTCTGCTCTCTGAGTGGGAATGATGGAATTTCTCTGGGTCCTGTCACTCATTTATAGCATGCAGGAGTAATGATCTCTTTGTGGTTAGCATGGTAACACAGAGAGCGCGTAGTGCTTCCACTTCAATGCTCCACAGTCCCGAGTTCGATTAAAAAACATTTTTTTTTTGTTTTGTTCCACATTTAAGACATGCCAGTAGGTGGATTGTTGACTCTAGATTGCCCCAGGGTTAGAATGTTTGTGTGAATGTGTGTGCGCATTGTGCCGTCTGACAAACTGAAGACCTGTTTAGGGTGTCCGCACCTTTACCAGTGTATCTGAGATTGGCTCAGGATCCACAGCTCAGGATCTCTGGTGATGATAATTTTATTAAAAGGAATGTTCTCTCTAGTTTGGTCTCCAATTTTACCTGACAAGGCTTTTAAGGCAATTAGTAAAAGATGTAACAAACATATTTACTTCTTAACCAATGATAAAAGCACAAATGACATTAATTTAATAATGTTCAGGTGATTACTGTGACATTAGTCACAAAATTGTACACACACACACACACACACACACACACACACACACACACACACACACACACACGCACACACACGCAAGTGAACATTTTGAATAATTTTAGAAAAATCATGAAAGTATGTTCCACTTAATGCTCCAAACAGTATTTCTGCTCAAGTTTATTTTTAGAAATTCTCATTTTATACACTATATTGCCAAAAGTAAAGTATTCGCTTGCCTGCCATCATATGTCGTTATGGACCTTGCTTTGTACACTGGTGCGCAGTCATGTTGGAACAAAAGGTGCCGTCTCCAAACTGTGCCTCCAAAGTTGGGAGCATGGAATTGTCCAAAATGTCTTGGTACTGTATGCTGAAGCATTAAGAGTTCCTTTCACTGGAAGTAAGGGGCCGAGCCCAACTCCTGAAAAACAACCCCACACCATTTCCAATATGACACACCAGTGCATAAAATAATGTTCATAAAGAGACATGTATGGGCAAGAACTTGACCGGCCTGACCAGAGTCCTGAACTCAACCCGATAGATCACCTTTGGGATGAATTGGGGCCAGGCCGTCTCGTCCAG
This sequence comes from Clariallabes teugelsi, assembly GCA_030014215.1. NCBI lineage: Eukaryota > Metazoa > Chordata > Actinopteri > Siluriformes > Clariidae > Clariallabes > Clariallabes teugelsi. The sequence continues at coordinate 27,448,343 of JAQMYG010000023.1, read as the reverse complement.
CATCAGTGTCTGACCTCACAAATGTGCTTCTGGAAGAATGGACAAACATTCCCATGAACACACTCCTAAATCTTGTGGAAAGCCTTTCTGGATGATTTGAAGCTGTTATAGCTGGAAAGAGTGGACCAAAATCATATTAAACCCTATGGATTAAGAATTGGATGTTACTCAAGTTCATATGCATGTGAAGGCAGGTGAGCGAATACTTTTTGGACAATATTGTGTACTGAGACTGATGGATATATACAGTATATATATATATATATATCGCAAGGCGAGAATGAGAAATGCTTATACTCGAACCAAGGAGGCAAGGTGTTCAACTGCGAGAAGAGCTTAGCGAGTGTGTCACGAGCAAGGAGTGAGAGAATGATGCTAGCGCTACGCAGCCCCTAGTGGGAATTCTCGTCTTGATGCTCTCCTCGATTTCATCAACTCTCTCTTGGATTACGAAGATCATTCGCCAACGCTCTCCTAGTTCTCTTCAATCTTGCTAAGTAGAAAACGTGTTCTCGCTAAATTTCGTAGGACTTCTCTTTGATTACTTCTTAATCTCTTCAGTCACTCCTCAATCTCGTCGGCATGAAATCAGTGAGAACCAGGAGAGCCCAGCGACTTTGGGAGTGCCTCAGGAGTGAGTCTAGGAGAGAAATGTATAATTTTTTCTTGTGAAACTTCTACAAGAAGAAATGACATGTCCAGTAATTGGGTAGATTTTTGGCAAGATTGGCGAGATTGAAGAGAGGCTTGGGGATTTTGAAGAGAGCCCTAAAAGTGCCCAGTAGTTCAAGGACATCTCCAGGAGTACACCAATTTTCTCATCAATTTTTCTCATCAAACTCTCTCTCTCTCTCTCTCTATGAGATTTCTTGTTGGACTCCTGTATGTATGAAAGGTGCTTTAGATTGTTAATATATGGTTTTGTGCACACACCATGTTAATAACATTTTATAATGTTAAAAAGTGTTTAAAAAAGCAGTGGATAGTTATTACTACAGCCTGCATAGGAATGTAAATGCAATGATACAGTATAATGGAAGGACGTAACATGAGTTTTGATTGGTGGGATGGAGAACAAAAACCGAAACCAGAACTACAGTAGCACATGACAAACCAAATACTATTGATGTTCTTGCTCTTGTCATTGTTATTATCTTTATGTATCATGTTGCAGGCCATCTATAAAATGGTGTCCTCTGTGATGAAGATGCCTGAAGATGAGTCCACACCAGAGAAGAGGACAGACAAGATATTTAGACAAATGGACTTGAACAATGATGGTGAGATATGAAGCTGTGCTTGGCTATACTGTCGCCTTATTTATAGATTTCTTTTTTTTTTTCATAACCCTCATGTATCTTCACTTCTTGGTCTCCACACGCAGGTAAACTCTCTTTGGAGGAGTTCATAAAAGGTGCCAAGAGCGATCCGTCCATCGTGCGACTGCTGCAGTGTGACCCCAGCAGTGCCTCTCAGTTTTGAGTTCTTTTACAAACAGCGCTCCGTGCATGAAGGTTCTCGTCTTTCATTGTTATTTGTGTTCCAGATGAAAGAGTTTTAAGAGAAAAAAAAAAGAGAGAAAAAGTGCATCCGTTTTACTTTTAGTTCATTTGAGAAGGGACACAATTACATCTGAAGAACAAAGACAACACCCGCGAAGACGTCTTCTGTCTGCTGCGCTTCGTCTGTCCGTGTCTCTGAGGCCCGTGGAGCACTCGGCTATCCACCACACTCCAGGCTCGTGGTTACGGGAAGGACCATTCCCTGGATATTGTGCATGCACTCCCACTCCTCCCTGTCCTCTGCTCTCACTCCTCCCAGTGTCCTGTTTTTATTTTGTTTTTGATTTTGTGTAGATGTGTGTGTGTGTATATATAGATATATATATAGATACACACACACACACACACACGGTATAGACACATATAAAACATATTAGGAGGCTAGTGTAGATGCCTTTTTACGCAGACAGTATTATGTAGCTCATGTAAGAATCCAAGTCCGTAAAAACAAACTCCAGTAGACGCAGTGGACTGAAGGACTGGATGTTAGGATTTGCTTGCTTATGCCTTTTCATTCACTACAAGACGGCTGCAGATCTCGTGGTCTTTGCTTGATTTGTACTTTGGTTTTGTACATATGTATTGTTTCCTCAAATTAATTTATTCTGAGTTTGTTTTTATTTTATTCTTGTTTTTTGCATGTGGTGGTTTATCACATTGTGAAATCTAGATTTCATCTCTGTGAAATCATCAGTGTCGTCTTTGTCTTCAGGTCTGCAGCAGTAAACCACTGGTGATCTTACTTTATAGCAAGATTGTTTGTAACCGCTGATCCGAGGTCCTTGTGGCGTCATTGTCACGAGTTTCGATGAAATATTACATGACAGAAGTACGATAAGATTTTAATCTGCCATCCAGACCCGAATCTTTATTTTACTAAGGTCATGATTTGCATCAGGGGAAACATTCCATGGTGTTTGGAGTTTCCGACGCTTGTAGCACATGCGATTCGAGGCTTTCCGTGCGCGCGCATGTGTGTGTGTGTGTGTGAGAATGTGAGTGTGATGTGCGCATGATTCCTGTGCATGTGTGTGTGCTAAATTTATATTATCACTTCGTGTCGTAAAATACGGTATGTTTTTGAGGTAATACTGTGTTTTTGAACCTCAACTTTAAGTGGCAAATCCCCCTACCTTCTGTACGTCTTAGGTTTAATTTCACTACTATGTACATCCAACTTGAAATCTGAAAATATCCGCAAATTTGCAAATATCCCGAAAACAATCGCAACTGCAATTAATTAACTACACGTGAAGTCTATCCTTTATAAAGATTTGTTGCCAACACTTTTGTATTCACTGCTGGATATTTCAATTTGCCGAAGATACTACTAACTCAAACACTTTCGTTTTCTTTATCTTTCTTTCCCTCTCACCTCCACCAATATATTTTGTGCCCATCTTTGTGCACAGATTTTTTACTACAATATACAATATACATCAAACATGGCAGAAAAGAATGCGCAATGATTTATGATCACACCACACTCTTAAAATATTATATATATGTTTTTTCTTAATAAAAACGGAGAGTTTATCACAGTGAGCGCAAGCTCTAAGGGCTTACTTCCACTCTTAATTTAAGGGGTATATGAAAATATCACTACTTTTATTACTCTACTTGGTGTCACAACAACTGAGCAGATAAGAATAAAGTCATCCCCTCCTCCCCCCTCTCGGCCACATTTCAATCCGCCTCCTATGTTTTCGTGTATGGTGATGGAGCTTCGGTTGCTCGTCTCACTTCACTCCCAGCTTTTGTCTAGCGCTTCAACTCATTGCTTCCAAACTTTGCACTGAGACTGTGTACATGCCTCGGGATCCTTATTGCAATTTCTCTTTTATGTTGCATGAAAAACTCATGTGAAGACACCATGATTGTTCCCTTCCCCTTTGCTGAAATTGATGACAAATATACATACGTGTTTAAAACTTTGTCTGGACATTTTTATTCTGAGACAATGATTACAAAAAAAAAAAAAAAAAAAACAGAAGACTTTAAGCAATGTCAGGGTTGATCTGATAACTATTTGGTACCATCATAGGGACTTGTTTTTAAAGCACCTTCCAATAAGTGCTTGATTGGATTGGTATCTGGGGAGTTTGGAGGCTGGGTTGACAACCTTTGGCTCTTTGCCTGCTGGGCCCCATACGTGGTGCGCCGTGGGTGTTCTGGTGCATTTATCGTAGCCAGCATGGACTTATTTGTGCGATTTGTGCTGCATTGGATTTTCTGTGGGCTCGAACCAGACGAGCTGGCCTTTCCTCCCCACAGGCATAAATGAGCATCGGGTGCCTGTGATCCCATCACCAGTTTACTGGTATATAATTATTAATCAATGCTAATGTATTAATGTTATGGCTGATCGGTGTATTATTTAATGATGCATTTTTATGGGACAGACAGTTCATAAATATGAAAAAGTTTATTAATATCTTCATCAAAAGCAAAATGTATTCAGCCAAAACAAATAATTTAATCTTTTCAGCATGTCATTTTTGCACATTATTTAACACACAATTATATTTTATAAAAAGGAGACTAACGGGCTTTTCCTCCCCCTTTTAATCATATGTTGTAATTCACAACTATTTTAAACTGCGTGCACACACAAATGTGCCAGGAAGCATCCCACATTTTTCTTAAAGAAAAGCATTTGAACGGTTAATTTTCAATTCAAACATGGACCGTACACGTTACGGGTAAAGTCTTATGGAATGCACCTCTTGAGTACAGACACACGCGCCAGTTTCATTTCCTTTCTAACGCCGCTTGTAAGAAGGAGCTGGATTTGGTCAATGTAATACCAAGCCTTAATTAGATCCAGAAGCTGGCCCTGTTGAGTGAGGCTCTGTTGAATTGAGATGAGGTTGCTCTGATCTGCGCCGAGCGGCTCGAGTTGTAGGGCCGTGATGCTCGCAGCAGCTCGTGCTGTTCTGGGGGGCGCGCCAGCTCACAGTCTCTATGGTAACGCTGGGGTGGTGGGACACGGCAGGGGAGCACTGGGGGCACAGCTACTCTGAGGGTCTTCACCTGGAAGAAAACACAGCCTTACTGTACTTCTGCAGTATGAGTCATACATCAATGGTAGCGTACATGCCCAATTTCTCTCTCATACACACCCCCAGATATACACTTAGAAAGATTGCACGTGGATTAAAAAATATATATAATAATAAATCACAGTGTGCTATATGGGGTCAAAGCAGGCAGGTCATTTATCAATATTACACAAAACACTTAATTGGTTTTTCCTCATTAAATTGAAAGGTGTTGTACATATTATTAAATTGAGATTAATTAAATTCACATTGGCATGTGGTACAAATAAGTGCAAGTGATTCATCTTAATAAAATCTTAGAGGTTTGTGGTCACCATGTTCATGTCACTGATTTATTACATAGACACACCCACAATCGACATCGCTTCAAAGAATCCCCTAAAAAAAAAAAAGAGAGAGAGAGAACCTTTTTTGTTACAACAACTGTAATGTGTAATATTACCACATGTGCTTCACAAATCCTATTTCACAGAATGTAAACCAGTTTAATTAGCATAATGTTTGTTGGCAGTCGCCATCCTCAGTGGCATTTGAAAAACCCATGGTTGCTGTTTGCATCAGTGCAGGGAAATGGCAGGCAGGTTGGGCCAAGAACAGTGATGCATCCAGTAGGGTTGGGCACTATCCAATTTCTGATACCTTTCCACCTTCGCCAGATTACACCCCAGTACACCGTCTGCCTAGTAGAGACAGGCATGCTTGTGTAGGAACACGTGGACCCTTGCTCTTCACTGTCAGTGCTGTAAGTGTTTAAAACACTACAAAACCTGTTTCACTTTAAATTAACCTACTCTCGGGTAAAGCGGCTGTTTAAACTCAACCTGAGGAGGGTAACAGGCTGTTTTTCTTTTAGCATCCATACTATTATACCATTCTATACAGTACAGAGACACTAGAACACGTACGTCTACAACATATCCGCTGCACACAGACCTCTAACTGACCAGATTACACCAAACTCTGACAGAAGCGCTCTGCTAAATAAAACATAAAATGACTTTCCAAAACTCACATTTTTTTTTTATTTTTATTTTCCAGGACTATTTCCTTAACCATGCGAACCCTGTTATACCCAACGTACATTACGCAGCAGATTATTTTTCATCATGTTAATTAAAGAAATACCCTTGCTAGTTTTAAATACCCTGGGATACGGGGATACCGCCAACTCTGGCATCCAACAAAGCAATCATGATGATGGGAAATACTCTCTACAACTTCAGTTTCTCTCTAAAATATTTCTGTAGCCAAAAACTTGTGCACCATTACTGCATGTGTTGGAGCCCAACTGATCCAAATAAGGGGTTCTGATAAAGAAAGTTCTAATTTATATTCTTCTTTTATTTTTATCCTAACTAAACATAAACATTTCCAAACAAAAAAAGTAAAAAAAAAAAAAAAAACTCAATAACAACCTAGGTTGCAAAAGGTCCTGTCTGCATTCAGAACCTGAAACCAAGGTTTCTGTAATAAAAATCTTCCCTATGCATACAATTCTAACCGAGATGCAAGATAAAATTTCCCATAAATGCATTTTAAATATGACACACAATAGCATAAAATGTTGAAATGTTTTCTTAATGCTCCCGTATATATGGGGTCAAAAAATGCTCCCGTATACAGTATATGGGGTCACAAAAATAAATAAATAAATAAATAAATTCCCTCCAATGGCTGTCAGGTGTGCAGAGAATTATTTCTGTAAATGCATAAAATATGGATAAACAACATGTGATTTCTCTCTTGATCCAGAAATCATTATTTAAAAAAAAAATAAAATAAAAATCATGGAATTATGAAAATTCCAGAGAAAAGTATACAAATTTGTCATTGTTGTATTAAATTGGCCTGTTTTACAATACTGACAAAAAGGTGCCAAAGTTTGTTTTTAAAATGAATCTTTAATCTTTGATGCATTTTTTTCAAGTGGGCAACTTTGACCACTTAAAAAGCTTTTATAAGCTTTTTAAATTTTTGCCTGATTATAACAATAAATAAAACAAAGTGTTATATGCCTTCTATCATGTAGTAAAGATAAATTACTTAACCACGCAGGCACATATGAAGCATCATGAGCCGGTTACACAAGTAAGTAAAACACAAATTAGATAGTGTCACACACCGAGCTGGTCTCCCAGTGTATCCTTGTTTTGCGGCAGATGAAAGAGACCGACGCTGCACAGCAGCGCCCTGAGATCACCATCTCCACGGCACTCATCACGATCAGCGGCACCCACAGGATCAGAGTGGTACCCTGAAAGCACAGAGAGAGGATACGGCGTACTCCGTGCATGCCCACACAAGGCAGCAAGGTTTGATGAAGACTGACCGATATGTGCTAGCAGCAATTTCAGCCATTGTGCTAGCAATCAGCCAATATGAAGTAAACAAGAGAAGAGGGTCATTTCACAGTGATGAAAAAGAGGCAGCAGAAACAAGAGCTTGTCAGTTATTGCGGGAAAGAGCTGCTGTCAGAGCATACACAGACATATAAGCAATTTGTTTGGAAACATTTTTTGTAAGAGGAAGGAAGAGGTGAGATTAAATGGGTGAGGATGAGGCACTGTTGCAGTAGATGCATCGTTTTGTTTAAGGATTATAAGCAATTTGACGAACATGAATAATCCACAGGACTGATATAGAATTACACAAGCAGCACCATCATGTAGTGATGTCTGCAATCCAATTACTCATACAGCATTTTTAACAATAGACATGTAACGAAGCAGCTTAACTGAAACCTGGATATGGCTTTAGATTTAACATAATTCTCCAGACATATTGGCACCATTTATCAAAATTATTCATAAGATGAACCATATGTGGAACAGGTAATATTTTCATATCTAAGTAGTTCAAATAAGAAGGTCGAACATATCATTAGTACCATCTTGATTAATTTACAGTCAAATAAATGAATAAATAAAAATAGTAAATCATTTTATCATTCAATCTTTTACATTTTCAGTTTAATTATCATGTGGATCATAATTGAACTGAAAATGTAAAAGGGAGTCGGTTATTCCACTAGGGGGTGAAATAAATCAATATTAAAAAGATTCAAATTTAATTTACTGACGAAATGTGCTAATGATATAATTCTTGATTAACACGCTGAAACCTTGGCATATAATGATAGTTAAGCAGTGTACTGTATCGTAAAACCTTAAGTTTCAAGGTTTTTTTTTTTTTTTTATATACATGTTTAATTGGACTGACCATTAAGAATTGGAATGTGTGATTGTTGATCTCGGAGTGATTCTAAATTATTACAACTCTAACTTATTTGTATTTTTTAGGCATCAAATAAAATCGCCATGTTCATATTTCTATTTATATAAAATATTACTAGTATGAAACAATAGTTAAAAAATAGTGTAATAATGAATTTGTTTAAGAAATGATAAGTAGTAGTTTATAATAATATTATTGTTTGTGAAACAGTATAATTTTTGGGGGAAAAATTCAGGGTCTACTGTACATATGCATAACAATGTTATTTCAAAGCAAACTATATATTTTATATATATATAAAATCCCCCCCCCCCCCCCACTCTTTTGGCTGACACAATCATTACATCAGTAAAACAGTACATCCCCACTCTCTTTCCCATTCCCCAAACCATTAGCCAACATGTTTACCTCCTGCTGAGAACACCCAGTGCACCCCAAGGCCTACTTTAGTCAAATTAGCTCACACTTTACACTCATTATAACCATATTATGTAAAGAATAATAATTTATTTATCTCAAATCTATTAGAAAGAAAGAAAAAGTGCAATAATATAATGTAATTTTATGCTGTTGCCTTTTTAAGGAATCAAATGACTTAATGTAAAACATGGCATATTCCCATAGAGATCTACTGTAACGCCAGATATTGACTGTCTGACAGTGACTCACATAAATGCGTGTGGGGTCATAGGGACACTCAAAAGTGATGCTGAAGTAGCTCATGTCAGCGGGCAAGTTGCAGTGTTGCAGAAGGCCCTTAGTGCCATAAATTAACGTCCAAACCAAAGCGACCAGCAGCCCGACGACTGAAGCAGCAGCCAGCACGCCCCCTACTGCACTCAGCATGCACACACACCATGTCTGAACAAACAAGAGGCATTAGGAACAAGAATCAGTGCGGCAGCATTCTGATACTATATAGAAAAGATTGAAAATGTAAATTTAACTTAAATATATTCTGACAGTAGTACCAAACCAATTTAAAAATCCTGTTGTTAGATCACACATTACAAAATATTATATAGAATTTCATTATTAAATTACGTTTATTAGATCGTGCCACCATTTTCTTTTTTTTTTTTCTATTAACATTGACAACAGCTGGAATAAGGGATAAGGATATATCCCTGATAAGGATATATCAGGTATTAATCTTCCATACCACTTTTCCTGTGACTCACAGGGAGGTTGGGGATACCCTGGGTAGGTGCCAACCAACTACAAAGCACAAACACATACTGTACATGTACACACCTAATTATATATATTATACAGCGCATGTTTTTGGACTGTCGAAGACATTAGAGTACCCAGACGAAATCCACAAATCACAAAGAGAGCATCAAACTCCATGCACACCGACATGGGGTTAATTAAACCCCCGCAACCCTGAAAGTGCAAGGCAGCAATGCTATCCACTGAGACACCATGTGCCGAGATGTGAGCATGAGATTTAAAAAAAAAAGAACGAAAGGAATGGAGATCATAGAATTCGCTTTCAGTTACAAACTACAGCTTGAACAATTAAATGGAAAAAAACAGATTCAGTCTTACCAGGATTCGGTTCTTCTGGTTTTTAGAAAGGACTATGGTAAGTATTCCGACCAAGACTCCCTGTGGAAACATTAGGAGTAGCACAAAAAGAATAAAGAATACAACATATTGTATTGTCAACTTTTAACTTGTTTTCTAAGGTAACAAAATCTCCCTTCATCCATGCGATAATGGTAACATGGTGATTGTTATGCATAACTCAGTGAGTATGGTGATGTTTAAAAGACATAAATACCAAAGCTTTTACATTGATGTTGCCCAGGGTGGAAAATGTTAATACATAGAAAAAAACTGTTACTGTGACCACATACAAGACATGAAGCATAATTAATATGGATAAGTATTTCGGGCCCAAATCAACGCATCAAGGTTTGCTCTGGCATGTCTCACCACGAGGCCGGCTGTTAGAGCCAAAATGTTGGAGATGGCATACTCCAGGGTCTGGGTGTCGAGGCTGACATGCCTCAACACTGTGCCATGGACCAGAGCCGCCAACAGGAAATTCATATGACCCACCAACACCATACAGAGGCCCATCTTCATTAGAGACTTGGGCTCCTGCATACTGGCACAGGACACTCCTGAGACAGAAAACACATGCACAACCTGTTACCTGCTACAATCTGACAGAAATTCAAATGGTTGCTGCAGCATTCTTAGCTTCATTCTTACCTATTCCATCAGTAATGTATGGACAGTTCACACATAAGAATTCCAACCAAACGACTAAAGACCAATCTGTTCCTTAGATATCTGAGTTAACTTTCGCCATGTGCTCTGTCACTGTCTTGCACAACTTAAGGATGCAGTGTCTGGATCAGACATCCACTTCACTGGCTGCTTTAAATTGAATCAGGCACAAAGTCAGTAACCTAGAAACAGCTCGCAAATCACAAAAGGGCCATTTATGATGATGACTGAAACATCCCAGGAAACCCAGACGGCAACAAATTACTTTGGGTGAAGTTACATCTTAATGGTAGACATAACTCAGTGGGAATCAATAAGATGAAGCCTAAGAAGTTGCCCCTTAAGACCCCTCCTTTTTCCATCTATCTTAACTGGAGGAAGACAGGGATGCCTTGTCTTTAGCCACTTTTGTGAGAGTATCCTGTACAGCTAAAGATGTAGTAGTAGTAGTAGTAGCAGTGGGGCCAGGAGTACTTTAGCATGGTGGTTAAACTGCTACTCAGGATGTCCACGGTTTGAGCCCCGACACTGCCTGGCTGCCACTGTTGGACCTTGAGCAAGGTCCTTCACACAAGAGCTCAGATACAATCGGGGTTTGAGCTGGCAACCAGACCCCTTAAGTAACTGCCATACAAACCAGAGTGGGCAGCCCGATGTGCTGGATGGCACATAGACAAACACTCTCCCCTAGTAGTAGTAGTAAGCACTATGTTCAATTCATGACTCAGCAAGTTGCTAGTCCAACCCAATACATTCATTCCCTTTTTACAGAAAAGTGATCATGAACGCAGAACCCTTCACAGGCATCAAGAACACTTCCTAATTCAGAGGAAAGATGGTAGCATCTGTCCATTTCTAGATTAAAGAGGATGAACTGGTTCCTAGAAACCTTTCCATATGGTAATGTCATCAGATGTATTTTATGGGGACTGGCTCTTTTAAATGTTACCATCAAACCACAATTGAACAAATGATTTTTAAGGTTTAACCTCTAAGGACAGGCATTTCAATTTAAAGGTCTATCTCTGCCCTTTCTTTGGCCATTGGCATTTTCGAAATATCAGCAAACAGCCTTAACCACCGAGGCACTCAGAAACCACAGACTGTATGGCTAGCATCTATCTGCCCCCACCTAGAAGCAGACTCATCAGGACATGTCCAAGCTCCCAGTGGAGGTCTCAATGCGAACACAGAAAATAGCTTCTTCACACAGATACCAAGCACAAGTTTAAAAGACATGAGAAAGATTTGGCACGTTTCAGAAAGTCTGCTCTACTACTTTCTGGAGATCACCATGCACTTTAAGGTTTTGCAACATAAACATCATGCTTTACTTTAGCACAAATCAAGCTGGGCTCATCCCCAAACACCATCCCATTTAATCCTAAGGTTTGCCAATTCCTTGTGCAGCACAGGTTATCATGAGGATTAAAATACCACTAGAAACACTACTAGAACATTGAGTGGTAGGCATCTATGTACCTGTGGTTCTACAAATACTGTAGTTCCACATAACAGGTCGGGTCATCTGTGACCAGCGAGAACAGCATTATTTTTTGCAAATGCCACGTCTACAGTACCTGCATTTTTGGGAGAATTTACAGTAAAAGGATGCATGGAGACTCACTGAAGAAGGTAAGATGGTAATATGCACTGCCTCTGGTATAGGTTCATAAAACCATGGTTTGGTTTCATACATAAGTAGAACGGTTCTTTTCTTAGTAAAAGGAAAGGTACTGTATAAAGATTGTAGTAATCATACATACACCAGTATTGTGTATAAACTGTATTGAATACTATATACTATATATTCATACGGACAGATAGATAAATTGGAGTGGTAGCTCAGGCAGCTAAGGCTCTAGGTTGTTGGATTGAGGATCTGGGTTTGAGCCCCACACCCCATACTATGCAGCCACTGGATGCAGTACTGATCCCAAGCCCGGATACGTGCGTGCATGTATGTGTGTATATATATATATATATATATATATATATATATATTAGTGGTGGGCATAGATTAATTTTTTTAATCTAGATTAATCTCACTGTAATTTTGG
>JAQMYG010000023.1:27413306-27426260 GCA_030014215.1 Clariallabes teugelsi | reverse complement strand
CATGGGTGTCCAAGGTGTACTGATGCACATGGGGAGTGAATGCTGGCCCGTATAGTCCGATCCAATAGAGAAGCTAATATAGATCAAATTAATGAAAAAATGCTGGTTGTGATAGAAACGTGTCAGAAGACACAGTGCATCACTTTTATGGAGGCAAAGGGGAGACCGTCTCAATGTTAGGCAGCTGGTCATAATGTTATGGCTGATCTGTGTATTTATATTTTTCATTATTTTTAAATAAACGCTATAAACAGATACAAATATGTGTGTGTGAAAGGAATCTGTTACATGATCGTTGTTTTATTTTGGAGTTAGTGCTAAAACTGTGTAACGAAAGTTCCCCTGTCCTCCTGGAGGAATCACAAGCACTTCCTGTATGAAGTTCGCAGCGGGTGAGAGGTCAGTAAACGCTGAGACGGCTCGTGCACCGAGCCACACACCACTGCAGCATCCCGGGACAATGTGACCCTTCCCGGATCACCTTCATTAGCCGAGTGCAGCTGGGCCGAGCTGAAACCCGGCGGGAGAGCGGAGCTCCTCAGTCCCGGCTGCAGAGACGAGACGCGGCAGCACGGCGAGGTGAGTGTGCGCGGCGTTAGCTCGCATTGCTAACGCTTACTACAACAGTTAGGGCACTTCTGCAGCTATTCACCGGAGCTTTGCTGCCATTTCGCGTGCGGGCGTCCGCAATCCTTGTTTTTTTTATTTTTTTTTAATTTCCTGTTTGTGTTTTATTTTAATTTTTTTGGCGGTTTGTTTCTCTCCGTGGCTTCGACGGTCATTTGTACATATAAGTTTTGTCATCTCTGCTGCTGTTGTGTTATTGAGTTATTTACATGCACTATTAACTATAAACAGCGAAAACACTCCAGCTCGCGTGCTAAAGCTAATCATTCGCTTGCACAGCTGCAGCACGAGCACGCACGAGCCGCGCGAACACACGCAATGACTGCGGTGTATTCTAATGTACAGGACATTTCACGCGGCTTCATATTTCTCATAGTTTAAGATAGCTCAGTAGTGGTGTTGTCCAGGCTGACCGAGCACGGTGATGTTTGCAGGCGAGGCGTTTCCCCCGAGTCCCGGTGCTGAGCGAATCATGCGCCAGTGGAGTCTCCGCGCTGTGGCTCCGCGCGCCGAGCCGCTCCCCACGGGCCGCGTGTCACCGCAACTCTCAGGTAAAAAAAAAAAAACACCGCACAGTGCATCTGACTTACTGTACTTCCATTCCACTAAGCGGTTATTGCGCAACATGGCGGCTTTGACCACAAATCAGAGCTTCACACACCTTTTGAAGCCAGGGATCTCTTTAACTGGAAAGTGCAATCTCAGAAAAAATATTATAAAAGTAAAAATTTCTCCAAAAGTATGTAGACACCCACATATACATTTACATTATGTCCCCCTTTCCACAGCGACTTGCATTTTATCCCATTATACATTTAAGCAGTTAAAGCCCTTGCTCAGGGACCCAATAGTGGCAACTTTTTGGTGGTACCGGGGCTTGAACCTGGGACCTTCCCATCAGTAGTCCAACACCTTAAACATATGTGTTTGTTGAACATTTTGTTCCAAAAAAGGCATGGCATTAATATTGAGTCGCCCCTTCTTTTACTGTTTTAATAACCTCCATTTTCTTTCTTTTTTTCTGGGTAGGCTTTCTTCCAGATTTCAGATAGTTATTGAATAGTAATAAGCATAATTATTGAGATCTTTGATCGTTCATCCTTAAAAAAGCATTAGTCAGATTCGGCAACAAGACTTTAAACAACTTGAACTTGATCTTGAACAAGAGCGCCTCACATGCAGTTGGCAGTCCAGTTCATCCCCAAATTGTTGGAGTTGAGATCAGCCTTCTGTGTTTATATTATTAGTCACTAATGTACAGTCATATTCTGGCTTATTTATAATCATATGTAAAAGTTACTTTTAATTCTGTTTGGGTAATAAAATCATCTGATAGTAGCAGGTCTCAGTATTTTGCAAATACAACCTCAGACGAAGAACTTTTTTTCCCCCATCATGCTATTATTTATTTAACAAAAATGAAAACAAGAAAGAAAATAAAAATAACCCTCATGATTCAACAGCCTGTAGATCCATTTACATTTAGGTGTTTGGCAAACGCTCCTATCCAGACTGTTTTGAATTTTCCATCTTTGGGTTAATTGGCTTTATTTTTTATTTATTTTCTTCAGCCATTTTGATGTAGCTGCACCAGTGTGCTTTGGATCATTACTGCATGACCCAATTTTAACCAAGCTTTAGCTGTCAGACAGATGGCCTCACATTTGCCTCTAGAATACTCTGGTATACAGAGGAGTTCAGAGTCAACTCAATTACTGCAAGTCGCTCAATTCCTCAGCCCAAATCATCACACCTCCACCACAGTGCTTGACAGTAGGTATGCTTGTCCTGAAATGCTGTTTGGTTTTTGCCAAACATGGCATTGGGGCATTAGAGCGAGACAACTTTACTTTGGTCTCATCTGTCCATAGGACATTGTTCCAGAAGTTTTGTTTAGATGCAGTTTTGCAAACCTTAGTAGTGCATTTCTGTTCCTTTTTAAACAGAAGAGGCTTTCTCCTGCAACCCTTCTAAACAAACTGTACTTATTCAGCCTTCCTTTAATTGTGCTACCATGGACTTTAACATTTAACTTGCTCAGTGAGACCTGTGAGGTCTGAGATGTTGTATTATTCTGAGCATTGCAGTATCTGATCTTAGGGTGAATGTCCTAGGACATCAACTCCTGGGAAGGTTGGCAGCTGTCTTGAATGCTTTCCACTTTTGAATAATATTTATCACTGTAGAATGTGGGAACTCCAAGTTGTTTGGAAATGGTTTTATAACCCTTTCCAGAATTATGTGCAGCAACAATTGCTTCTCTAAGACCATAGATTACTGTATGTCTTTCCCTCTTGGCATTGTGATACAAACACCCGAATGCTTCAGACCAGCAAACTGCCTTAAAGTCTGCTTTAATAGAGGTCTGCACACCTGCTGATGATTAATTAATCAAGTGCTGATGATTAGCAGCACCTGGCTTACCCTCTTAAATCCTTTGGAAGGAGTAAGGGGTACTTGGTATTACCCTCATGTTTTTCTTTCTGGTTTCATTTTTGTAAAAAAAAAAAAAATAGAACAGTGAAAAAAGTTAAATGTTGTTTTTCGTCTGAGGTTGTATTTGGCTAATCCTGAGATCCGCTATGATCAGATGTTTTTTACAATGTTTTTCCCCAAACTACGAAACTTTTACACATGATTGCAATTCCTGAAACTTCTTCCAACAAGAAAACATATAATTCAAGTCAAGCTTATTTATAGCCTAACTTGTTTCCAAATCAATTGAATCTAATTAGTTACAGTTATCAGTCAAACATGCTCGTAACTATAAGATCATGTTAATAAATATATAGCTTGAAAAAAGTGATGCTTTCATGCAGGGGAAAACCCATAAACCC
The DNA here is from genome assembly GCA_030014215.1 of Clariallabes teugelsi. Taxonomy (NCBI): domain Eukaryota; kingdom Metazoa; phylum Chordata; class Actinopteri; order Siluriformes; family Clariidae; genus Clariallabes; species Clariallabes teugelsi. The sequence continues at coordinate 27,422,796 of JAQMYG010000023.1, read as the reverse complement.
ACTGGTTTTGCCTCACAAACCACACTTAGAGATCCACCTGTATGAATAGTAATGCATTTTTTAGCTTGATCTTTGTTGAGTTCCATCAATAAACAAAATCAAATAAATGTAAATCAAATTCAGACTTAAAACCTAACAGTTTGAACAAATGACAGCTAGTGTTAAGGTTAAGAATACTATTTATATTTATTACCTGTTATTTATATTTATTAGCCAGTGGTATATTAAATTATATTACTTTTAATAATTTTATTGTTAGTGAACAGCAAACAATCTGATATGTATGGCAAAAATAAAACCATGCAACACCTAGCCCATTTATATGGCATACACTTGCACTTAATCTTAAATGAGGGGATGCTCTACCAGAGTTGTTCTTGTGCAAATGTCTCACACTTCACACTTAAGTCACTGGTGTGTCCCAGGTTTAAGAAATTATTTTATAAGTGCACACACAGAAAAAAGCAAATTTTTGAGGTTATTAGAAAGCAGATACCTTTCCTTTCTATTAGCTGTGTACTGTGTAGTTCTTTTCTTATGCTCATAAATTCGATTATAGCTGCAGATGGATTAACTGAGCTCTTCTCACAGATGCCAGGATGGAGTGCTGTGATGTGGAGCCACGCTACACCATTGAGCAAATCGACCTGCTTCAGCGCCTCAGGCTGTCTGGCTTGACCAAACCTCAGATCCTCCAGGCCCTAGAGTCTCTAGAGAGACTGGATCCAGAGCACCGCTCAACTTTCTGTGACAATCACTCAGCCCAACCCAGGGCTCCTACCTCTGCAGCTCCGGCTGCACCCTCTTCCTCATCCTCCTCATCTTCCTCTCTCACCTCAGCTACCACACAAACTCCAGTTATAGACGCTGCACTGTCCCCCAGCAACAGTTATGATGCCTCGTCCCCACCCCTGTACCCACCTGGCGGAGTTCAGAGGACGTTCGCGTATGACCTGGCGGAAGAGGATTGGGATCTAGAAGAGAAGGTGGAGGAGTACATGAGGTGCGTATTAGATCTTGTTTTTCTGGTATTACCTTATTTTTCTAAGGAGGCTAGCAGGAGCGGGTGATTAATATAACCAGAGAACCAGAGACGAAGGCAGGGAATGTCTCTGGAGCAGGAGTGTAATTTTCAGAAAGTTGTAAGCTTTTATTAAGTGGGTCAGGTGGAGTGGAAGGGAGACAGCTGGCTTTAATAAAAAGTTTTAACGTTCTTTAAATGTTTTTTGGGTGGTGCTGTTTCCTTTGGTATGTAGGATAAATTTCCAGCTATATTAATAGTTTATAGTGAGAAAGTAAACAGTGTTTGTCTTCATTCCCTTTTTTACCACATTAGTACTATTTGTGTGTACTGTTTGTTTTAGTGGTCATTTCTGAGTGTAGAAATTGTAGCAACTGTTAAAAACCCCTAGGAAGGAGTCTTCCTTAAGGTCTTTAAAAATGCTGATTAGCGCAAATTTTGTTTGCATGTAATAAGACTTTAAATATATATTTTTCATTATATAGTCTTATACCACCCTACAGTACCAGCTGTAACCAAATTACGTTCATAATAATTTGCGGGTTGTAATATCCTTTCTGTAACGTACTACATACATTATTTAGCCTGTAAAAATGCATTTTAATGGTCACGCATGATCATTGATATGGTAACCCATTCTGTAAGATGTTTAACATTTTTGGAAGGAGTCTCAAGTGTCAAGCGCTTTAAATAATTTTTGTAGTCTTTAAAGTTTTAAAATTTTTGTACCAATTAAAGGAATGACTGTTTATAGCTTCTATAACGAAAGTGATCAACAGGGCTGATTTGTAAATGAAAATGTAATTTTAAAGGAATAGAAAGTAGGACATGTTTAATAAATGGAAATTGTAGTCTAATAATTTTTAAATGGCTGTGGTATAAAGAAATTTTATTCTAGGTAAATAATTAACATATGACTACATACCACCCTGTTTTTGATTATTTTCCTAGAATAGCACCTCCCTTATTACAGTTTTACTTTATGATACATTATCTTATTTGTCTAAATAATGTGTTATTTAGCCTCCGGTCTGTGTTTGTGCATTTTCTCTGTGTACGCCGTCAAGGGATCGCCACAGCGGACTGTCAGGCGTTTTAATTGGTTCATTATAGGACATTTTCTCTTTTTTTTGTAAGAATGTAGCATGTTAAAACGAAACATTATGATATAAAAATACATGTACTTTACATCCATGTGCTGCATGTGTATGGGTTTTAGGAGGGACAGTAACCTGGTAAAGGAGGAGATCAAGGCTTTCCTCAATAACAGGAGGATCTCTCAGGCTATCGTCGGCCAAGTTACAGGTACCCAGTGCAACCGCATACGTTATTCATCAAAGATGAGTAGAATTGACTGCCAATTTCAGCTCCTGGGAAAACATATGAACAAATCCGGCTCTAATTCATGCAACTGTCATAAAACATTAAAACTTAAGCACAAATGATAAATCAGCTTTTACTGTGGGGATGCAAACTTTCTTCCACTAGCCCTTTATATGCATCATACATACAGTATAACAACCCAATTTTTACCTTTAAATCAATGCCATTTACATAAAACAGCTGTTATAGCAGTAAGCCAATAACAGGGAAACATGCAGCAGATTATAGCCATCTGGGCTTCAAGAGAAGAAATAAATGAGGCAGAGAAATATTAATTACAGTGAGGCTGAAAATACTGTTAATAGAGGAAATGTTCATCTATTAGCTTGTTTTTGTGAGGTGTTTAGTTTTTTCTTCAGAGTTTTTTGGATTTTCTCCCCTAATTTAGTCATAGCCGACTCCCGACATTAAGGTACTCTTCCACCGAGGCTACAACCACCAGCAGGGAGGATCCTACCCCTACCCCACCCCTGACCTGTGCCAATCAGCTCTCTCTAAGCATTATCTAGTAGATACAGGGAAGAAAATCGATTCAGTTAAATATTGAAATTCTTTTGTGTGCCAATGCATGCATCACCACACTGACTTCAAAATCTATAATATCAAATATATATTTGCATTTGAGGTGGTAAAGTTTTGCAGTCTCTTTATAATCTAACAAGTGGTGCGCTTTAAACTATTCACACATTGGCTGGAAGCACAGCTTCCTGTATGGTGGGAGAAAATTGTTTGCCAAGTTTGTTTAGAATTGTAAAAAAAAATCGTTATTATTAAGTAATATCGGAATGTGATATTTATACCCCTTGGTATCATGATAGTATCATATCAGGTGTTGATTCTCAGCCCTGTGATTTAGGTGAATACTGTATAGACAGTTGTGGAAGTGTGTTGTGTTTCTATAAAGCTGTATATATTTAGGTAGAAAACTAATAATAAAAAATAAAAAGCAATAATTTTTCATCTTAAATTGCAGATGGTTTTGTAAACGCCATTGCAACCTTTTTATTCACATTAGTACTTGTTAGAAGGCAGCTTTAAAGCTGAATAATTATAAAGCTTTAATTGTCATTGATTGTAACTGAGGTAAGTTTAAATCTTGATGAAATAAACAAATCCTTATTTCAACTAAATACTGAAATAATCAAATTGAGCCATAACCTATAAAATTTCATCCATTGAGCTGTAGTTTTAAATTAGAAATTGACCTGACATAAATTTGGTTGTACAAATACACGAAAAGATTAATTTGATGTACAAGGAAACTGACAGTGGATTGTGTGTGCTTGTTTTACAATCAAATTTGTCCATACTCTAATTTGATGAATAAGGGGCAATATTGTAAATATGATTTGCTTGAAAAAAAAAGTTGAAGTTCATGACTGAAAAATGTAAGTCATCAGGACATTCTTGCACTATGCTCCAGCCACATTTTTGTGTCTGTTTAAATCAGCGTAAAACCAGCGTTAGGACATGCAACTCAGTCTTACCAGTCAAACTGGATTGATTTGTTTTATGGGATTTATGTAAATCGTATCTATGTATTGTAGTGATTTCCTTTAACCCAAGGTCACTTTAAAAATTCTAACAACGTTTAGGGTTTTTCTTCAGACAGTGCTTCTCAGTGTTAAATATGTAAAAGCTGGCTGAGCGTATGAAAACGCAGGACAGGGTTATATAGTTTATATACTGTATATATGTACAATAATGGAAAACTTTTTTTTTTTCTTTTTTACCAATATACACCCATAAACCCCTTTTTATTTATGTGTCCTAAATTTCGTGCTGCACTTTGTCATTAAATACAAATAGGAACAGCATTAACGTCCCCTATAATTTGCTAATACTTCAACAATTCCAAAATAATATTCTGCAATAGTTTATAGTAATGCTTCAGCTCAAAGAGTAGTTATGTTCTGTAGTGTTAAAATAGCCTGAATAATTTATCTCCAGCTTATTGGCTAATTCCATGGAAGGTTCTTGATGAAGGTTGCTTGCTATTAGAAAGGTAGCAGCATGATACAGTAGATTAAACTCTACCATCCTGTCAGGGATTTTCCTTAAATAGCTTGGGTGTCTCAGATGCCGTACCACTGACACGTGTGAAAAATGCTGTGCATTTGCCTGCCTACTCTTGTGAAATCACACTTGACCTTGGGATATTTATGCTTTATGAGGTAGGGAGACTGTCTTTACAAGTCTGTTAGGGCTGTGTTTTTAACATTTTTTATTTACACATGCTGTTTGTAGGTATCAGTCAAAGCTACATCTCCCAGTGGCTGCTGCAGCAAGGCCTGGAGATGAGCGACTCCAAGCGCAGGGCTTTTTATCGCTGGTATCTGCTGGAGCGGAACAGTCCAGGTGAGCACAGCCTCTAAATCTTAGATCCATGTCGTCGTTAGCATGGGGTGAGAGTATTTCTGGAGGAAACATTCATTGCATTAGATCTGTGTTCATCCACTTACCATCCACTTTCTCTTACACTTCCTTTCCACGTGGTCCTCAAGGGCTTGTAATTCAGTCTGGTTTCTAAAACAGGCCTTATGAACCTATAAAAAGTCTTTTCAATTATGGATTGAAATGAAACCAGCTGATTTCATTTGCCATCATTTATATTATTGAGTTAATGTTGGGTTTGGCAAAGCCTATAGATGTGCATACTGTTTAGGAAATGAACTTAAGAGCCTGTCACACAGCCAAAACAGTCATCTACTTACTTTAATACAGTTAATGTGACAGAGGTTAAAGGGCTGACGAAGTAATGCAAAGTTTGGATGAAACTATCCAGGACGTTTAGCTCTCCTTAACTTCCTGTACAACCCCAGAACTAGACAGGTGATTGTACCTCTTAGTCCTGATCCTGGGCCTTGAACTTGCTGGTTTTCGTCTTGTCCATACGCCACCTAACTCTACTAACAGAGCTCTGAGCATGCCGCTTTGTAATCCTCTGCAGTGCTGCGGTACTGTGCATGTCTCTGCACACTTAATCCCCTACATTATAGATGTCTTAATGCAATTCTGATAAAAATGGGTAGACCGGCAGTTTCCTCTACACGGTTTAACTGAGTGATATGGTTGTATTAGTCTATGAATGAGACGTTGTTGGAGTCTGGAAGCAAGCTTAGTTAACATCCAGTTTTCTGATTGCCCAAACGGCTTAAAGGGTTCAGATGGACTGAAAACCAGCATGCTCAGGGCCCCAGGAGCAGGACTGACACCCCCTGGAGTAAACAGAGAGAACTACTGATGCACCTTCTCCCTTGGTACTCTGCTCAGCAGGCCCAGTCAGGTAACCACCATGAACCCAGCTGCTGTAGTTACGATAGGCAATGCATGACCCAGACAGCACTCCTTTTACATTTCTTCATAAAACAATTTATCATGCTATAAAATGCATCATCCATATGTAATCTCTGTCTCACAGTAGACATCAATAAGAGCAAAATGTTTTTCCTTGTTATGTGTGTGAAGGTGCTACTCTGTCCATGCGCTCAATGGTCAAAGAGGAACCTGACTGGAGGGTTGCCGGTTGCCCCGGTGACAGGGCAGCAGTGGGCGGGCCTTTCAGGCTGAGAAGGGGCAGCCGTTTCACCTGGAGGAAAGAGTGCCAGTCAATCATGGAGAGGTAAGATATTTACAAAGAGGTTTTGCAGTACAGGGTAGATGACAGTTGCAGAGATTTGAAAACAGGATTAAAAAAAAAAATAATAATAATAATAATAACAGCATACTGTATCCTTTGATGCTTGATACAAATCACCTGCCTAAATGCTTGTCTGTCACTGGGGTAGTTATACTTTGAACATAGTGTTAATTTAGACTACAGCTTTGTTTAAGCTGGCCTTATTGTTGCTGTGTACAGGACACAGTGCAGAAGTTTTTTACTGAGGACCCACTAAATGCATGTTTTGACAATGTCTCATGCTATCTATGCGAATAAGATATTGCCTATAATGTGTGACATTGTCATAGCATGTATTTTGTGCCCACTAGTGCCCTCTAGTGGACCCAAAATACATGCACTGACAATGTAACACATTATAGGTGATATCTTATTCGCATAGATAATGAAAATAGACTCTGCCAGAATTAAGGTACATAAGCTTACTAGCTTTTATACTTATTGCTGTCAGGTTTTAACATCATGGTATAGTCCATGGCCTTTTTGTGAAATTCAAAACGCTTTTATTTTAAAGCTCCACACAGCACCTCTGTAAGGGCCATCAACTAAATGCTGTAAATTGAATGTAAATGACAAAAGTACACCTGAAGTGATTGTATTTGATGTAATATCTGTTCAGCTGATGGAAATATTATGTAAATGACTTTAATAATTATTCATGATCTGGCTCATTTCGCACCACAAGAGGGCTTATGGATCCAAGTGTAATAAGTGTCAGGATTTAATGTAGGAGTTCAGTAAAAGAAGACAGTTGTCAACAAGGCCCTGTGAAAAAGATGCATGCTGATTGTTCATGAGATTTGTGATGAAATTGTATATAGTAGTAATAATATTAACGACGACGACAACTACAACAGCAATAAAATCATCATCACTATTAAATGCAAATGTTATCACTGGATGTAATAAATATTTCTTCAGGTTAATTCACGTCACTGGATGCCCTTACTAACAATAAATTGGTCCTGATGTGTTTATCTTCCCTCAGTTTCTTTATAGAGAATCAATATCCTGATGAAGCCAAACGAGAGGAAATAGCCAACGCCTGTAACTCTGTGATCCAGAAACCAGGTGAGAAGTTTTTAACTGTTTTTTTTTTTTTCTGCAGATCAACAACATTCTTCTGTTCTCCATTACTGCCTTATGGTAAAAATACACTATAGATGAAATTAGATTAGACTGTACAAATTAAAATAAAATAGTCACATTTCATTTCTGTGTGAAATTCTGTTCCAGGGTGCAAACTTTCTGAGTTCGAAAGAGTCACTGCTCTGAAAGTGTACAACTGGTTTGCCAACCGCAGGAAGGAGATGAAGAGACGTGCCAACATAGGTGAGATGGCCTGCAAATAATCAGAATCAGAAGCATGATCTTTTGATAGTAAATTATTACATGATCATACCACAGAAATTTTGTGGTGGCTTCTTTCCTTAAATAGATAAACATGTCTGCAATAGGGCTATTTAATAAAGACTATTTTGACTATTGAGTTTTTTTCTCCCCCCCCCCCCCCCCCCTAATTTAGTCATATTTAAATGTTCCCCTAGTTAACTATATCACTGGGCCTCTCGGAGGACCGATTATTGAAGTTATTAATTGATCAATCGGATTACAAATGGTGAAATTACTCAACAGCTCTTATTTAGCTACCAGCTGTTTAATTTAGCTTGAGGTTGTTTTGTGCATGTGACAACTAACGATAATAAAGTGAAGATGATAAAGTTGAATATTTCATTAAAAACTATGTCTTTTAATGAACTTTCCTGATGAAACAAACTCTCTAAACTAAAACCAAAGAAAAGAAAAACGGCAATAATAAAATCTAACTAATAATTAAAGTTTAAAGGTGGTGAATGTTTTGATCAATTTAAGAGTGAAATGTTCCTGCTCTTAGGAACCCCCCCCAAAGGTTTAACCATCAGTGATGAGTTAAGTTAAACCTTTATTTGTCAAATATAAATTACTTCACAGTGAAATTCTTTCTTCGCATATCTCAGCGTAACTGGGGTCAGAGCACAGGGTCAGCCATGATACAGCACCCCTTGAGCAGATAGGACCCAACAGCAGCAACCTGAAGCTCGAACCACTGACCTTCTGATCAGTAACTCAGCGCGTTAGGCCTCTGAGCTACCACTGCTTGAGGAACCTTATTGCATGGATGTTCCATTACTTGCCTATAAATGGATTACAAAGTATGATGTCATTCTATGATAACTAAAAATTGTTCACATTCCAAAATAGCTGTGGTCATAAAAAAAAAGCTTTGTGGCAAAATAATTAACTTCATGGTGGTACCAGTAACTGCATCATACCACCCTGTCACTGATTTCCTGTAACAGCACATCCTTTTGTGTTTTATTTTGTACACATCACCTAGTATATGGAATTAATGGTCATTTAATTAAATTTCTAATGGAAGTTATGGAATTATATTGTTTTTCTCTCTTTTCCTTACCCTACCACCCCAATGCCCCTATATTTATTTTCTCAGAGGCTGCCATTCTTGAAAGCCATGGCATAGAGGTGCCAAGCCCCAGCTGTCACTCCAATGGTGAAGAGGTTGAGAACCAGGAGTTTGGAGATCAGGTGGTGAATCAGCGATTTCCAGATCAGGTGGGAGATAAATCCACTCTCAGTGCTCTAATTTAGTAATAATAAAAATATAGCATGATTGAAAGAGAGGATAAGGATAAGCCCAGGAAGGTAGTTCTGGATAGAGCGGGTGGAGCCCATACTATTATTTGCCAGTTGTGTGTGCAGGACTTATTACATTTAAACAAAATCACATGAGAGGGAGTCCTGTTGTGATGAATATCATCATGGCAGTAATGCAGTCTAAGCACAGCCTTGAGTTTTATATTGCTTTTATACATTTCCGTAAAAACACCATTTATTATCAACAGATCTGTTTATTTAACCAGATCTTTTGCTTTGCCAAACACATTTACTGTACATATTCTTCTGCGACTAGCGGAACTAACTAACTGGCGGAGCTGGCGACTGACGGTAAACGAGAGTTAGTGTAATTAACGATTGTAAAACACCAGGGATGTGGAGTGGTACAAATAGTTAAACGTTGCAGTGGTGTTGCCATCCATTATCACCGCTCCTGGAATGCCTCTTATACACTCAGATTGCTCAGTATGATCTTACTGTTGTATAATTTGTAATATGTTGCTTTCTTGAATGACACACAAATATTATTTTGCATTTTTTTGGATGCAGATTATTTACTTTTTTTTATTTACTCACAATATTTGGAAATCTAAAATGTTTTTGTGCTGACTCAAAAAGGCAGAAATCATCAAAAAAAAAGACTTTTTTTGCACTGATTGTGCAAGTTCTCCCACTTAAAAAGATGAGAGAGGCCTGTAATTTTCATCATAGGTATACCTCAACTATGAGAG
>JAQMYG010000023.1:27367673-27411806 GCA_030014215.1 Clariallabes teugelsi | reverse complement strand
AAAATTACAGGCCTCTCATCTTTTTAAGTGGGAGAACTTGCACAATTGGTGGCTGACTAAATACTTTTTTGCCCCACCGTATATACAAATTTTGTTTTTGCCACATATTTACCAAGTTTATTTAGTTGATAAAATAAAATATGTAAATTTTATGTAATAATTAGTACTTATGCAGAGAATTGTACGCCCCTAGTAAACACAACACACAGCACTGCACAAGCACAGAAGTCAGAAAAAATAAGCAGTTTGATGTCATTTTTGTACTAAGAGAGGGTGCTACTCCGGATCCAATTAATTAAATTGGATAAAAAATACAACCACAAATACACAAAATGTATTTGTGGTCGCCTATTAAAAAACAAAAGTGAATAATGTATTTTTCTGTGCTCAGGAAGAGCTTGCTCAGAGAAAAGTGACTGAGCCAGATGGAGCCACACTGCCTGCAGTGGAAGTAGTGCCTCTTCCAAGCCCTGCTTCTCAACATGTGGATCAGAGGATGGATGAATCAAAAAGAGAGGCCGCTGATGAGGAGTAAGCGAAGAGGCAGCCTACTTAATATTTCAGAGGCTTGAAATTGTGCCGCTTACTGTCCCTTTTTTTTAGAGATCTTGGGGGAGGATGTGTGTACGGCAAGATAACAAATTGCCTCTAGTGCTAGAGAGGCAATCGTACAGTATGTATCTACAGTAATCACGCTTGTAGTAATGGCAATATTTATCTCTATACACTGTATTGTGCATTCCAAGAAGTCTTAATGCATCTTTTAAGAGGAAAAGACAATTATGGTGCAGAATGGTAACCTTTCACCTCATGCTAAAGCCTTTCCCTCATCTTCTCACCATTCTCAAGTGTAACAGTTTGACAATAGAAACCTCATGCAAACAGGAGTAAGGGGTGTGAGGAAACCTGCAGGACAGGTGTTTGGGTGTGACGACAGGGTGCACTAACTTTATGGTGCTTGTGTGAATGCAAGAAGGATGTGTTGAGATTTCCTTAGCCATATGCAATAGTTCTCAATCGAGACTGGAACCTGAATGCCACCATTAACTCAGGTAAAGCTACATTAGAGAATTGATCGAGAAGCAGCCCCATATTCACTCACTATTGCTAATATCACTTCGAAAATGAAGTCTTGGGTATTGTGATTTCATATGTCATGTCTCATGTACACATCATGCATCGTTGTTTATATGTCTCTCTTTTCCCTTTCAATCTTTAATAAGCAAAGCTAAATGTTTTTCTGTAAGTGTGATCTAGCCGTAATAGTGCAGGGTCATGACTTTTCAATCTTTTTATATTTAACCACTACTTAAAGCCTCTATAGACTCAGTCATTTAAGCTATTGTGATCTATGACTGGTGTTTGGGCTCTAAATTGTTCATTTTTAATTTTGTAATAATAATAATTATTATTATTTTTGCTATGAGCACCATTATTACTTTAATAAGCTAATGCAGTATTAAACATGTAACTGTAATGGATTTAGAATCAAATGAAAATGCCGCTTTCTGGTGGATGAGCCAGAGTTTTCTCCCTGTCTCTTTGAAGCCAAAGGTACAGTATGTCCTGGAAATCATATCATTTACAGCAATGCTTTTTATAAGGTCAGCGGCAAATTTCCCTGGGATAGGTTTAGAAGACGTATGCTGAAATGCTCTGAGCATAGGAAGACTTAAAGCTATGATATTTCAGGCCTCAGCTCTATATATGAAAACAGGAAGCAGTGTTGAACGCTTTCAAGATCCACTTCTGTCTGCATTTCCCTTATGACTCCAATAAATCCAGTATATAATACCTCATGAACTTGATGTCATGTTTGAATTTATTGAAACAACTCGATTGTGTGTACACATTCTTGATTCCTCTTTTGGTCAGGTTCAGGTTATACCAGTGGTATCATGGATATGGAATTTAAATATCTGAGGACTGAAGGTTAAAAAAGATGCTTTAGCAGATAGGAAATTATAATGCCAATTTTATACGGTATATACACGGGTTACAGCTCTTGAAAATCAAAAATGCAGAACCTCAATTTTTAAAAAATATTTTTAAAGAGCAGCAAAAAAAGGATTTAAAGAAATTCTGAAAAAAATCTGCAAATTTATCTACTCAATACTTGGTCGGGCTCTTTTAGCACAAATTACTGCATCAGTGCAGCATGGCATGAATTCTACACAGGGTTCAGGTTAATTGAGTTTTGGCACTGGGCAGGCACTAAGTACTTCCTGCTAGAAAAGCAAAGTTGGCATCTCCATAAAGCTGGTCAGCAGACGAAAGCATGAAGTGCTCTAAAATCTCCTTGTAGATGGCTCAGTCGACTTTGGATTTGATAGAACACAGTGGACCAACACCAGCAGATGGCATGGCACCGCAAGTCATCACCAACTAAAAACTTCAGATTGGACTTGGAGTAATTTGGATTCTGTGTCTCTCCACTTTTCTTCAAGACTCTGGGACATTGGTTTACAACTGAAATGCAAAATTTAATTTCACCTGAACTGACTGGACCACTGAAGACTTTCTCTCTGGTTCAAGAGTGGCTTTATACTAGAAATGCAATTGTTGTAGCCCATTTTTACTTTGGTTTTCATGAGCTGTAAATAAAGAAGTGTTGAGATATTTCACTATAGGTGTAAGGAATCTGAAATATATGAGAGTTTTACTGTTTATATTAAATCACGAAAGAAAATGTACTGTTGTTTATAACTTTCAAAGGAAATTGTGTTTAGTTTAGTTTCATGTAGTGACAGTTTCTTTTAATCATCATTACGTAGCTCCTATTTGCCAATCCAGTGGGTGGCACATATGTTTGCACATTTTGAACTTTGTGTTGGCGCATTTGAATTTTGTTGGGGGAATTACAGAGAGAGACTGTATAAATTCTTTTTTAAAGAAATCATGGAAAAAGTATTCATGGTTAATTAGCTTAAACAGAAAAAACAAAGTAACATTTAGGCAATTTTAAGTATTACAAAAAAAATAAAACATGGAGCATGGGTACTTTTTTTTTCTTCTTTTTTTTTTACAAATTGAAATGTCAGAATTATTGGCACCCCTGTATTCAGTTCATATTCAAATTCAAATTTTATTTGTAACATACACAATCATACACAGTACGATATGCAGTGAAATGCTTATATGACCGCCAGTGACCTTAAAAAAGAGAATTAAAGCTTATAAATAAGAAATAAATATGAATAAAAGAAATAAGATAGAAAATTAAATGTAACTAGGATAAAAATGGAAATAAAAATAGAAATATACTGTACATAAAAATAGAAATATACTGTACAATAGAACATTTACAATATAGCAAATACAGAAAATATATAGAAAAAATATGAATTGTAAAAATTTTGAAATTTGGTGTAAAAAAGACTGAGGGTGTGCAAATATGCATAAAAAGTGTCTTATTAAAGTGTCTTTGTGCAATGGTCCTATGTGTAATCTTTTGACAACATTACTACATTCTAGTCTACTGTAATGTGCAATGAGACTAAGAAGTAAGTCTTCTTTGATGGATGTTTCACCTCAACTCACATGTTTACAATGGGGTTTAAGGCACTCAGTTTGCCAGGGTGGAAGTTATGTTCAATCTTATATAGCCAGAATAATAAATTTGTAACTAAAATGGGAGAACATCTTCGGTTCTATATATTCCATTTAAGCACCACACGTTTATACTAAACTCCTCAGTGTTGCTCAGTTTTGGGGTTTTTTTCCTCCAGACCCACCTCCATTCCAAGAACAATGTTTGCTTAAGGAAAGCCAGCAACTTTGGAATGGGTTTAATAATAATTTTTACAGTTCATTGACTTACCTTTGTCAGATTGAGATTGACATATTTATTTTAATATGGCATGTTGAACTAAGATCAGACACATAGGTTTTTAGTACTTGATGTAAAGGATTGTAGGTGAAGAAGATGCTCAATGCAGGCAGGAAAAAAAATGGACAGCATGACAATCTTTGCAGGGCGCAAACACACAGGCAATTTGGGAACACCAATTAATCTAATGTGCATGTCTTTGGACTGTGGGAGGAAACTGGAGTACCAGGAGGAAACCCACTAAGCATGGGGAGAACATGCAAACTCTTCATGCACACAGACCCAAGGAGGTGCATGGCCACAGTGCTAACAATTATGGCATTGTGCTTTGTATTATCGAGGCATTATACTTAATACTTAACCTACTGAGGCTATAACTCATCAGCGCATTTTAACCGTTCAAACCAGAAGTTGCATGCCAGTAAGTAAATAAATGATTTATAATCAGCCATTATAGAGATGAACTGGGCAAAACAATGGTGATTAATTAGCCAAACTGTGTGCACACACCACAAATCTAACTCAGAAATAGTAAGAGAAAGAAAACTCTTGATATTTCTCCTTAACACAGAATTTCTTCAGATCTACCAGGGTCATATGTCATGTAGACTTTTCATCTCACATGTTTGCAGTATGGTTAAGGCAGGGGGCTGGGACGGCCATGTCAAGCTTGATGTTGACACCGGAGATATTACGGATGGGTCACTGTTCTGCTGGAAATTCCAATGATTTTTGTTCTTAGCAGAGCAATTTCTCTTTTTTCTTTTTTTTCCTCGTTATTTTATGGAGTCCCTGTATCCTAACAACTTTCCCAGGGCTTTAGATTATATTTAAATGAAACACACAGAAAACTCAATCTATGTTCAGATGAAATAATATTTTTTTAGAGTCTCCAAATCAACAAGAAGACTCACATACATTCCAGAAAACTGTGGAAGTGGTGCATGATTGGGAAGCCTGCAACTGGAATGGAAATGGTTTAATTATTATATAGTTCATTGATTCTGGTGCCAAAAGGTGAGTGGTGTATTTATTTTATCATGGCACTTTGTACTTGGTGTGCCTGAAATTCCAAACTCCATTTTAACTGTGGCTCATTATATGTAATGCAGCAGCAGCAAATGCTAAAGAAGATGAGGGCATATTTATTGATTGTGCTGTTGTCTTTTCTCCCAGATACCTTTAGTAAAGGTAAGGTTATAATTAAAGCATTATTTGGTGTTATATCTTTGATGTTGCACACTGTTATTTGTAGAGTGAATAGATTAAACTGATTGTACTTATTGCTAAGTATAGCAATGATAATGAATTATGATAATGAATTATGAATTATTATAGAATTACAAATAGTTTGTGAAATATTCTGCATTGTTGCGCTTCTGCAGTCCAAGAGCTGAGGGTGGATTTTGACTTTCCTGGAGATGATGTTCTGCAGATTTACTCCCCAGACCCCCAGCACTGTCAGCTTGCCTGCACACAACACCATTCCTGTTTATTCTTCACATTTCTTCGAGCTGATTGGACCAAAGACAACAGGTTAGCCTACTGAATTGCACTAATGATAGTTTTCATACTGATGTTATGAGTGCTACAGAACTAATGGTGAACATGTAGGAGTCATGAAAACCATAACATAGACCCCCAATCATCCAATTGTCTTCCAAACCAGCAAGTGGTACATACCGGATGTCTTCAAGGATATGGGGAATCGTAGAATTTGTCTGGAAGAGCATGGCATGGATTCAGGCATAGTTCATTTCTCCTTCATTTCTCCCAAAATATCTGACTGCGGAAGCAGATTGACTGTGATGCTACAATGTAATGCAGAGTCATAAAGTGGCAAGGACTAATGCTAATAGTGCTATCATTGCTCACATTGCTATCAGTGCTAATAGCAGCATGCATGTCAAAAATGTTAGAGAGAGAGAGAGAGAATGCTTTCATCTTCTCTGAACACAATATGAAGATATCTTACTGGAGAGTGAACACCAGGAAGGCAGCAGTCCCAGGTGAAAGTCCAGGCTGGGTTCTTAGAGCCTTCGCTGACCATCTCATTAAAACTCTTCCTGGCATAGACAGTAATCCTCATATGCCTTAAACATACCATTTTTTTCCTGTCCTAAAGATACCTTGAGCCCCAGCTGAACTTATAGTATTTTACGCTTATGACTGCATGGTCATTCCAACTCTATCCCCATGGTTTGTAGCTACTGTTGTGGTGGGCCTGACTTCTCATATTGAATCGAAGGCTTACCTGAAGGACATTTAAAAGCCCAGAGAACTGGTGCTAGGAGAAAAACCTCTTCCTGAACAACATTCTGAATGTCAGAAAGATAAAGGTATTAGTTGACTTCAATACAAAGCAGAAGAGAAGCTGCCACCCACTTAAGATCAACTGGACCCCTGTGGAGTGTGTGTACAGTTTTTATTACCTTGGTGTTCACATCACGCAAGGCTTGTCATGGCCTTTTCACATTAGCATGCTGATGAAGAAGGCCTGTCTGTGACTTTATCACCTTAGACACTTAAGTGACTTTAAACTGCCCTCAAACGTGCTAAGGAACTTTTATACTTGCACCATCATAAGCATCCTGACAGGAAGAATCACAGCCTGGTTTGGAAACAGGATCCGGCAGATAGATAGACTACAGGTCAGGCAGCTCAGTCCGAATGGTATGCTCCACTGATCACACACCACTTGGACTGAGGTGCCTGACCTGTAGTCTATCTACTGCAAGTAGATGATGTCTTAGGCTGTGCATAACTTTTTAGTGCTATAAATGCTGATGTCAGACATTCTAATATTGCAAATCCTTGGTTTGATCTCTATAAGAGTAATAAAAAGTGTATGATGCAGGAACTCTACAGATCTACTATACTCTCTTATCGACTTCCTATTTCCCTAGACGCTGATAACGATAATAACAACAAAATAGGAAACCGTAACGTAATGTCTTGACACAGTGAGTCAGAAATAAGCCCAACAATCTACAATTAAGAAGGAACAACATATAAAGAACATGGAGCATGGGTACAAACTACCATATTATAATTGCAACAAATTGAAAAAGTAGACAGCTTGACAAGCCATGTCACATACCAACAGTAAAGAAAGAAATGAAGCCACGCCTCCCGCATCACTTCCGGGGCCTTTAGATTAGGCCAAGAACGTCTGGTTGGTTCAGAAAAGAGTTGGTTCCGAAATTTCCATCACGTTGGTAATGAAGATTGGGATGATGTATAATCCCAGAATCAAGAATACAAAAAAACTTGACACCGTGTAAAATTAGATGACAATAGAAGAAGAAGAAAAAATGTATTCAAAAAAAAAATATATATAGTATTGTTTAGATCTTAGAGAATACAGTGAGAATGGTTCACTTATTGAAAAGCGTAAACATATTGTTGTTTTAATAGGCTTAGAATCTCTTGTTTGTTGAGTATGATCAAGTATGAAATAGATTAGGAGATTGCTTAATAACAGCCAGATAGAACTTTATAAAACCAAAAATCATTTGATTTTGCAAAAGGTTTAGTCTGTATTCAGCCAATGAAATCATTCTAAACATGCTGTAACTTCCTTAATGTAAATTGGAGCTATAAATGTACTTTAATACATTTCAGTACTTCAGAGTGTTGCAGATAGAGAAGTGAAATCTTTGCTCCAGTTTGTAGTACAGTTTTTACCCAGATGAAACCTTATGTTTGTCTTTTGCATTAGTTCTTGCTTTTCATCTACATGGTACTGTAATTTTTACTTTTAGCAAAGTTTACCTTTTACCTTAAGTTTCATTAAGACATACAGTATGCACATGTAGCCTCATTCTCTCTAGTCATTGATGTTACACTTGTGTGCTTTTTATCAATTTATTTCTTGGTAAACCTTTTAAATCATGAATTCAAACTAACTTTGCAAACTTATCTATTGACAACAAAAATTACTTTGAAATTTACAGATATGATATTTCGGGAAAGCATTTTTCCAAATAGTTCTGGAATTTTATTCAGGTTTATATTGGTGTTACTAATGTTTAAAATGTTTGTATTTAATTTAAACATTTAAACTATTATTTTGGATTTAACCCTCCATAGTAACAATGAGTAGGGCTGTAAGCTTACTCATATTTAACTAATATTTCACACTAAATTTGGGGATATTAAGTAATTTTAGAAAGACTTTTTATGAGCTCTCATGTAACAATCAATTAAAAATATAAAATTCAAATTCAAATTTTATTTGTCACATACACAGTGACATCCTGCATGGTTTTAATGTAGATTCTAAATTAAGGACAATGTAGTAATTGCCTTATTATTTAAATGAAAATGTACTTAATTAGTCTCACGAGTATATGCTGTACATACCTTTAAAGGAAATTCTACTGCTACCTGAAGTACACAGCCTCTGGAGTGCCATATAAAATTGAATATTTGAAAGGTGTGACCTCTGGGTTCTCACTCAGCACCGGGTACAAAACAGGCAAGTCAAAACGAAACTTTTTTTTTCCCTCAAAATTATGTTGGTTTGTGAATCCTGTTGTGATTTTTACAACAAAGCCTCCATGTTAATGAAACATCTCTTGTGTGACTGTACATAAATAAAAATAAATAAAAATCAAATAATTTTTGTTTCCTCAGATGCCTGTCTATCATCTGTATTTCAGGATGTAGATTTCACAGGATCAGACTATCTCCAGTTGACTGTAAATACTTATGATGACTGCCAGAAGCAATGCACCAGAGATCCAGACTGCATGTTTTTTTCATTCACAACGGAGACTTTCCCAGATTCACAGAACAGGTTCGCACTGATTTCAAATGACTAGGTCATATTTAAAGCTGGTGAATTACTGTAAGTGCAAAACATCTAAATTAAGTTTGTGTCTAATGTGATGGCTTGAGCTGCTTTATTTACATTAACAAAAGTTGAATTTTGTTGTTATAGCATATAGTACAGTTTTGCTCGTGGATATAATACAACTTGTGAGTGGCCTAAGATAGCAAGATTATTTTATTAATTATTAGGTAAAGATTTCATGGAACTTCTTTAGTCACAGTAAGGGAGTTTAAAACACTTGTCAAAACATGCACACTGTTTAGAGAAAAATGACAGCTTGTCTTACTGAGCTGACTTAATGAAACAAGTTTAATAAGCTACTGAATAGATATTGTGCGAGAAATTTTTATCAAAATTGTGAGTAATTCTATAAGTTTGGGTACATTTCACATAAGTAAAAAAGTACAAAAATAATGTTCCTTTACGATATAACAAATAGTGGTTCAAGTTGATGAATTTCTTCAGTGTGTGCACATCTGCATATCTTCATATCTGCTAGCTGCAAATCTTAAACATTTTTTTTGTGACTGATTATGTACACTACAGTAGTTGACGGTTAACATGGTTGACAGTCTCCTTATTTTCTTTTAATTTCAGTGGTAGGACGTGCCTCGATGACTGCTACTCATTTTCATGAACAGTTTAACTTCATATTTGAAGAAATAATTTAATTAAAATCATAAAAAAATCTGCAAACCATAACAGTGTATGTAACATAATTCATCGATTATGGTGATGTCAATGACGATGAGCTATTATAGATATTTTAATAATAATTTAATCATTTAATAATAAAAGAGAGCACTGACCAAAGTGTGTTTAAAATGTATGCCATAGGGAAGAATGACATAATTTGATGCTGCTCACTTGGCATTGAGTCAAATCATTTTTGAGTTACAAGACAGAGTTTTATTAGTAACTTAGTTGACAGAACATTTGCAGACATTAATAAACGGATATTTTTTAATGGGAAAATCAATTTAAACTATGTTTTTATGTATTTAGACTTTTGAATAAATAAAAAATATATAGCCATTAATGATTATAATTGAAACCAAGAAACTTCAACTGCAAAAGTGAATAGGGCAAAAATGGTCAATTGGGCAACATTGTGAAATTTTCAGGGAAAATGTGAGATTTGTGTGATATCGTAACATGCTTTCCATTAATAGAGATATAAATATACTTCTCATCAATGGGTGGGAAATGTACGCTAAATTATAGAAATATTTATATTCTACAAGTACTCTTCACTTATGTATGCATCCTTTTGCATTTTTATGAGTTAAAATTACTGATGTCTGTGCAGGAAACGCTGCTTTCTAAAGTATAGCTGGAACGTCCCAATACCACCAGAAATCACTAACACACCCGGTGTTTCATCAGGTTTTTCAGATTCATTGTATAAGGCTAAGGGAACAAAAAAAGGTTAATCATTTCTCTAATGTATGTGTTGGTATTAAAATAGTATGTCTTAGTTTAAATTTGCATCAGAATTGTAATAATAATTATCCTCTCTCCAGAATGTAAGGAGGAGATCGTTGCCAATACAGAGTACCCAAGAGATGACTTTGAGGATGTTCCTGCTGCTTCACCTGAACACTGTCAGTTCCTGTGTAGCACACATCCCCGCTGCACCCATTTTTCATATGCCTTTTCAAAATATACTACGAGTAATCCCAGGTAAGTGCCAAGCCAAACAGTATAGGACAGTTAATAAGGTGCAACATTTAGAACAAAATGAGATTAAAATAAAGTAATATTTACTAACATACGGAACAGTGACAGCCTTCATATTTTTAAATCCCGTCTTAAAACGTATTTTTTTACTCAGGCTTACGTGTGAATTGCAGCTTCACTTGTCTTATTTTAATGTGTGATGATGTATTTATGTTGTAAATTTTATAATCTTATTTTTTTTACTGTTACTATTTACTGATGTTTTGCTGTAAGGTGTCCTTGGGTGTTCAGAAAGGCGCGTTTAAATAAAATGCATTATTATTATTATTAATAAAGGTTCCATTCTGTTTTGTTCTCTGGTTCCTTTTCAGTATATCAGATTTTAGTATATCATTTTATAATATAATATAATATAATATAATATAATATAATATAATATAATATAATATAATATAATATAATATATTTTTTAAATGACCCTCAAAATGGTAATATTCTAATGGATATATAATATATGAATTATGTGTTATTCTTTTTATAAAACATTCCATAAGGGCTGGTGGGGGAGTACAATTAAGATTGTAGAGAACAAAGAATAATATAAAAGAGAATGAAGTCTGGAAGAGGAGCTGCACCGTGAACTCCATTACCTTTGTCAAATTTGTCTTTTCACTAAAGAAATTGGTCTTTTATAAAAGCCATGAATGAATTCCAAAAAAAAAGTCTATATTTTGATTTACTATATATTTTATGGGCAGCCCTGTGGCATAGTGGTTAGCATTGTGACCTTGTACTCCAAAGGTCAAGAGTTCAGTTCCTGTGTGCTTAGCGTTGTAATCTCCCCATGCTTGATGGGTTCCCTCTGGGTACTCCAGTTTCCTTCTACAATCCAAATTGCCCATAGTGTGTGAATGAGTGTGTGTATGTAAGCGGTATAGAAAATGAATGAATAAATATTATAAAACTGATTTTTCCCACAGGAACCATATGCGATGCTTTCTGAAGTATAAGCAAGATGTAAGCCAGCTAGTCTCTGCTACACCAAAAGATTTTTTTTCCGGATTTCCAACACGAAACTGCGAGCCATCGAATGGTTTAGTTTTTTCTCTATTTGAACATGCTAATATTATACAGGTTAATGTATTTTGTTTCATGTCTTTTCTTAATTCATCCTTATTTCTCTACTAGTCTGGGCAACCACACGCTACAGAGATGTGAACTTCTTAGGCTATGATAATCGTTATTTTCAAACAGCCACAGTTGAAACCTGTAGAGAAATGTGCACAGCAGACCCATACTGCCAATTTTACACTTATTTCCTGACAACTTCCCATGATAAGAACATCTGGTAAATTTTTATATTTGCTACTAAATTAGGAGAAAAATCATCATATATCAATTTGCGAATTTGTTGGTCTGTTTGTAAAAATGCATTTTAAGTATTTTTTTTATTTTTTTTATTTCAGGTATAAATGCTATGTGAAGCAGGTTATGATTTTGCCCAGACCTGTGATGGTGGTGCATATGCCTGGTGTGGTGTCTGGTTTCTCTCTGAGGAACTGCAATACCGCTAAAGATGAATCGACTGCCAACCCTGGTTTGTTATACTTAAGTGGTACAAATCATCAATAGATTTAGACAAATTATCTGAGAATTTGACATAAAATTATGCAAAACGGAAGTGGCTCTGCAATATTTTATTTAAACTTTTGGTAATTTGGCACAGCATATTATACAGTACATACACACACCACTTTACGTGATATCAAATAAATTATATAAGGCTTTTCCTTTGCAATTGTCCCTCCAAGTAGCATGTGTTTTGACTTTTACATTTTAAGTCAGACAATGAACACTGCTTAGTTCAAATGTCCAAATTTACTGGATGTTCCAATAGAGCTGGTTTAAATTATTTTTTTTCTTTCTTTCTTTCTTTCTTTCTTTCTTTCTTTCGCCTAAATATTAATTAGTCATACATCATAATAATTAATCATAAATATTAGCTTTTTGTTTGTTTTCATTTCTTAAGTATCTGCAAACTGTGGAAAGTCTGGTAATGTAAGGATTAGGATTTTTGGAGGTTCTGATGCCGCAACAGGTGAATGGCCCTGGCAGGTAAGCCTGCAAAGGGGAACACAACACCTCTGTGGAGGTTCCATCATTTCCAGCAGATGGATTCTGACTGCAGCACACTGTTTATCTCTGTAAGTACTCAGACATTCCTGATTGCACATTCCACACAAATTATATTACAGTTATTTTACAGATGCCAAATTGGGCATATTGGATATTTACTTGGGTATAGACTTTATTTGACTCAGATGCACCTGAGATGCTCTTATTTAAATTTAAGAAAATCTGGTTGTTTAACAATTTAATATAATTTTTCTTATTTTTATCATAATGAATGTGTAAATAACTGTTAGCTCTGAATAGCTCTGAATTCAACACAACATTACTTAAAAATCATTATGTTAATGAAGAAACATCGTAATAATTACTAAGACGGACTCTTTAAACAATAAAATGTAGGCCATACACACAGGTTTCTGTTCGGGCTGGAATTACTAAGCTATCAGAAACTGGTACAAAGTATGAGCTGGAAAACATCATTGTACATCCTAACTACAATAAAACCAGTGTAGAAAATGATATTGCTCTGATAAAAATCAAGAAACCGATCACATTCAACAGTAAGTGAATTTAATGTAATCTGTATAATATAATATACAAATACATTTTAGAACCATTTGGTTTATGATTATTTTAATAGTTCTAATATTATAATATAAACAATCCTGCTTTACCTGCAATTACCAGATGTTGTACGACCAGTCTGTCTGACGGAAACAGTAAAGGAAGATGAATTTCTCCGGGGGAAAAAATGCACTGTGACTGGATGGGGAAGGCTTAGTTCAGGTATCGAAGACTTGAAATCAATACGCATGAGCATATATAGTACATATATATGTGCACAGAATCTGCACGGCTGTGTCCTTACCATCCTGTATGTTGTAGGGTCATTCCCAGATACACTGCAGAAAGCCCAGGTTCCTCTCATAAGTTCAGATGTGTGTGCAAAAATGTTGCCAGAAGAAGACGTGAAGCCCAACAAAGTTTTTCCCTCTAATCTGTGTGCTGGTTATCCAGAGGGTGAAATAGACGCCTGTGATGTAAGTCCACACTATATCTGTGGTCTGTATAAAAATAACTGAACCCTGGAGCTGTGAGGTGCCAATGAGATGCCAATGTTTCCCCTACCACCAACCTTAGATTTGTATCATATTCAAATTTTACATGTTGCAGATAGCCAGCCAATTAAATGTCCCTTATTTGATCCATGCCAATTTGAACCAGCTAAGGCCAACCCACAACTATTACTGGCTGTTTAATAGACTTTATTAAATGTTGTTGATATCAAATTCAGATTCTAATTTTATTTGTCACATACACAACCGTACACTCTGTGATATGCAGCGAAATGCTAATACAACTGCCCGTGACCTAAAAAGAAAGATTTCACTTTGACATAATTTGCACTAAAGAGCACAATTAAACTAAAACTTGATTTTTTAAAAATACACACACACACACGCACATACAGTACACATAAACACAAAAAAAAGCACACCCACATTCATTCTGTACTAAATATACAGTATTTTTATGCTGTAAAAACATGAACAATGTGTACAGTATCTTCTGCTCGACTGTTTTCTCTGACTGGCAGGGGGATTCTGGAGGTCCACTGGTGTGTCAAGATGAGAGCATCTGGTATCTAACTGGAATAACCAGCTGGGGATTGGACTGTGCAAAGCCAAACGTCCCCGGAGTGTACACTCGTGTTTCCTGCTATGTACCCTGGATTAGAAGTATGATAGGAAGTGAGAAGGAAATAGTTATATAACAACCATGCCATAAACTTGTGCCAGAGGTGCCATTATCTGCAGTTTAGTCGAAGTCATTATTTTTGACTTTATATACTGTGGTGATAAGAGAGAGACCTGAAAACACTAGTTTTCTGCTTTTTCATTGAAAATAGTGATCAAACCAAGTAGTGTTCATACTGTACCTGCAGAACAGGAACTAAACTACTGTATTTGCAACAGATTTGTGACCGACATTATCTATGTGAAGTTTTGTGGAATCATGGTGCTTAATTGTTGTTGTCATTGTTATGATGATGTGGTTGTGTATCTGAGGGAAGAAATCATGTTTTAGTCAAATGCATCATTAGTTATTACATACACACACCCAGATACACAATTATTTGCTTTGACATCCTGTACATATTCTGGGCTCTTTCTGTCTATATAAATAAAAGAGAGGTTTTGTCTGTAAATTGTTTAGAACTCGCTCTGTCTGTATGTCTGTCTGTATGTCCATCTGTCTGTCTGTATGTATGTTTGTCCAGCCAGATTTTGTCACAGCATCAGATATAATTTATTGAAACGTTTGCAGTACTTATCTTAATATGTATCTTATATTTACATATGATATCTGTCACACGTTTAATCTGCACCATAAGTGAAATAAGTGAAAGATTTAACAATCTACTTTAAAATAAGCTACTAATAAGCTACTTGCTCAATATAAACAAACACCTGCTCACTCACTGTCTATACCACTTTATTCACCGGTATTCAGGGTCGCGGGGGGGCCTGGAGCCTTTCCCAGGAGACTTAGGGCACGAGACGGGATACACCCCTATTGGGCTTATTTTTAACTTATAAACTCTTTCCCCGTCAACAACAGGTACTTCAGCTAGTTAAAAAGATTTTTTTTCTCTTTGCCTATTAGTATTATTTTTGCTCTCTCTCTCTCTCTCTCTCTCTCTCTCTCTCTCACACACCCCCACACCCACGCACATCCAATTTTTTTTTTCGCATTCATTTTCATTTAGTATGAAATTGAACTTCATAATATCCAGACCACTAGAGGGAGTAAGCAATAACTATTCATCAGTGAAATATAAAAAAGTAACAGTACATTTTAAATATAACTCTAATTTGATCAGATTAGTTTAAAACTAAACTGTATTTAGCTTTTTATTTTAGCTTTGATTATATTTTGCATGAGTACTAATGAATAGAACTTTAACATAAGATAAATATATACAAAACAATATGGTTTGATGTGCATACAGTTTAGGCACTGGGCAGCTGATATACAGTATGAATATTTTAAACATCTGAAAACATGAGGAGCACGAAAATGGCTGACTTTCCGGCAGTGATGGATGCATCATTAAAACGATTTTTGTCATTTGTAAGTGTTAAAATCTGACAGTCTCCCCACTGCCCCTTTTAATTATTAGTGATAATAAAAATGAAATTCTCAACAACAACAAAAAGTCTCACACTCTAATATTTCATTTGACTGCTTTGAGTCGCATTAATTTCTCTAAATGATTTTGTATTGATAATGGAAGAGTAAGACCTCTGTCTTCCACTGTACACTGTCTTCTCCAGCACAACACAAAGATTCTCAGTGGGGATTAGGTCTGGGGTTAAATTCATGAGAAATGATGTCTCATGCTCCCTGAACCACTTTTTCTCAATCTGACCATGATGAACTGTGGCATCGTCTTCTTGGAATCATCAGGAAGAAAACCATCAGGGAATAAAAAAACCATTAATGGAAAAACCTGATCATTCAGTTCTGCACCATGCAGGTCCACTCTGCCATCACTCACCAGCTGGGCACTGCCTCTGGTTCCGCACGTGCACATCCTCGCTTCTTTCCTCTCCTTCTTTCCTTCCTCTCTCCTCAGAATCCCTTCCTTTCCTCTTTTTCACAAATAAAACTACTCTTTTCTTGTAAGACCTTGTCTATGGTGAGCCCCGAATCAAAGATCTTACACCAGTGCTCCAAAGTCTAGTCTTTGTGCTCCCTAGCATATAAAAAACTTTTTTCCCGAATAGCCTCATCTTTTGCCGAGCCATTATAACGGCTCTAATCCGAGGCGCTGTTAATTGGTTATTTCTAAGGTTGGACTCTAAATGAACTTCTCCTCTGTTGCAGAGGTAGGTTTTGGTCTTGCTTTCCTATAGGATGGTCTTCTGAAAGCCAGTTTCATGATGGCGCTTGATGGGTTTTGCAAATGCACTTGACAATATTGTTCTTTCAAGAACTATTCCAGGCTGACCTCCGTATCTTAAAATAGCAACTGACTGTTGTTGTTGTTATGTAATTACCTAATTCCATATGTTATTTCATAGTTTTGAAATCCTAAACAAAAACAAAAAAAATTGCAAGCGATCCCAAAATTTTGAGCACAAGCAGTTTGACACATCAAATCAGTCATACCCCTAATTAGGCATCATTTTATGACTTAATATACAGTAATTTTAACTAATAAGTTAGGGTGGGGGGGTGGGGGGGGGGGGGTTATGGGGAATAGTTGTCTATCCCCCATAATGGGGAGCCAACTCCCACTGAACATTCAAGTATGTTTTGACACTTTTGCTTTGGCTTAACTTTTCAGGAACTGTGATTAAACCTCACAGGGTTTCCTCCAGGTATTCCAGTTTCCTCCCACGGTCCAAAGACATGCAGATTGAGCTAAATGATGTTTCTAAGTTGCCCATAATGTGTGTGCGCTCCTTGTAATTAATTGTAGTGGGTCATGGTATAGAAGATAATAAATGATAAATCCTCAAAATACAAATTCTAATAATACAAAACTCTACATCGACTCTACATCTTTTAACACTCTAAATGAGTCATGGAATAGTGAATGCTCTGAGTGACAAGTCAAGAACCTGTTAGCTGAGTGGATTAGTCTCTTATTAGAGCTTTTATTGGTAAATTGTAAAATGAGCAACTCAACCATTACAGCACACTGTGCTGTTCTGTTTCTGTGCTGACCACCTGAGAGCATTATCCCGACATAATGTAATGTTTGTTATGAGCATATTTTAAATTAGGTCATTATGATTACAATAACAGTTGTTAGCAGGTACACTTTTACTTTTACAGTATCCACGTTTGTTCCATAAGACTTAGAGTGTATCACACGAACAACACAGCATAATGAAACACAATCACTTTTTCCCCTCAAAGAAATTATGATGTGGACTAATTTTTTCCTTAAATACTTAAACAATGCATGATGTTAGAGTTGACAGCAAGTCCTGTAAAAAAAAAAGATGCATAATGCTGCATGCTATTCCCTAAAGAAGTGCAATTAAAGTGTTTGTCTGAACATCAAAGAATAAACACATAAGAGTGATTTGAAGTAATGCTTTGGAGTGCATGAAAGGATGCATGTTTTTGGTTTTAGGGTCATTGTTTGTTTGACTATGGGTGTTTTTCTTTTTTTAGGGGGTATGTTTCAAAAGAAGGGTACTGGCACATATAAGATGTCAGTGTGTGCATGTGCATGTGCGTGTGCGTGTGTGTTTGTTCCCAGCTGTGGTCAGACTCTGTGTCTGTGAGGGTTGAAGTGTGGATCCACACGGCAGCACACGGGGCTGGACAAGTGGCATGCTGTATGTGGGCAGGAGAGTGTGTGTGTGTGTGTGCTTGTGTGTTTATGCTGCAATATGTTTAGACTCCCTCTTGTGTGTGTGTGTGTGTGTGTTTGTGTGTGTTTGCATCTCCTCTGGCCTGACATTCTTCTGGCAGCAGCAGAGACAGGGCTGCCACCACAGCTTCCAGCTTGGGCCACCGCAGTCACACAAGGCCAGCTTTCCCACGGGGAGGGGTGCAGGTCAAAGACTTCAAATAGAACAATGGAAAGGCAGTGAATCACGGACACACACACAAACACACACACACAAAAAGATGCCACGCAAAATCTAGAAAGCAAAGATGGTTGCATCTGAACATATTTAAATACCCAAATGCACATAATAGTAATGAACTAAGTTGTTTATGTTCTATAAGATTCTGTACAACAATAAAGATTCCAACAGATCATATAGCAATTTACAACCGTTTTTCACACAAATCTTGCACAAATAGAGCTGTCAGGTTTGGATGTGTGATAGGATATTAAAGGAAAGGAACTGGATAAGATCTCAGGGGTGTCATTTCTTTTAGAGAAACATCTTGTTTTAATCCGATATGTTTATTTTGAACATATGGTACTGTATGGAGAAAAAAGCATGTTAGATTTGTTTAAAGCCACAGACAAGAATTTCTGCACAACTTCATGCAAATGAATCATTGTAAATTGTCCTTCTGTAGAGCTAAAATCAGGCCTTCTTTTTACAGGGTTAAAGAATGACTTGTAAAGCACTTGATCTACAAGATCCCTGGGGTTTTCTCTTGCTGCTTTCTCAGAGATTTACAACTCATCTCATAACCAAAATGAAAGATGTAAATTTCAAAGGAAAAAAAGAAAACATTAAGGTTGAAATAAATTTTAAACCAGCTGGCAAATGTAGCTGCTAAAAGTCACAGGCTGTTGTTCATCAGTGAAGATGGATGAACTGCCTCCTCATGAAGGGACCATATTGTTTTGGACTTTCCAGATATATGTGAAAAGTAGTACTGTCTATGAAGAATATAGAGAGTTTATTTTAACTAATTTGGTTAGACTTACATTTCCATTGCCTTTTTTATTTCCTTGGGACAGTAATAACAGCTATAAATTTTTTCTTTATTTGTTTTTACAGACCCCCATATAGGCCTCTTCCAAACAGTTTAGATGCCATTTCAAGATAAAAGTATCAACAGATTTAGAATTATATTATTATTATTATATTATTATTATTATTATTATTATTATTAATAATAATAATAATAATAATAATAATAATAATAATAATAATAAATAGAAAAGGCTTACAGCACCTAACATAAAATGTAAGATTTTGTAGAATTCTGGGGTGGAACAAATGTTTCTTCGCCTTGGATCCACATCTTTCCTGTGCTTTGTTACAATTCGATTGTTTGTAAAGGTACAGTATACTATTTGCAGACACAGTGACATCTAGTGGATTTATGTAGCAAAGCATACCTCAATTGACAGGTAGAGATCAATTAGGCTTAATCATAAATTCAACACAAAATGGCTCAACCAAAAGGTTGAGCAGAATGTTAAAGGGTAAAAGCATACTTTTATGTGTGGGATTATATTTATTAATAATTTAATGAAATGGCTTACTTTCTTTTATAACCCCCTCTAATCCACGCTTTCACACTTGACACAAATAACTTATCACAGAAATAACCCAAAGTATTAAATAAACCATTTTGTTTAAATTGAATTTAGGTTTTGATTTTAATGTATCACTTAAAACAAAGTTTCAGCTGCATTTAAATCAAATAAAGGCTATATGTATTTGAACAGACAGGTGCTTATTGAAGTCAGGATTTATCTTTTGGCCATGATGGAACCACACCATGTGTGTGTTTTAGTCCCCTTTGTAGGTTATCCTGCTAAGGCCAGCGAGTGACCCAGTGAAGAAGTCTGCAGTTCTTTCAAACACACAAGCAAACAAATCCACATGCATAACTGTTCCAAAATACTTTATAATTCACGTGTTTGTCTTTGACTTTGGTATTAAATTTATTTAAGTAAGTAAGTAAAGTTTAAGTATAAGTAAAATAAGTTAGTAGGTAAAAGTTAAGTGTAAGTAAAATAAGTTAGTAGGTAAAAGTTAAGTGTAAGTAAAATAAGTTAGTAGGTATGGGTTAGGTGTAAGTAAAGTAAGTAAGTAGCTAAGTTAAGGTTAAATGTAAGTAAAGTAAGTTAGTAGATAAAGGTAAAAAGTAAGTAAAGTAAGCAAGTAAAGGCTATGTGTAGGTGAAGTACTGTAAGTTAGTAGGTAAAGTTTAAGTGCAAGTAAAGTAAATAAGCAAGTAAATAAGTAGTTAAAGGTTGAGTGCAAGTAAAGTAAGTAAATAAAGTTTAAGTGCATGTAAGGTAAGTAAGTAGGTAAAGATTAAGTGTAAGTAAAATAACTAAGTAGGTAAAGGTTAACTGTAAAAGTGGTTAAGGAATTGGACTATAGTTTGGAAGGTCCCAGGTTCAAACTCCACAACCACCAAGTTACCACTGTTCGGCCCTTGAGCAAAGCCCTTAACCCTCAATTGCTCAAATGTATACTGAGATTTAACAAAATGTAAGTTGCTTTGGATTAGGGCATCTACCAAATGCCTTAATGTAATGTTAAAGTAAGTAAGTAAAGGTTAGATGTAAGTAAGTAAATAAGTAAGTAGGTGTTAGTAAAATAAAGGTTAAGTGTAAGTAAAGGTTAAGTGTAAGTAAAGTAAGTAAATAAGTAGTTAAAGGTTAAGTGTAAGTAAGTAAGCAGGTAATGGTTAATTGTAAGTAAAGTAAGTAAGAACAACTCCAGCATAGTTGTGCATCCATATAATACAGTTACACTTTAATTGTTAGCATTTATGGATTGTCTTGGAAACTGAAAGTTGAAACTGAAAGTTGTTAGTTCTTTTAGTGGAACCAATTGATATAAATGGCAAGACATAATTCGACTGGCATCATATAAGGCAATGTGTTTTGCATCAAACAGGAAGCCAGACAGAAATCTTGAGGGAAGAAAAACAAAAAGCTTTAGCTAGGTTGTATTATAATTGTATAATCTACAATTATAATATTACTGTGGCTAATAACTACATGTGTATATGATGCAGATAAACAAAGTAAGCATGCTGCTAGATCAAATCATGTAAAACTTTTTATAAAAGAATAATTTTTAAGGATGCACATGTGCCATCTACTGTAGGCCCAACTCTTGTCCTCTAAACCGCCGGAGGGCACCCTCCTCTGAATTCTGATTCAGTTCCTATGTTGTACTTGCTCCTTCCGGTGGTAATGCTGTGAAAAGCACAAGGACTTGAGGTTTCTCATGATGTCTTACAGTTTGTCTGTCAAATCAGTTCTGAGATGTGTATTCGTTTCTCTGTGTTTGGCCTGTTTTGCCTTGGCTCAGTTTTGCTTGTGATATGTCTGTGTATTCTAATGATGCTCTGATACATGATTCTGGTTTTTGGATTCCATCTTGCTCTGGTACATTTCTGGTCATTTTTCTCTTAGACGTTTTTTTTTTTTTTTTTTACTGTTTTGGCTTCACAAAAACACCCAGACACAACTATGGTTAAATGATGCATTGATGGGTTTTCAGTGGTGTCTACACAAAGCATCTTAGTTCGGTTTAACACAATAACATTATCTGTATGTTCACTGAGAAAAAGGATTCAGCATGGAGCAGACCTTTTGCAAAGTTAAAACTTAAAATTTGTTATTATTTTTGTAACAAAATTAGGTTATTACAAATTCTGATTTACTGTATTTAATAGGGTAAAATTAAAAAAAAATTTAACAGTGCTCACAAAACAAGGAAAGTAATCTTTATTTAAACTGAAAGGAACGCTGTGCATTCCAACTGGAAAAGGACAAGGATGCTGCACAAGAGTTACTGCTTCTTTTTTTTTTATCACTTATGTTCAGTTACAAATAAGAAGTGCGTGAAATTTGGTGCCAGGTTTCAGCATGAATTCACTGATCTCAGATAAGCTTTTTATCCCGGTCTGGACAAACAATATTTTTGCTCCTGATTGTGTATGACACAATTTATATCAGGAGTGTTCAAGTCAAACTGGGACTTGTGATGAAATTTCACATGAATGAAACCATAAAACGGACTGACAGAAGACTTCAAGCACAGTACACTGATGAGACTCTTAGCTGCAGTAAAACATTTGAATGATGAAACGTTTTAAAGAAGGTCATATGTCCATGGATGACGATCTTGGCTGAGATGGCTCAGAGCCCACAGCAATCGTTTCCATGAACATTCAGTGAGTGGAACACCTGATCCTTGAAAATAGATAGATAATGTTGTGAAAGAGTGTCTGTGGGAACTATACACACAATCATTTACAAACACCAGGAACTCGGTTGGCAGTTATTTCCACATTCCCCATAGAGTCCTGAAATACAGCTCCAAGGGATTTCCACAGGTTTGGGCTTTAAAGGGGTTCCTGGGAGACCAGCATTTCATATGTGAAGCAGACGGTCTGATCATGGCTGTGCATATCAGAAATGGTATCCAAGCAATAAAAGGTGTCTGCTAGTTTTTAACTGTGATCTGTTATTCTGCACAATCAAAAGACTTGAACACTCCCTGTAGGAAGCTTTGTGTGGTCATTATTGATAAATATAGTAATGTGTCATTAGTAACTTGGGCTCAAGTCTTTGGCACCTTTATATAGTGTTTATTTTTTGTGCATGCATGAGGACAAATCTATAATTTTGGGACACAGCAAAGACTCATCCAAAATGACAGTGTACTAACTCCTGAGCAGTAAGCAGAGGAAACAGCATGAGATGCAGCATTGACCAAATGACTGTTGGTGGTGAAGAATGTCAGCTAACCACCACCACTTTTCACTTCCTTACCCCTTAGGATTTGGGGAAACACGAAGTATTATGTATTTCATTTACACACAACTATTACTTTGCTGACACCTAACGGGTTGGAGTTGGTTGACCGACTTTTCCCAGAGAAAAATAATGTAACACACTGATTTTAAAAGGCAGTTTTGTCTTTATGAAATCTCCTCAAGTAATTTCATGTCAGATGGATAACAAAGATGAGAGACTTGAATAAACATATTTAAATGACTGAGGAAACAAATAAGCAAACAAAGAGAAAAATACATCAGTAGACATGATGGAATTTGTATGTACACTACCAGTCAAAAGTTTGGACAATCCTTCTAACTATGTGGTGTTGCTTGATTTTTTATTTCTGTTTACTTCAAATGTCCTTTGACTACTGATACTTAGATGTGCCTTCATAACGGCTCTAATCTGAGGTGCTGTTTGTTTATTGGTGATTTCTGAGGCTGGTGACTCTAAATGAACTTCTCCTCTGCAGCAGAGGTAAGTCTTGGTCTTGTTTTCATGAGTGCCAGATTCAGCATGGTGCTTGATGTTGTTGTTGGTCTTTCGGCTGGATTTACCAAGTTTGGCACAGGATTTACACTGGATACCCGTCCTGACGCAACCCACCCATTTTATCCGTGCTTGGAACTGGCACTGCATCCAGTGGCTGGGGTTTGGCCATTGGCTGGGAATCGGACCCGGGGAAACACCTACCACTGAGCCACCAATGCCCAATATCATGGTCCTTGATGGGTTTTGCAAATGCACTTGACAACACTGTTCTTGCAAGAACTATTCCAGAACAGCTGACTTTTATTTCTTAAAATAACAAAACTGTTGTTGTTGTTGTTACATAATTACCTAATGCTATATGTGTTATTTCATTGTTTTGAAAAAAAAAAAAAAAACTCATTGTTTTAGAATGTAGAAAATTAATCCAAAAAAGGTTTCCAAACTTTTGACTGGTACTGTATATTGTTTGTGTTTATACTGAGAAAGGCATGTTTTTCTCATGTCCATTCTCATCATTCATGCTTTTAATCTAGAATATGATACTATGTCAATGAGTTAAAGCTTAATTTTTCATTTTAATAATAAGTATAATTGCTTTTTAAGGTAGTTGTATCACGAATTGCCTTGTTTGATTCCGACCATTTGAGTTTTGCTTGAAGTCTTTGCTTTTCACTTTTACTTTTCAGTAACAGCATACTGTAGGAGGAATTAACTGGACACTGAAGATTTTGTGATTGTTATAACCAACTTGGACATTACTCATGATATCATAGCTCTCTTGTCCCAACATGGTATTAGTTGCATATTTTTAAAAAGTCCACTAAATTAGATGAATCAGAAGGCCCCGATCTCTGTTCCCCAAGTGTGTGCTGACTTGCTGACCCTGATCAGTGGGGCTGGAGACCTCAGAGCAACAAAGGGTCTGAAGGAAACCTGAGGATGACCAGAGGATGAAGAGGAGGGGGAAGATGAAGAGGAATTAGAGGAAGGTGAGGAGGAGTTATGCGAACGTGGTGGGACTGAGTGCAGAGGTGAGGGAACAGTTGAGTTCTCTGTGGATGCCTGTGCCAGTCTATGAGGGTGTGATGAAACCGAGGACATCCTGTGCACTGGAGATAATGCAGGGCTCAGTAGCACCCCTTGGTGTCCCACTGGTGCCAAACACAGAGTTGGGGAAGGGTACGCCAGGAGAGGCGAAGCTGCATGAGGGGACAGATCTCGACGGTTGGTTGGAGGAAAGTGGGAAGTGGAGGCTGGACTAGAGGAGGCACTAAGCTGAGGGAAGGAACCCCAAGGCCAAGGAGGAAAGGGCAGGGCAGCTGGACTCTGATGCAGAGGGTCAAGCTCACTGGCACACTGACTCAGATGGGACACCAAGCGGGCACCGATAGGATCTGAAGAATCTGCACCCTCCAGAGAGCTGAGGTACCTCACCACCTCGCCCACACACTCACGAAATCCCAATGTTCTGTAGTCTACTGCCAGTGCACGGGCATCGAAATAACCTTCAAGGTAAAATCATCACATTTCAGTTTTTGCAAAAAATGTGGCAAAAATACAGAAAAAATATATGTTATTAATAATCCATTTACCTTTTGAACCCACTGCATGCAACAATTTGAGATGGTCCACTGTCATTTGAAGAATTTCAGCCTTCTCAAGTTTAGATGAACCCTAACAAGGAAAAGTGAATTAAATCTATGTACAGTACAGTACAAGGTTTTTAACATCCATGAACAATAAAAAAAAAAAAAAAAAGGTGCAGACCATACTTAATTAACCATTCATAACCAATCAACATTCATAACCAATCAACATTCATAACCAATCAACATTCATGCAACATCTACTGAAGCCCATTTCCCACTTTTATCATCTTACCTCCAAATCTCTTTGAATCATGATGAAAAGTAATATGGTAAGGTCGTGGATTACTGAGGTGTGTCAGGGTGACCTGTACTGGTTCACATTTTGCCATCATGGTCTATGAATTTCCGAGCATGCTTTTTATGTAATACCACGCAGAACACGTTGTTGGTTATCTTAGGTCTCTTCATAGCGATCCGTAGAATCTTGTAGCATATCATAGAACTTTTCATGAGTAATCTGTAATAATCATTATTGTCCATGGGCATACCAAACCAAATCATTGACTTTTCCATGCCTTTATGTATTTTGCCTTAGCTCAGCCTTAGCGCTTGGTTGCTCCACAATAGCTAATGATGTCAGAGCATGCATAAGTCACTGCAAACCACAGCAATGAGAACTGAGATAGGTGAGGGCTGATGTACATCAAGCCAGCCAACAGCATTTTTTTCCCACTCACAGTGGAGTGTAACACATTCAAAGGAAAGAGTTATCTACTTCTTTCAACCTACCGTACATACATAAGATGGCGTGTCACTCTAATTGGTGGGAAAGAGAGGACATTCTGCCCAACCCACCCAGACAATTACAACCAGTTTCGCTTCCTTGGCTCCAAACCATGGAAGGTTGTGGTACTATTGGGATTCAAACCAGTCATTTTCTAACGATAGGCTGAATGATTTTCTGTCGTGGCCTTTTTTTTTTCTTTTTTTTTTACTTTCTGACCTGGAAATTAACTTTGCCTATTTTCTTTTGGTCAGCTCATTAGAACAAAATATCAAACTCAGATGATATTTTGAGAGTGTGTTGCATTATGGACTCTTGTACCTGTTTCTCAAAGGCGCTAGGGACGAGTCTCCTCAGTTCTGACAGACTATGGTTGATCCTGTCTCTTCGCCGCTTCTCTATTATCTACAGAAAACGTTCGGATAGAAATATATATATACAAAAATCACAATGCAATATTCTGCACGTCCTAGATACATCATTGTTGATGTCTGAAAAGGATAAATGAGGGAAGGAAAGGGAGAATAATAAACTCACTCCTCTTCTCTTCTTGCGGGCTAGGATCTGTGAAGTACTGCCGGGAGACATGGACCCAGTGACAGAACTGAGACGGCAAGAGACAGAGAAAAATAGAGAGAAAAAAGAAAGAGAGCAAAAGAAAGACAGATTAAAGGCTTTGATGTCATTGCATATTGTTGTCATTATTGAGCTTAATACAATACAGAAAGTTAGTTGCACATCATCAAACTCAATCTAATTGAATTCAAAGAGCAGCGAGACACAGGAGCGCCTGGCTGATATGATACGCTTCTTGCATCTAAAAAAAAAACATTAAATTTTTTTCTTTCTTTTTTTTTTGAAGCCATGATGATTAGATATCTGTAGGGCACGAGAGGAGAGTGGGATTTGCATGCACTTTGTCTTCTTCAATACTCTGAAGGATGTCTCAGTGTGGATCTGGTTTGCTTTGGCCTGCTAACTCCAGAATCATTACACTATTTGTTTGCTTGTGTATTCCTGCTGACTTAAACATATTTACTCCCATCTAAAGACCATAATTGGTCAGAGACACGCTCATTACGTTATGACGTTTGATCTCTAAACTAAAACATAATGTGACGCCAGCGCAGATATTTATTACTTCAGACACACATTTCTTACAGAGCACTAAACGTTTCCATGACTGTACATAATTTGCACATGTCGGTTTAAAGCTTAAAAACATGTACTTATGAAACTTCTTTATGGTGTGTTTCAAAGGAAAAATTGAGAACAATTCTTAAATCTGCTCCTGATTTGTCTGCAAAGCTGTGACAGATATAGAAAACAAAAAATCCGAAGCTGACAGGACAGAATGAAAGGATGAAGAAAGTCAAGGATCAGGGTGAAATGAAAGTCTGTTAATTTTCAAATAGTGTTGGGATTAGGGCGGAAAACTTTTTATTTAGAGGAAAATTTAACCAATGAAAAAGTCTGAACATCTGCTTTCCCACTGGTTTTGATTACATGACCTGTGATCTTGACCATTATAATTGCTGTATATGTATATCGTACAAGGTAATACTGACCTTTAACTCTAAGATATCATTCAAGCAATATTAATTCAATCATGCATTATTTTGCAATTATTTTCCATTAACAACACAAACAAGATGTTTGTTCGTCTTTCACCACAGTAATTTAAAAGCAATTACGCATCACAGACTGTTTGTGAAACTAGTTATTTCCCATTGTTCTGTTTATTATAAAACCTCTTTTCTTTCTTGCTTGTCAATATACTGTATGCCAATATGTAAAGAAAACCTAGACACCCAGGTTGTGTTTACGAAACATATACCTTAGAAAATGTAAAATATAATGAGTGCATTAATAAATAAAAAACAGTGATTTGTCTTAAAACGGTGCTAATACTGTCAAACCTGGTGTTACAGAAAACTAATCATCAACACTTTCTGGCCAATCAGAACTGAGAATTCAACAGCAATGTGGTAAAAAATCATGTAACCGTTTCCCATTGATGATATTTACGCTCGTCTAGTTCCAAGCCCTCTTTGTGTATATTATCTTTCTGCATGTTTTCATAGCTAGGAATCGTTTATTACATAAAAAAAAAAAAAAGTGATATTTAAGCTGTGATCTCCAGCAACTCTTGTGGTAATCCAGAATGCACAGCAACATTCGCCTGTGAAATTAAGAGAGCTGGATTCACTAAACTAAACATTCCCAGTAAAGCCTAATCGATGCCACGATGGGGTGTAACAATCATCTAAGTGAAGTCAGACTTTAGCCATGAACAGATTTCGTTTTTGAGGCAAATACACGAGCACCGTTTCATCCGCGTCTGAAATTGAGACTGCATTTAAATAAAAATAATATTATACCGGTAGGCTGGAATAGAAGATAAGACGATAAAGATTAGACATTAATAAAAATATTATAACATGGATACTTTTGCAGAACCATTTATTTTTAAGTTCATGAAAAATTGCTAAATATATGACATATGACATACTTTGTTTTGCTTCAAATTTATATTTTATTTTCTTACAGTATTAATTTTCTGATATTTTCTTATTATCATTATGAATGATAATAAGCACATAATTTTCTACCCTTTAAGAGATAACTTAAACATTTAGGTTCACTTTTTTGGTAGACTAAGGCCTAAATCTAGGCATCACCTTTAATGCAAACTTTTGATCATTTCTTTTTCTGATTTAGCTGGACATACAGTATACTGTAGTAATATATTCCAGCAATATATAGCACAAATATCTGATTGCTGGCGAAAAACCACAACAGGTACCATTACGCGTAATGTACCAGACGTGTAATGAGATAATATGCAAGTCGTGTGATGTGTTATGAGACAATAATGTAAGTCATAGTAGATATGTAATAAGATAATACTATGGATCTCTCCCTCTCTCTCTCTTTATCCTTTCCCCTCTCACCACAATAAAACGTCTACTATTGAGGATGTGGCGTCTGTCAAATGCTGTAAATGTAAATGCAGATGTAAATTATACTTGGATTTATCATTTATATATCACCAGTTACTTCATATTTATGTTTCTCTAATATATAAGTCCAATTTTCTGGAAACATCACAGTAAATCCAGTCAACTCTATAACAACTAAATTGAGGAAAGAAAAACAAAACTCTTAACTAGGTTAACTTGCATGCATGAATATTCCACCTGAAGTAGGTCTGCCTGCTATTAGGCAGTGCCCTCTGCAGGACTGAGGAGGAAAGGTGAAGCTCCAGGTGTGTACTGGATAGGTGTAAGTTTAATCCTCACCAGTAACTGTCCTCCTGCCCAACGTCGATCAGTTCGTCCGCATCTGAATCTGGAGAACTGTAATCGTGAGGTCTCTTCATGGCTTAGCCGCTCTTCTCGTCTGACCAAATGAACTTTGGAGTCGGGATGAAGAACCAGAATAGCACTTGATCTTTGAGAAGAATTTTTAGCAGATCTTCTTCCCTCCCCAAAAAAACTGAAAGTAAATCAGACAGCCTGGGGTAGCAGCACGCCTCTCTCTCTCTCTCTCTCTCTCTCTCTCTCACCACAATAAAACGTCTACTTTTGAGGATTCTTTATTAGTGTTCTCTTGCTGTTTCAGCTTGGTTCTCATTTGTCTTCTTCAATAGACCCCTCTACTCCACCACTTGCCAAGTCACATTCCCTTGATCCCTTTTGTACAGAGGCACCAGACTCTCTCTCTCTCTCTCTCTCTCTCTCTCTCTCTCTCTCTCTCTCTCTCTCAGCAAAGTCAGGCAATTTGGCAGAATTGCCAGTTTGGCTCTTCTTCTGTTTTACCCTCCTCACGCTCTTACCCTCCTTCCCTGCCCTGATCAGCCCTCCCCTCTCTCTGTTTCTCTCTGTCATTTTTCCTCCTTTTAATTAGCCTCTTCTGTCTTCCGCCTCTTCTTCTGTTTCTCACTCTCAGTCTTTTTAATTAGTTGCACTGCTTCTCTCTCAAAGGATAATAATATAGCAGTGGGAACAGTGACTTCTAACACTGGATTCTCTCTCTCTCTCTCTCTCTCTCTCTGACACACACACACACAGTGAAAGAGAGCTACAGTGTCCTCCCATGCCCTGCCAACAGTTTACTAGGAATATCACTGTCCTGTATGACGGTTCATTAGTGCAGAATTCTTTTGATTAGGTTGAAAAAATGATTGCACGGTTGTATCAATTTTCCATTTAAAAATTTCGAAAAGTAGCCGTTGTCCTTTTTGGAATTTGGTTGATTCTCACTACTGTTATTTTATTATGCCATTATGCCTGGTGTCTTATTTGATGATTTGCAAATTTCTATGAATAACACCTAGACTGATAGTAGATGACATTCTACCTGTTCTGTGATTTCACAAGTTGGAATTTTTGGGTGCAAAATGTCCCCCACAATCGAAGCATTAGTGCTAAAGTCTTGATTTTTTTTACTATAGCACTGTAGAATTCTGGATACTGACTTGTTAGAAGGTGTTGATTAATTTTCTAAAACAGCGACTCTGACAATAGTGCCAGCTGAAATTCAAATACCAGGATTACATTAATGCACTCATTCTAATGCATTATTGTTTTTATCAGATGCACCACATAAATACGAACGGAGTTGAAGTTTCCCAGAGAGATGATCAGACTGCTAGAAGACACCTTAAACATGTGGAAATGGCCTGGAGCGAGATCAGGACTGTACCGGGGATGGGGCAAAATCCCTCTTAGCCTGATTCCTGTAATGTGCGTAAAGTGATGCGGTGGGCACTGTGAGGTCATAGATTGTCTTAAAAAGACAGAATGACTTGGTGATTCAACCAGGTTTTTTTTTCCCATTAAGGAAAGTTCCATTAAAGGACTTCCTGGTAGGCCAGCGTTTCAGACATGAAGCAGGCAGTCTGATCATGGCTCCGGAGCATTGGGAAAACGTTTTACCTGAATGGTATCTAAGCAATAGTGAAATGCTGGGATGAGTGCATTAGTGTAGCAGGGATTATATATATAGAAGTAAATGTATTTACATTTAATATGTATTTAATGTACATATAAATAAAAGAAGTAAATGTATTTAATGTATTGTGTTCTGTTTTTCAGTGAAATCAAAAGTCCCGGTTTGACTTGAACACCCGTCGTAGATTTATTAAATGTAAATTTGCACTTCTAGGTAAAACTGTTATTGTCAGGTTTGCAGACATGGGAAAGATGCGTTGAGGAAAGACGCATACAAAATGTTTGTGTGATTGAGTGTGCGTGTGATGTATTTCCTGTTTTTCTGATGATCATATTATATATATAAATGTATTTGCTTCCTCGTATACCCGTGATGTTTTCACACTGCATACCCGTGATGTTTTCTGTCCTGTTCCTGTTTGTCTCCTTTTTGTCTGATCTTGGCTTTCTTTGGGAATTGTCTATATGGTGTATAGTGTGTTAGTGTGTTAGTGTGTCCTTAGATAACAGTTTAATATAACCTCATTGTTTAGACCATAGAATTCGCAGGTTATCCTTCTGCTTGCATGCAATAAACCACTACTGCTTACATGCAAAGTACAAGTTTTAGATGTAACATATGATATCCACAAGGTTGGCTTGTTGTTTTGTTGTAGAAGTCCGATTTGGATGAGGTAAAGATAACATGAATCATGCCTCAATGTCAGTCTTTGGTACATACTAAGTTTATTCACAGTATTTATATGATGGAATAGATGGCATTAAATTATTTTTTATTTTTTTACGTGCACCATTAGAGTGGTGGTAAATGAAGACAGTCAGCACTTTTCCTTGCACCACGTTTCAGTCACACTTGCTGCCACTGGGGCTTTGGCTGCTTGTCTCTTGTCTGTAGTGGGGATTAAACTCTCTGCTTCCTTTGATCAGAACTTAAGGGTGTAACCAACGTACCATCATACAGGATGGCAAAGTTCATATGGAATGTTTTATATGTCAATACAATTCATACAGTTAATACATTTTATTATTTATATATAGGATTACAATCATTTTAATATAATAAAAGATATAGCTGTAAATTGAATTCTTTTTTTTTAACAACACATAAGATTGAAATATGATAATTTGTTATTATTATTATTATTATTATTATTATTATTATTATTATTACAGTATTATTATTATTATTGTTGTTGTTGTTGTTGTTACTACTACTACTGCTAATAACAATAATAATATTATTATTATTATTATTATTATTATTATTATTATTATTAATAATAATAATAATGATAATAATGATAATAATAATAATTATTATTATTATTATTATTATTATTATTATTATTATTATTATTATGCATTTATTATTAAGATCAGCAAGGTCACTAGTGTGCAAATTGCTGTCTGTGTGAAACATCTGTGCATGGTTTTTCCACATCTATTTGGATTTCCTCCAAAAAAAAAAAAAAAGATGCTAATCTGTAAATTGGTGCCTCTAAAATGCCCCAGGTGTGAATATTTGTGCACATGGTGTACTACAAGCCCTTCGACTGTACTGCATCCTCACACCCAGTGTTCCTGGGATCGGCCCGCATCCACCCTGACCAGGAAAAATGAAGTCCGGGGACAAAAGTGAAATTCATGACATTAATGACCAATCACAGTGACAATCAAGATAAATCAAAAAGACGTCTGCAGTTGTCAGATTTCACTCGCTCAATCCATGCCTGCTTGATTTTGCTTCCTACAGATTATGGAAGGTTTATTGAGTGCTGCTGCCTTCTTCACCATTGTCCAACAGTTTTCTGTTGGGTTTAGGTCTGTAGATGACCCAGCCATGGCTCCAGAAGCTGAACACCAATTTTTTTTGATTAGTCTGGAACTAATTATTGACATCACCTGTTTTTGTGCCCAGGGAGAACTATAATACATTGCATATGTTGTCTGAATACTTTTGGCCAACGCTGTTCACTGAACTACAAGCAGTAGTGTTTCTTTTCTCCTACATTTGTACAGGCATCTGCGTGAGATCGGGAGTGTGTGGGAGAACTCTCCTGTCCTCGCTGGTCATTAGCTGTGTAAAAGCAGATGCTCCATGAGACTCCTCCAGCCTCTTTAGTGCTGTCAGGAGGAGATGGTGGATATCATTAGCAATGAAGCGGAAGCATGGAGTTTGACTGTCGCCAGAAGCTTATGGTGTGGTATATGATGAATGTAAAGAGATCCCCCATTTTCCCTTCATCCCCCAGACTCCATCTCCTTTCATTACCAATCTTTATTTTGCCTCGTGTGTCTGGATCTTATTTCTAGCCCTCTGTCTGAGAACAAGAAGAAAGCAGCAGAGAGGGATCTATGAAGTCAGCCCTTCACAATGTCTCTGCTGTTATTTTTATCACTGCTCCACTTCAAAAGAGAGATTTTCTTCTTTTCATTTTTCCTTCACACTGTTGCTTTGGCCTCGTTCGCCTTTTACTCTTATGTCTCCTGATCTTTGCTTGTGACCTTCAGCTTTTTGAGGTGTGCTGTGGCGCACTTTCTCTTTTCTCGGTTGATGGAGGGGAAAATCTGCCTGGGAAACGGAAAAAGCAAAACCGATTCAAGCCAATAATAACTTCATTTATATAAATTAGTCGTCAAAGGAAAATAGAGGAACACGAGAACAAACAGAATACTGGCACTGAGTGGGCGGGGGCGGGGGGGGGGGGGGATTTGGAGGGCGGTTTTGTGGCCCCCCCCCCCCCCCCCCCCCCCCCCCCCCCCCCCCCCCCCCCCCCCCCAGGGCGAGTGCGCTTGTTTGGCCACTTCAGTGCTTTCGGTGTGCCCTTGTTTTTTAACCACAACAAGGCCCCTTCTGTAATTGACATTAACAAGCTCATATTTTCATGACTTTCTCACACACAATAAAGCATACGCACATGCACACAAAAGCAAATCACGTTACATCCTAAAATGCTTTGTTTTATAGTCACCCACACATCTGATACATTTCTGTTCTTCTACAACAGCAAGTATTACCCTGACTGTGCATTTAGTCGGATTAGGTTGTTTATTCCAACACCTGCAAGCAGAACCTTGTCCTCCATGTAACCATTGCCATACTTCAGGAAATAAGCCTCAGTACAAACCTATTAAATCCCTTAAATAACAAAAATCATTGATAGACTATCAAATGAATCACTAACTCATCGCCTATACCGCTTTATTCTGCATGAGGGGTCGTGCTGGGGGTGGGGTGGGGGGTGGGGGGTGGCCTGGTGCCTATCCCAGGAGACAGGGCACAAGCCCTGTACAGGGTGCCAATCCATCGCAGGGCACACACACACACACACACACACACACACACACACACACACACACACACACACAGGACATTCTGTTAAAAAAAATTAATAGCACATGCAGGAGGTATTATAAGGTGTTATAATGTACAGTTTTGTCTGGTTTTTATTTCTCTCTCTCTCTCTCTCTCTCTCTCTCTCTCTCTCTTGAAGTTAATAAAAAGACAAAAATGCTTGGCATGTTAGAGGAAACCCCAAAATGATAAATCATCCTTTTTGAATATGTTTCCATATTGGAAACTCGAAAGTTACAGCTTTACTTCTGGTTTTCCACTTGACTCTTTTAAGTGAAGCCCAGAACATTCGCTGTATTAAAGGAGAAAATCATCTCTGCATGTAACAACATTAGTTCTGATATGTTGAGAAACATTCAACATTCGTGTATTCAGCGTATACTGTACACAAGTGCCACTAAGCCAGAGACTCTCAGCTTGAACATTTGCTCTAATATATAATATATAAAAATGTTTGAATCTAGACTTTGGGTCACTCTGTATCACTGGTTGTTGCTACAGAATTACAGTATATTTAAGTTTGCTTTTGCCTGCTTCTTGCTCAAACCATATTTAAAACCCTGGATATGTCACTTCCTTGCATTCTACACTTAATGGGATACTAAATGTGTACAGTATACTGTACATCGATTTTATACTATATAATATTTAATAATATATAATTTCTCTCATTTATACAGTAGTTCTAAATAGTATGATACCTCATATGTCATACAGTTTGATATAATAAAGATATTTTTTATATAATGTATTTACATAATATTTATATAAAAACAAGGAAATAACAAAAACAAAAAATTATGGTGTAATGTATTGCATTAAAAGCTTTGTGAGAAGTATTGTCTCTGTTTTTTTTTCCTTTTGGTGTTGACTTAAACCAGCATTCCAGTATAAAGTAACATTCTAATAGGATTCACTTATTATTATTTATTGTTATAAAAAATAAAAAAGAAATAAAAAAAATTATAGTAATTACATAATTAAGAAAGTTGATAATATAGATAAAGAAACCTGTTTTTTAAAACCACTTAATAAATAAGATGAAACTGCATGATACGGATAATAAACACTTTTTAAACATTTTGAACATTTTTTTATTTTATAATGTGTTACAAAGGAGTTGAACGAAAGAATTAAAACAACACGATAAAATCTACCATCTCCTTATTTAAAGTAATATCTCGGTATATATCTCATTTAAAATTGTCTTTTGCATACTACTGTATTTATAAAGACATTTTTATTCAAGTCTGTATTTCTTTTGACACGGAGCGTGTGAATGCATGATGAGGAGAGACTACACTGGAATTCCGTAGCATCTTATCTCTTCTGTTCCGCTGCTGTTAGTGTTAGTCCTCTAAAGTGCTCCTCTGTCGCTTCTTGCCACTCTTCGGGATTTGAGCTTGTGCGTGTGGGCATGTGCGTGTGCGTGTGTTTATTTATGGGCGAGTGTTCCCAGTGTGCATGATGTCTGTGTGTCCTGCTTATTT
This sequence comes from Clariallabes teugelsi, assembly GCA_030014215.1. NCBI lineage: Eukaryota > Metazoa > Chordata > Actinopteri > Siluriformes > Clariidae > Clariallabes > Clariallabes teugelsi. Next base: position 27,376,410 of record JAQMYG010000023.1, on the reverse strand, counting down.
TCCTTCTCATCACATGTTCCTCATATTATGAGTGACGCTGGTATCTGTTAAGTATCAAAAGATTTCCTTTCATGACATCAAATGTTTGGTATTATTGATCAGTGAGCATCTTGGACGGCGCTCACAGCGTGTGAAAGTGTGAGAGGAGTCTGGCTCCAAGAGAGAGCGAGTCGGCTCTGCTGTTTACCCACCGAGCCACGCTCGCCCTCATCCAGACTCCCGAAAGATAAATAAGGAGGGAAAAGCCGATGAGAAGAAGCAGAAAGGGCCTTTTGTGGCCCCCGGCAAAGTCTCTTTCAAGCACCATTCCCACAGTGCAGAGCCCTGAACGAAGGCCTGACTGCGGTAACTCTCGCTGGTGCCGCGACACAGACAGGCTGCTCAGGCCTCACCAAGCCACAAGCACTCATTGTCTGTCGCCACAGAAACCAGTGTCTTCATGTCAGACATGTTTTCTGTTTGTTTTCTTTTTTATGTCTTTAATGTGGCCAGGGGAATGTTTCCTCCCCTTTGTCCCCCAATTCCATGCACATTTCTTTCCCTTTTTGCCTACTCCCCCGAAATGCTGTCGTCCTCTCTCTGTCTTTTTTTTTTTCCCTCTTCAAGATTGTCATTTGTAAAACTCTCTCGTAGCAGACAGACCCTATCTTTGTCACTGCGCTGTGGTCTCCCTCCCTTTCTCTCTCTCTCTCTTTCTCTTTTTTATCTCAGTTTATGAGGTTTTGGCAAAGATACTGCTTTTCGCATGGCTTTGAAAAAAAAAAAAAAAGAAACATGCAAACTAAAACAACAAAACCTTTCCCTAAAGACTTGTGTAGTTCCCACACTAAGCCAATTTTCGTCTCAAGATTAAACAAGCTCCAACAACACAAGGGAAGGAAAAGGAGAAAGTGGAAAAAAGGGATCTGGTTATGATTCCAGTCTCATAAACCAAGAGAGGATGCCCCACAGACATCGAATGAGAAAAACAAATCCAAAGAAGAGAGAACCGGTTTCTATTTTTAAGAGCCGAAAGAATGTCTGTGCCATGAGTCACGGGATTGGCAGTTCTACGGTAATCGTTTAATTCTGACTGAAGTCCCTGACCACATCACACACAACGTCGTCTTTTATCATTTGGAGAAGACGAGCATAAAAGTCAAGAGCGAAGCATGAAGATGAATAATGTAACGGCACACTTTTGACATGATGCACATGAATGTTGTAAATGTTGCACAATATTTACAACTGCATGGCTATATTTCATTTGCAGGGAACATTATGTGGGTTATCTGTTTGAGTTATAGACAGTGTGTGTGTGTGTGTTGGTGGGGGGGGGGGGGGTTGAAGTTCTATATGTTTACAGATATTTCAGCTTGATACAGTATGTGAAATGACAAATCTTTACATTTTCTATAAACTATTTATTCCAGGCTGTAATGGGATTTAACGTATTTAAGCGATATCACATGAGAGGGAGTGCTGTTGTGCTGATTATCACATATTTCACAGTCATGCTGATATTCAGTACAACAGAGTCTCAAGCATGATATTGCTTTTATACAACAGTTCTACAGTACAAATGACATTTATTATCAACACATTATGATTTGTTTGTTTATATAACCAGATATTTTTCTCTGCCCATGCACATCCTTCTGTGACTAATAGACTAGTGTTGAGCTGGCGACCAGCGGTTAGTGAGCGATTAACAGGGTGAAAATAGTTTTAAATTCCTACCAAAGATGACAAACCATGGAGGTGGTGAACAGTCATGTAAATCTCATAAGTTTCTCTTTATATTTTTACTTATTCCACTTGAATATCCTCAGCTAACCAACTGTTCTGTTGTTGAATCCCAAATAGCATAAAATGGAATGCGATAGTGCGATATGTGGGGCGTACGATCCCTTGTTCAATAAATCGAGCAGTGCCCTTATTCAGGGTTTAACAATAATTAGAACACCTGTAACACGGAGTGATACATATACTTAAACGTCCCAGTGCTGTTATACTCAATATCAGCACTAATGAAATGCCTCTTGTCCAGTCCAAACTATTTGGTCAGAACAGAGGTTACGTTCAAATTACAGGCCACATTGGCAAATTCTGATTTATTGGTCAGATTCGATTTGGTCATGATCATGTTCTAATTACAATTACTTTTATCCGCATCTGTCCTTTGAAACGGCACGCATGTGCATGTCTTTGCTCACGCAGCTGGGTTAAAATGAGTGATATTTGTGCGACCACTTATTCATTTCAAGCAATAGATGCAATTTCAGCAAAAAAAATAAAATGCTTAGGATTTTGCTCAGGAGGATGGCAGGTAGTTAGTCTGCTGTATTTATTGCAGTTAAAAAGCAGGAAGAAAGCCAGATGTCTCACTTTAGCTGTTTTAGCAGTTATTCCTATAGTGCTTAGTGTTTAGCAGCTACAGTGCTGCTATGAAATCCCCTCACTGCTGGTGCTGACTGACATCAGCGAGCGCCCCATGCATGCTCAAAAAAGTCAAAAATGCAAAAAAAAAAAAAAAAAAAGTCCTATGAATTCCTATCTGCCTGTTCTCGTTCAAGTCACATGGCCATGTCTGTTATGCATCTAATATAGGACCGCATATGAAAGTGACTCAGATCCGACCAGATTTGTGCTTTAAGACAGCGCTAAAAATTTGATCTGTGTCAGATTAGGGTAAAAAAAATGGAATTGAAACACTGCAAGCGAATGTAATGTAAATGTTGTATTTCAAATTACACTTCAGGATGCTCTTATGTAGATGTGTGTATTAGTACAGGCAAAGTGACTAAATAGGCAACAATAGCAAATTTATAATTATTCTTTCATACAGTGGTAATCACCATGGTCCCTAGTTGGATTACAGAGGCTCCTAAATGGATGGAATTATTATTTCATGTACAATAATTTACATAAGAATAAAGTACATGAGAAGGAAGTAACCATGATAGGATGGGCTGCTTTAGGAAAATAATCAATGGTGGGAATATTCTTTGCATGTTATTGAATGGTCGGAATATACAGTAGTGACTATTACAATGTGTTGACTCTTTCAACCCCTGAGCAAAACCTGTGTTTGTAATAAAATCTATTGTTACTATCACTCACTCTTAGTAAGCACTTTATCAAAGTGGTCAAAGTGTGGCAGTGGATCCTGATCCTATCCCAGGATGGCACACCAGTCCATCTTGGTGTCAGAGTTTCTTTTATAGAAAATTGATCAACACCATCTGACACTCTGAACTGAGAATTGTACATACATTACACAGAACATTTAGGTTTGACATGATTGTGTTCCTGAACTACTGCGGTAACCACAGCCTGTGAGCAGCTCCAAATCAAACCCATATCAGGGACATATTATCAACGACAGATTGTCCTAACACTTCCTTGTGGATGGAAATAAGCTTCAAAAAAAGGTGTCAGGGCATTTTAAAGAGAGGTTAATCTTCGGGACAGGATTACGCAGGGTGTGCAGGAGGAGTGGGAGTGACGAGCTGAGAATCTGACGACGGAAGGTTCTGCTGCTTGATCTGTTATTTGATACAAGGCAAAATTTCTTGTCATCCTGGTATGTGACTGTGACTTGCAATAGAAAACCAAAGAGCTCCAGGGATATAAGATAAAGCTTATGGAGGTAGATACTGCACATGGCTGCTGGGTGTAAACACAGACAGAGAGGTGAGAGGCAATCTCAGGCGTTTTTTTTCACTGTTTTGGCGAGTCTTTCAAAGCTGTCACTCTGTGGTCAGGGTGTATTATAGTGAGGGTTACAGGCCTCCAGCTCCAGCTGCCACGGTGCTAAGTTTGAACTTAATTACATCCAGTCAGCCCTGTCATTACAGCCAAGCATAGAGCACCGGCGGCCGGAGCGTAGATAGGAACAGCAGGAAGCCAAACAGCAGTGGACCACAGTCACACGCTCACTCACTCGGCCACTAAAGGCTCACTCACACTGGCAGGGATACAGCCTCGTCCAAACCGCATGCACAAAAACACAACAACGCATGCACGCATCCCTAAACACAATCCCATCCTTTTAGCACTGGAGCACGTCTTGTATACAGCAGAAGATTTACATAGACTATTTATTGCTTCGGCTGGATGCTGGACATGATCCTGTGTAACTGAGAGTGACGGTGACATGTAGATGACCATCTGAGAGATGGAGACTACTCGTACAAAAAAAATCAGCATATAGTGCCCGGCTTAAAAAAAAGGGGGACACATTATAATATTTCGTTGAACCGCCTTTTTTTATGGCGCACACATTCACCATGGCATTATTTCACAATGTCACAACATTTTTTCATTTAATTTCTCTTCTTTATTATCTATATCTATTATATCTATATCTTGTATTATTATGAGAAGCCCAGACGATGTGTTTCCAAGCCCAGATTCTTAATGAAGTTAAGGTCAGGACTCTGTGGTGGCCAATCCATGTGTGAAAATGATGTCTCATGCTCCCTGAACCACTCTTTCACAATCTCAGCCTGATGAATCCTGGCATTGGCATCTTGGAATGTGCCTGTAACATCAAGGGGGGAAAAAATCATTGAAGGAAAAACCTGGTCATTCAGTATTTTCAGTTTGTCAGCTGACCTGATTTTTGGGCACATACCGTTTCTGAACCCCAACTGAAACAACCCCAGATCATAACACTGCTCACACAGACCTGCCACTAGTCATGATGGGTACATCACCTCATCCGCCTTACCCTGATTTACCATCACTCTGGAACAGGGGAAATCTGGACTCATCTCACCATATGACTTTTTTCCAGAGCTCCACTTAAATTGACACCTCTTTTTTTTAGGTTAATGACAAGTGTTTTTCTTAAGGGTACACAGCTGTTTAGTCCCAATCACTTGGGTTTTCTTCTCATTTTTTCCTCTAAGATGATGGTTCACCGCTATCCTCCCAGGTTTTAATAATGCATTTAACCAAATTTTATTAGTTTCAGTAATTTCCTTAGTTGCTTTCTTTTCTTGATGCAGGCCAATAATTTGACCGTTCTGAAACATCATTGTCACAATCACAGGTTACATCTTCTGATATGCTGCTAAGAAACGAGAAGCTACTCACTGCATCAGTTAGGGTTAAATAACTTGTTGCCAGCTGAACCATATTAATCACTGCAGTAATTATCCAATGGAAGGCTCTTAACTATTTGTTTAGCTAAATCCAGAAGGTGAGGTTTTTTTTTTTACAGGGACTATATTACGAATGATCATGTGAGTAATATACAGTATGCTCACTTAATCTCTGTATCTGCAAACATGGCATCATGTGAATAAGTGATCATACTGTATGTTAAAAAGAAAAGGTGAAAAAAAAATCTTGTGAGATAATCCCATACGAAAAATACAAAAATTATTTTAAAAAATACAAATGTAATACAAATATGAATAAGGAAAAACAAGAAAATAAATCATGTCAAAAAATATGAAAAATTATAAACACATGGACTACATGTGGAAATAAATAAATCATGAACAAAACCATACAATACTGTCCAATGTCTTAAGCCCACTGGGTTTTTTAGTACAAACTTTGTTATAATTTTTTTATTATTATTATATTATAACTTTATTACTGAGTCAGTACAAAACAATCTGATTTCCAAACACAATCTATCTCTCTTACTCACTCACTGTCTACACTGCTTATCCTGTACAGGGTCATGGGAGGTTCTGGAGCCTATCCTGGGGACTCTGGGCACTAAGCAGGGTACACCCTGGATAGGGTGCCAATTAATTGGAGGGAACAAGCACGCACATACTCAAATATTAAATGCAATTTGGAAATGCCATTTAGCCTAATCATGTCTGTGGACTGTGGGAGCAGATTTCCAAAGACAGCTTTTAAACAAAAGAAAAGAAGCAGGTGTGACAGTCAAAGTCCTCAGAAGAACTGTGGCTGGTAAAACTTAGTTCAGTACTGTAGTTACTAAAGTTTTAGGCAAAAGCAAATAAATGCAAATAAATAATGCCTTTAAAAATATTTAAATTATTGTACATTAAAGAGCAATGAACAGTTATTAATTTGACAAAGTCAATACAGTTCACATAGTTTCAGGTGCAGTTTGTAAAGTTTTATAAGGCAATTAGCTACTACATTTTTCTAAAACTTCCTGAACTAGCCACAGTTCTTCTGACAATCCAGCAGTGTCCTTTTTTTTTTTTTTTTTTTTTTACTGTAAGTGTCTAAAAAGTCTTTCTTTTCTGGTTTGCAAATATTTTTCTATAACATTTAAGTGTGTAATAGAATACTAAATCAGAATAGTTTTTTGTGCTGACTCAACAATATAGTCATAAAAATTTAAACAAATATACTGTGTACAGTACTGTATGTTTAAATTAACTATATGTAAAAATCATTTATGTTTAAAGAAAATGAGAAACCATGTGCAATATAAAAACACATGCGATACATATGCAAAACATTATGCATGAATATAAATGAACCTAACGGGGGGGGAAATGGCCATGTTAGGTTAAAAAGCATGTGTTTGGCACTAAAATTCAGATGTGATCCATGTGATTCTTTACTTATAAAACTTTTTTGCGCTACTCCAGCAACTACTCCTTCAGTTCCCGACAGCAAAGCGCGATCACAGCTCATCCAGACTTGTGTGATTAATTATTGTTCTTTCTTTCTACATGCAAAATCTTTGTCATCATTAAAATCCTTCTTATTTTCCCCAGGAAGGTTTGAATTTAAATGGAAAAAGAAAGGAGAAATGCACGATTGTATTAAGTGAGCGAGAGGAGATTTCCTCTTCATGCCCAAGACCACAGAGAAGAGCGGCGTCTTCAGGCCAAAGAGGGGCGCCCGTCCTGTTAAACCCAAGGAGATGGGCTTATATCATCTAACCCTCCCCCGTAACCATTGTTCAATCTTCTAAACTCTTTGCTGTGGATTTTGTAGATGCACGCATGCACGCACACATGCACGCACGCATACACAGCTGCACACAACAAAGACATGCGAGTGAGCCTCTGAGCCTCTCGAATCTTATGATCAAGGGGAGGCAGTTTGCGCTGGTGCCACAAAAACAAATTCCAGAGATTCTGGGCTAATTCAAAAAGTTTCACGGCACATTCTTCTACCCATAAGGAGCAGGATGCTGGAAATCGAGGCCACCATTCTGCAGCAATCACTTCCCATTGTCTTCCTCTTTAATCAGCTTTTCTCGGGGGCTTTTAATATGACTGTGGTGTGCGTGTGCATCTGGGAAAACACAGCGCTTTTCCATGCACTAGCCTTAATCATATCAGAACACCACAAAGGCTGTCTCAACTCAGGACAGCAGCTATCACAGGAAACTTACCTTAATCTTACCTTAAATGATCAATATGACCAATTACAGCGTATAAATTGAATGTTCCTATAAAGCAATGAAGGCCTTTATATTCAAAATCAACAAAATGTTAACGTAAGTACAAACTTTTTACCCATTTTACCCTAGTAATGGCTATCTGAGATCATTTGATCCATAAGATCAGGCACAGGTTTCACACTGAATGCCCTTCCTGTTTCAACCCTTCCATTTTCTCAAGGCTCTCAGGATGAAGAGCATGAAGGTCCTACTGCATCCAAAAATATATGGAATGGAGTGGAAATATCAAAAAACGTGCATTTATCAAGTTCATACTACGTCCTAGCCACGTTCCTCTCAGAAATATTAATAACTCTGTTCAATCTCACTAGACCTGGTGACACTAGGTGATCAAGTGTGAACCTGATTAGATCACACCACTCTCACACTGGTCACTTATCACGTGCTTACTACTTTCTCATTGCATCCGGTAAGTGGTGGTGTGAGTTATTGGATCCAGCATTTATAAGAAATTCTGTAAATGTGACAGACATGCTGAAAAGCTGCTGTATGTATGCCAAAAAGGTGGTGAGCGCTACAAGAACGTAATATGTCCTTGATGCAGTCTTCTACAATGTGGCCTAGGCCTACCATGGTCATAGCACAAGTCTGAAGAGGTCACTGTGAAAACTCCACTGACGTAGAAACAGCACAGTGACATCCCATTGACAACTCATCCCATCTGCACCATGCTTGTAGGATCTCAATGAAGAGGTATTACTTATGCCTTTAACTGGAGAATGCTGTTGTTACTATATTCTTATTAAGTTCTTCTTGCATCTTGACTTGACCACGTCCTTGTGGCAACAACGGACATCAATGGAAACAATCCTATGGCCTTACCAATTTCTCCAGAGTTCCTCTCATGTTGTACAAGTTCTTACTTCTTGCATTCACTCAATTCTTTGCAGACGTAGTTGGACCATGGCTCAGTGTTTAAATATGACTATAATTGGTTAAAAATATATCAGATTTGATGTTCTGGAACCTATGCAAGACAAGTTACAGTATAAACTTTAACTTTAGTTTTTCTTATTAGCTTAATTTTTTATACTCTTGTGATGATAATATATCATAAAAAACACTGTATAATGTGTTTACACACTAACACACTTTTATTTATTACAGCAGCAAGGAGAAGGTACTCAGGAACTAATACATACTGTATAAACATATTTTGTCATTTAAAAAAATGTACCTCAAGTATAGTATAAATGTAACTTATGTAAGTATAGAATGTAAAATGACCATATAGTCACCTGAATTAATAATAAAAATAATAATAATTCAATTCAATTCAATTCAATTTTATTTGTATAGCACTTTTAACAATTGTCATTGTCGCAAAGCAGCTTTACA
>JAQMYG010000023.1:27329209-27340884 GCA_030014215.1 Clariallabes teugelsi | reverse complement strand
TGCAGCAAAATTCTCTCTGCCTCTGAAAGTGACTCCCTTCCTGCTTACGATAATCAAAATTTTGGTAATAATTACAATTGTCCACTAAGGAGGACATTTTACAACACGATAACCCTAAAATAATGCACAAAATCAGCATAAGATTATTCATAAATAGAAGAATGTTTGATTTTACATATTTTATTCTTTTATATTCGTTTTATTCTTGGGGTTTTTATTTTTCATCATTGTTTAAAATACAGTTTTTACCCAAAACACCACCCACCTTTACCTTTACCATTGTGTCTAGCACACATTATTTACATACTGTATATATTTACATGTATTTCACACAAAGCAATGTACGAGGTATGAAGTCAGAACACAGTTTTGAGAGTAAAAGCTACCCTTATTTCTCTATATAATCCCATGCTACACCAATGAACTTATCCAAACCTTCCACTAGTGCTTGGATACCATCAAGGTAGAAAGATTTCTCAGGACACCAGATCCACGATCACGTCTGAAACACTGGCCTCCCAGAAACTCAAATATGAAAATGGAAAGGGAAATGGCTTGGAGTGAGGTCTGGATTGTACGGGGGTTGTAACAATAACTCCCAGCCGAGTTCCTGTAATGTGTAAGTGGTGGTGCTAAATGATTTTGTCTACAGTTTCGACAGACATATGCGGCTCTACAGCAAGTTGATGGCCTGTTCAAGGATCAGGCGATCCACTTGCTGAATGTTTGTACAATTCAAATTTTTTTATGCCTTCATTCATGAGAAAAGTCCCAGTTTTACTTTAATCCCCCAGTACAAAAGATTGTGTAAGGAAATATCCAATGGTTTAATGAAATACCGAATGTTCAGTGAACCTGCACAGACTTACTGTAAAGTTAATAAGTTTTTAACATGTGTGTGTGTGTGTGTGTGTGTCTACATTTTCCTAATGCAGTTGCCCTTGTTTTTGTCCTGTGTAGGTGGACCTGCAGAGGACTTTCACATTCCGCAACTCAAAGCAGACCTACAATGGCATCCCAATCATCGCCGCTAACATGGACACCACAGGTACTTTTGAGATGGCCCAGGTAATGAGCAAGGTGAGCATCTTCTGTGTCACAGACAGTATTGTTTGTACAGTATATCACAAAACCTGCAGTCTGTTCCAGCACTTTTTACAGTTAAATGCTACATTTCAACACCTTTAGAACACGATTGAAATCTTAATTAAAATAAATGAAATCTCAGAAATATATATTTTAGCAAAAGAAACTAAAATTGTTAATAAAAATGGACAGTCCGGTAAATCTTCAGGATTGAATCCTAAATAGTGTAAAATGGAAAGCTAGTGCTCTACGTTGGGTGCAGAATCCATTGTTCCACACACTAAGTAATGCCACCAAGTAGTGCCCTGGATTATTAGAACATCTGTCACCTGTAAAGCAAAGTGATACATATAGAGCACAGGGTTAATTAATTATATCAGCACTCATGGGGATGCAGTATGGTGTCTTAGTGGTTAGCACTGTCGCCTTGCACCTCCAGGTTCCGGGTTCGATTCCCGCCTCGGGTTTGTTTGTGTGCATAGTGTGTGCATGTTCTTCCCTGTGATTGGTGGGTTTCCTTCGGGTACTCCGATTTTCTCCCACAGTCCAAAGACATGCAAAATAGGCTTATTGGCATTTCCAAATTGCCCGAAGTGTGTGAATGAGTGTGTGAGTGTGTGTGAGCCCTGCAATGGATTGGCACCCTGCCTTGTGCCCTAAGTCTCCTGGGAGAGACTCCAAGCCCTCCACGACCCTGTATACAGGATAAAGTGGTATAAATGATGAGTAAGTGAGCCTTGTATCCAATATTACTTGGTCGTTACTAACTGTGGTATAAACTGTAGATAGTTTATAAAATATATGTACATGATTAACAAGACAACAATGTTTACTAAGCATAAATTACAATCCCTTAAAAATATTTTTTGTTGAGGGACTAAATAAGTTCTATTGTGGCTAATTTGTTAAAAACAAAAATTTAAAGAGAAAAATGTAAGCAAAACCAAAAACCAAGGGGACAAGAACTTAAGGCATTTAACTTTTTCTAAAGGCTCTACATGGACATGGTATGTTTCTGTGCAACAGGGTGTAGGATCACAGGCACAGGGTCAGCCAGGATACAGCACCCCTGGAGCAGATAGGGTTTACTCAAGGGCTCAACAGTGGCTAATTGGGCCAATGGGGTCTGAACCCCAGCCTTCCGATCAGTAACCCAGAGCCTTAACTATTTGAGCAACCACTGCCACTGCCACTACTTGTAGTGCTCTAGATATTCATATTCAGTAATCATTCCTGTACATACAGTATGTTCAGATTAAAACTCAAAGTGGGCATGGCTTAAAGCTGAAAGGGTTTTGCTTACGAACAATCAAATAATGAAAAATCCCCAAATAATGTGCCTTCTGCTCAACTCAACAAGGATTTCAATCTATTCACTACACATTATATTTTGAATGCATTTCTGAACTTTTCTTCTTTTTTTGTCCTCAGCATACACTCTTCACCGCCATCCACAAGCATTACACTCTGGAAGAATGGAAGACATTTGCATCCAATCATCCAGAGTGCCTAGAGGTAACATAAAAAATAGTAGGTGCCAAGTGACGGCGTGATTGAGCTTTAGTCAGAGCCAGGCGATGAATTAAATGAGGAAAATGCAGCAGTGCCCTTGTAGTGATTGTAGTGATCCATGCACAATGAGAAAAAGTTCTGTCTTCTGGGGTTGCTTCATGATGACTGAATATACAACATCTTTTCTCTCATCCTCAGCATGTGGCTGCGAGCTCAGGCAGTGGGCAGGCAGATCTGGAGAAACTGTGCAACATTCTGGAAGCCATTCCACTTATTAAGTACATCTGCCTCGATGTGGCCAATGGATATTCCGAGCACTTTGTGGAGTTTGTCAAAACAGTCCGGGGGAAGTTCCCTAACCACACCATTATGGTAAGATAGCCAAGGCAATGCTTTCCCAAGCATAAAATAGCAATCACCTGTTGCTCTGTTTGAAAAATCCCATGATTCACATTTTCCGAACCCAACAGGCTGGAAATGTGGTGACAGGAGAGATGGTGGAGGAGCTCATCCTGTCTGGAGCCGACATCATCAAAGTGGGCATCGGACCAGGTGTGTGCCATGTCTCAAAAAAATCTCTTTCGCTGGTCATACACACCCTACAGGCATGTAATCGCTAAGTGAAAATGGATCTGCATGAATAATCTCTCATCATGTGTGATTAATGTGGTTTTTAAAAGAACTGAACTGAAGAATTGTGTACGCAGGGTCCGTATGCACCACACGCATCAAGACCGGAGTGGGCTACCCTCAATTAAGTGCTGTCATTGAGTGTGCAGACTCTGCTCATGGACTGAAAGGACACATCATCTCTGTGAGCATGATTACACTTTTCAGGCATTATGGATGGCCCATGGCTGGCTTTTGATTTCAAGACGCACTTACCTTATTTTATCATAAGAGGGCAGCATCTAGCTTTCTGTACTTCAGTTAATCATTTACTCAAGAGGAATATTTCTCTTACAAAGTTGAACTCCACCCTGAATAACTATTCACTATTATTATTTTTTTTATATCTTAATTTGTGTACATGATTTATTTTGTAAGGAAAAATAAAAGTTGATTTATTTAGTGAGACACGGTTTCATTCTGCTGTTGGATCATTTTAACTTTGAACAATTTGTTACCCAAAAAGCTCTTTGATTTTCTGCTTGCTTCATGTCTAGTTAAACAGAGTGATGCAGAAGCTCTTTAGTGCTTTAGTCTGTCCAGCTCTTTCATTCATCATCCATCCATTGTGCTCAAAAAGATCAGGTTCTAAAGCTTCAATTTAATGCTAATTTTAAACTAATACCACCATTTGGATTGAATGTAGAGTATTAGAAAAACATTGCCGTATCTCAGCACAGTTTGCTTGTAGAGCTGCAATGATTCATTACTTTTATGGGGGGATTTTCTCATTACAACAACAATTAAACCTTCCTGGGATAGGCTCCATCCCCCTTTTGATCCTAGACAGGATAGCCAGGATGGAAAATAAATTTAAATAAATGAATTAATGTTGCTGGGAATTTATGAGTCAGAAGAGAAGCACTTGATCCTTTGTCTTTTGGAGTTAACAGAAAATCAAAATTTTATGGCAGAAAGTTTAATAAATAACAGCGTCACCATGTGATGTCAGAAAATCTCACAAAACTCCTTATTTCATGTAATAAATAAATCAACCAACCAATTATCAGCAGAACCAGTAAGCACACCAGAAATATTTGTGTTAAGTATTAAATGTGAATGTGATTCAGGGTGTATTATTATTATTATTATTATTATTATTATTATTATTGAGTTTGATTGATTAGGAAGATCTTTTAGTTGCAGGAACTATATTAAGCTGCTCTTTCCTCTCCAGGATGGAGGCTGCAGTTGCCCGGGAGATGTTGCGAAAGCCTTTGGTAAGTTTTGCTCTCAGGTCATTTTCATATTAAAACAAACTGTCATATGGGACACCGCTCTGATTTCCTGTGCCCTTGGTGATCTTGTAGGTGCAGGGGCAGATTTCGTCATGCTAGGAGGAATGCTAGCAGGGCATGATCAGTGCGCCGGTGAAGTCATCGAAAAGGATGGAAAGAAGTTTAAGCTGTTCTATGGCATGAGCTCAGACACAGCCATGAAGAAATATGTCGGTGGTGTGGCGGAATACAGGTGAAGAGACTCTGAATGTCTGCAGAGTCCGAATATGAGTATGTGCTTGTCTGGCCACAAATCAGCATATTGATAATTACAACATGATTGACTATACACACTTTAGGGTTAAGCTAGGGGTAAAGTTGTGTTTGAAACAGAAGTGACTGAACCAAGTTGATTGGTTTTAATAACAATCGAATGGCCCTTTCCCGGTATAAGATGGTGCTTAATGGTGAGCTTTATTGATATAAAATACCAGATTCTAACCACAACCAGATGTTTGTACTAATTAGAATCTGTTTATGGACATGCACACTGATTTTATAAATCACCAGTTATACATCTTCTAGACTTTTGAGCCAAAGTGCACTATTCGGGGAAGTCTACCACAGTGCAAGCCTGTGATTCATAGTGTATTTATGAAATGCCACAATGTAATGTTATAGGATATCATCCAAACTATAGTGGGTAAAGTAAACCTGAATGCTTTGTCATTTTAAGTAGTATTTATACCAAATTATTGTAATAAGATACATTTATTACAATAAGACATAAATGGTTGAACAATTCTACAACATTGGCTTTGGTATTGGTAGCCAAGCTTCTAGTATTCACTAAAGGGTCTTTGATGTTTCATTAAAAAACTGTGGCCCAGAACCACCTACTGTCCTTTTATGGACACAAGCAAATATTACATTGGAGCAACTACAGACGTAAATTGCATTTTTTGGATTTTTGTAGATTTTGATGATTGTATCCAGAAATGTTCAGTTCGGCCTTCATTCAGTCTTTATCCAGAACTGTGAAATAAGTATTAGATGCTCTGTGGGCATGAGTGTAGGAGGCTGAGACTGTATTTACTTAATCATTATGGGTCACATAAGGGTCATATGGTCTAATGTATTCAGACTGGGTTGGGAGCATCTGGGTTAGAAGGGAAGCATCAACTATCATGCATAGTGGCCACTGGAGAAGACCGTGTTATGATCTGGGGTTGCTTCAGTTACTCAGGTCTAGGCTCACCAAGGTTATGCAATATGAAATGAAGTCATCTGATGACCTGAATGTACTGAATGACCAAGGCATGGCCATATTCCAGGGCACAAATTGTGAAAGAGTGTTTCTAGGAGCGTGATGAAACATTTTTACACATGAACTGGACACCACATTGTGTGCTCTAATCTAAGCTAAGATTAACCAAATACACTGCCTGGCCAAAAAAAAAGGCGCACAGTTAAAGACCATGGGTAAGGGCATGAGTAGCAGCTTGTCAATCACCAAGATTAAAATCAGTAGCTCAGAACATTAAACACTCATCCGCACAGCGTATAGTCTAGGTCTTTTCATTGAAGATGTACTTTCTTAATGTCATAACCCTGTAATTTTTGTCTCTGTAGGGCGTCTGAGGGCCGGACCGTGCAGGTGCCATATAGAGGTGACATGGAGAACACTATCAGAGACATCCTGGGTGGTCTGCGGTCCACTTGCACATACGTAGGAGCAGCCAAACTCAAAGAACTCAGCCGCAGAACCACATTCATCAGAGTTACACAGCAATCGAGCCAAATGTTCACCTAAAGCCATAAAGTACTTCTAGACACGTAGAAATCAAACCTAATGCTCAGAGCAGTAGAGAGACATATTTATACATGCAACAGTACCTCATTGAGTCAGATTCATGCATGTACCTAGGGTACATGTGGGCGCTGACTTCATATACATGTATTTCATAAAGTCACATATTCTTGAAACAAAATGGCAGAGATTTTTTTTTTCTTTTAATCGCTCAGGAGCCATGCCTGTAGTGCTCGACAGAACAGCTCATTTACAGCACAAGCATGATTCAGCCTGTTGTTAATATAAGCCTTTAAGCCCCCCAAGTATAGACGGTGCAGTGATGATGAGGTTCCAAGTATGAAGGAGAATGAATCCAGCCTCAACACATTAGCCTTTGGGAAAAGCGATTTGTAAGTTTAGTCATTAAAACTATGCAACTGTGTTACCACTAAAAGGATATGAGCCAGCATGAGGCACAAGGTGAATAAATAAAAGGTTTTCATCATACCATAAGAATACTCTGTTGCCCATGCAAAAGTTTTTTTGTGTGTGTTTTTTTTTCTGAATGTGCTAATATTGGTGTATGGTGTAACGGTGACTTGATCAGAATAGAGACTGGTGCATAACATACTGTACTATTTCTGTTGACCTGCCTGCTTCTTGAATGTACACTGGTTTTTGGCAGGATGTAGCTTCAGACCAGAGGAATGTGAAAGGCCATGGTGCCTAATGTCCTGTTCACTTAGTGTCACACTGTAACTCGGAGTAATAAAGGGATATAAATGAACTGTTTGAGTACATCTTAACTCATTGTAAAATCTTCATATACATGTATTTTTATAAATCTTGTCTTCAAATCATAATCTGTAATCTGACCACAGATTTAAAGTGTTTTACTCATCAGGACTGAAATCAGGAATAGGAATAATGAGTGCATTAATAAAAGAATCAATAAATGTGATCAAGATGAATACAGTTGTCATTGTTAGAGTAGGATGCCAAAGAGGCTGGGAGCTATGGAACACGTACACTAATGTTGGGTATTACACTATAATTAAGCTGTAGTTTTATGTAAACTGAAATAATTCAAAATTTTTGTAAGTAAAGGACTTTTACCCAGTTTCATTCTTGTCTGTAGTTTCATCACATTGATGATATAGAGGTTAGCACTGTCGCCTTGACCTACAGGGTCTGGGTTCGATTCCCGTCTCTGTGTGCATGGAGTTTGCATGTTCTCCCCGTGCTTGGTGGGTTTCCTCCAGGTACTCCGGTTTCCTCCCACAGTCCAAAGATATGCAGATTAGGTAATTGGTGTTCCCAAATTGCCCGTAGTGTGTGAATGAGTGTGTGTGTGTCCTGTGATGGATCGGTACCCTGTCCAGGCTGTACCCTGCCTCGTGCCCCAAGTCTTCTGGGAAAGAGTCCAGGCCCCCCGCGGCCCTGAATACAGGATAAAGTGGTATAGACAATGAGTGAGTGAGTGATTCCCCTGGCTGTTCTCATAAAGCGCTCAGCATGCCATTGAGTACTGATGGCTCAGTGTTTGATATTCGCTTGAAATTTAGAAAAACAAAACACTGAGCCATCAGTACTCAATGGAACTTAGGTTTTCTAAATTTAAACCCCTTTAAAGAAACATATATGTTTTTATAACGTAATTCCCAGTCAATAATTTTCAAAATTGACAGGGTGGTATGGTAGCATAGCAGTTAGCACTGTCAGTGCTGTTTCTTCCACCTCCGAGGTCAAGGGTTTAAAGCCCGCCTTTGCGTGCATGAAATTTGTACAGTCTCCCTGTGCTTGGTGGATTTCCTCCAGGTACTCTGGTCTGGCTAATGCAGTTTAGGCTGATTGCTCATAATGTGTGTGTGTGTGTGTGCATGTGCATGTATGTTCTGTGATGGATTGACACCCATCCATGGTATAGTATATTCCACCTATTGCCCTGGGAGAGAGTGAGTGATAGTAAAAGATGATAATGTCAGTACATATTACATTATGATATTAGCTTTGGGACTTCGCTCTAAGAGCTTCATTTGCAAGGTAGAGAACAGAACCTTATAACCCAAATTACAATAAGTAGCTCCCTATCATGCATTTTTATCAAGCACCTTATTTCCTGTAGTTTTCACATCAGATTTTTTTTTAATACTACAATAAAATCTAATTATGCTCCAATAATTATTTGATCCAGAACTACTTCTGCCATCTATTTTTCCTTAAATAGTTTACGATTCACTGGTTAGTTTTCAGCGACGTGATGAGGTATCCAGGTCCTGAACGAGTCTGTGCTAATTGTGTTAGAACTGCTCTGCACGCAGTGGTGTGGGTTTCAGTGTCTGATTGGATCTGATTATATCTTTCGCTGACACTTATTTAAATGAATGAGCCAGCTTCTAATGCAAGCTGATACTCAAGACAGCCACCTCATCTCACTCCCACACTCCATTACCGCCTCCGTCAGGAACTGCCAAAACAGTGCCATGGCTTCCTCTGCACTGACGCTCTGGTTTTTCCCAATAGAAGGCATTTGAAACGTCACGTGTGCCACGTGTTTCCACTATTTGCTGAGTGTGATTGCCTAGCAACAGGTGCCTGATCTTGAAGAACTAAGAACTAAGTCGCAGCAATTATTTCTGATTAAGTGCCATAAACACTTGAAACAGGAAGCACAGGTGTGTTATGTGTGTCTAGGGCTGTTTAAATTAGGGATGCATCGATAGTGATAGTGATGTCCAGTATAAGTTTGATGCCATACTCATTTCCTCCTACTCTTACTTTAAAAATATTCTCATACGCCAACATCCATTTTAACATGATACTCCGTAATGAATGCCTAGTCACTAACAAAGACATGACAGTGATCTGGTATCTTCCACTGAAATTATGAAAATCACAGCAAAGTAAAGTGAGCTGTGTAAAAGTCATCTTCCTATAATGCATGATATATGGTATCATTACTGCGTAGATATTTCAGAGAAACTCATACAAGAGCAATTCAGTTCTGCGAGCACTGAGCACCTTTTGCCTTAATCAGTATCACTATTCTACTTAACAAGCACAAAACACTCCATTCAACCTCTATACCACTTTATCCTGTATAGAGGGTTGCGGGGGGCCTGGAGCCTATCCCAGGAGACTTAGGACATGAGGCGCAGTACACTGTGGATGGGGTGCCAATCCATCTGACTGCACGGCATACACACACTACGGGCAATTTGAAAACCCCAGTTAACCTAATCTGCATGTCTTTGGACTGTGGGAGGAAACCTGGAGTACCCGGAGAAAACCCACCAAGCACATGTAAATTCCATGCACACGGCCCTGAGGTGGGATTCAAACCTTCAACCCTGACAGTGCAAGTTCACAGTGCTTAACCACTACACCACTATGCCACTAAGTCCAAAGCAACTTGAGCTTTTTTTTTTTTTAAAAAACATGTATTAACACATCCCTAGTTTCTAAAATGATGTTATTTTTGTACAACTGCACATGAACTTGTAACTTGCACATGACACGTAACACATTTTAATGGTTTATTAGGTAGATTTAATGCTGTGGAACGTCCACAAGACAAGCTAGTTTCCGTAATCACTTATGCTAAACAGTCATTCCCTCATCAGCATCTCCATCCCGCTCTTTCTCCCTCTCTCTTTCTCACACACACACACACACACACACACACACACACACACTCTTTCTCTCACAAAAAACAATTACAGGGAATCTGGAAAGTGTAAACTCCTCTGTCCTGAATATTTTCCCATGATGGGAAACCAGCACTGTGCACTATAACTGAGAGAAAACACTAGATGCTTTCCAGAAATGATTAAGTATTTTTATACATATGTGTGTGTGTGTGTGTATGTATGTGGAACCTCAGATAGAGTAACGCGGTTTACGAGTGTTCCGCAAGACGAGCAAAGATTTTTCATAAATTTTAACTTGGAAAACTAACAATACCGAGTATCATGTATCACGCATGCGCTTCTTGGTTTGATGCCGAGTGTCACGTGATCACGTGAACTAAGCCAACGGTTTTTCTCTCTCTTGTGCTGCGGAATTGCAGGTAATCCTCTCTCCTGCTGGGTCTTAGTGCGCGTCTCTTACTGGTATAATCAACATCCGTGCACACGTGTACAGTTTACTAGAACACTGTGACCACGTGTGTGCGCGTAATACATATTTTATTTTGTGTCTGTATGTGTGTGTGTACAGCGCGCGTGTAAAGCTAAATCAATAGAGGTTAAAGATTTATTTTCTCTCTCTGCTCAAGGCTCAGCCTGCTCTTTGTGTCAAATGCGCGTGCGCCATTGGACACCGTGCCACACACACACACACACACACACACACCCCTCCTACTTTCGCCTTCACAGACACACACTCTTTCTCTCTGTTCTACACAGAAACACTGCTCTGTCGTGATTCTTTTCAAAGGTAAAGTGCAGGTTCATTTTTTTCATTTTTACTTTAGATTTTGTATTAATTATTTTTATGTATTTATTTTTTTGAATTGAGGAACAAATAATTTGAGTTTCCATGATTTCTTATGGGAAAATTCCATTTTTTTTACGAGTATTTTGGAATACGAGCCCGCTTCTGGAATGAATTATGCTCGTAATCCAAGGTTCCACTGAATATATATATATACACACACACACACATTTTAATCAGCTTATTATTAGTTGTATATTGTTGAGTGTCTTCTGTATGAGTCCCTGTAAATCGTTAGTTTAGAAAGTATAATGTATGAGAACAAAACACCTCTTGCAATATAAAACATTACAGCCAGAGCTACTGTGTTATACAAAACTAACGCAGACCTTTTAACCAAGTGCACTGTGGTATAATCAATGTGTAATTAATCACAATGTACATGACAGTGCTCAAACACAAATAAAAATCCACAACTTGCTATTGGCACTGTAATTTTATTAGTACGTGTATACTGAAACAATAAACTTGTACTGGTATACAGACGATTTGTTATTTTTTTTTGTAGATTTTTTTTTTTTTTGTATTTGTAGATTTTTTTCTTAACAAATTTGTTCACAACCTGAATCAAATATTGTTTTGTTATTCTGAATAATGAAATTCTAACTAGAAAACTGGCAAGCACCATCAAAGAAAGGGACCATAAAATCCAAGAAAACGGACGTGAGTGTATCCTACAAATAGACTCACCACAATTAGAAAATAGATTTTCAATTTTTGATTTCTTTTTTATATTAGTTTCCATTAAAAAAAAAAAAAAGCTAGTGCAAGTACAATATTTTACACAATGTACAGATTATGCACGCATATGGAAACAAACAAACAAAAAAAATAAAGAAATAAAAATAATCTCCTTTCACAAAATATGTTTCTACTCAGGCCTTTATGATATATATATATATACT
>JAQMYG010000023.1:27314873-27329136 GCA_030014215.1 Clariallabes teugelsi | reverse complement strand
ATATACACACACACACACACACACACACACACAAATTTTCTTCCTGTACTAAGTAATGTGCAAAACATTCCTCCATCTCCCAGGACAGCTTCTTGCTACTGGCCTGACTTCTCTGTGTCAATACCAAGAACACGGAGACTTGGGATTGGATGTGACATTCAATGGTTTTTCATTTAACAGTCTTATATACAATTCGACCAGTAACTCCAAAGCTTTGAAACCATATCATCTTGTAGAATTCGATCCACTTACAACCCTGAAAGGGGGGAGGGGACGGGGACTCCTTTTGACTTTTGAGTGGTTCGGCCATCACCATCTTTTCCATCGAATGGAAATGATAAAGAAAGAAACATACCATACCCAACCTTGATTTCCCTTCCAGTGGAAGACAATAAATCTCCTTTCCTGTTCCACACTTTCCTGTTTAAGGACCAGTCACTTCCTGTGTCCCACTATGCTTCTCTCTAATGCAACACCAGACAATTTAAAATCACGCAAAATAGGAATACCATGAAAGCATAACAGGAGAAACATTCAGCTAACTGCTTGATGTGAGTAAATGGTGTCCTTCTGCTAGCGTAAGCATGTGGACTTTTTTTCCAAGCGTTTCCTATAAAAGCCTGATCTATTATGAGTGCATCCCCAGTCATCCACTTTCTTGAAATATACATCAAGTTTTCTTACGGATCTCTGTCAAATACAGATTTACAAACATGAACAATCATTGGCAACATATACAGTGGATCCTCTCCACTTCTTGAAGGTGGAGTAAAACAAACTGTGAAGCAGAAACACATGCACCAGCTGAGAGGATACATGATGATGATGATGACATTATGGGTGTGCGAGAAAAAGTTGGCTGCTCGGAGGCTGCGATCGTCCTTGGTTTCAGTTCTCATTAGTAGAACCCAATGTTGCGATGGACCTGAAATTGACTAGTAGTCAATTTTAGTGTTCCAAAAAAACAAAACAAGTGTTTCAGAAGTCTGCAAGGTGTTTCTTTTCCCCTCCATGGTCTGGGCATTACATGAGATAGCCATGAACGGGTCGGCCCCTCTCTCTGAGTGTGTTTGTCAGTTTACCAGCTCGGCGCGATTAAGTGTAACGAAGACCGGGCATCACACTGCAACACGTGCGACGTGAGCCATCCATCCACATTGTTTACTATCCAGCATCGACACGGTTGAATCGTAGAGGAATAACAAGTGATGATAAATAAACCTACCCATATGACGAAACATACACACATCGTACAGGATGAGATTAGGATGATATCTCAGCCTGAGATTATTAATCCAGAGGTTTCGGACATCTACATGACGTCAAACAACAGTCAGGTTGAACAGAGGACCCCTGGATGTTTTTGATTCAGTTTAAAAAAAAAAAAAAACATGCTTTTTTAAAAATGTTAAATGCTAAGATTTGCACCAATATTGTTTTTTTTTTTTTTGTCATTTTGTGCCAGTAAAACAAGGACATACGGTGCTCCTCGAGCAAGCTGACAGTCACAGTCAAAATTCTCTCAAATCAAAGATCATCTCCTCAACCCTAAGATCAGAATGCTACACAGAAAACCCAGGAAGAATTCCAGGTCTTAATACATGCATTCAACAATCAAGGTCAAGAAAAGCAAAAAAATTCGTGAAGAAGAAAACCCCTGCGTTCTACATGAGGAGGCTTTTTTCAGGTTGTTAGAGGACCACGCGAACTTAAAACAGCCTGAACGTCTCGACTCGTTGGACCCAGGAACGAGCGGAGAGCGAGGCGGGCCTTGCACCAAGAGAAACGCAACCGTCGCAGCAGGAAGGAATACTTTCTCTCACACTCTCACTCCGTTTCTCTCCCTGATGCTCTCTATTGAATGAATGTTACACCGTCGAAAAAACACTCGGCACTGTGATGGCGCCAAGCCTTTCTCGGGTTACAAAGTGCTGAAACAGTATTACAAAATCTACTCTAAAAATGACAAAAAAAATGTGCATTTTGAATACATTTTCTCCCTTTTTTTATTTTATTTTTTATTAATTTTCTTAACAAAACGTGGTCCCTATAGTTAACGAGGTTTCGGATGCATTTCTCAGTCTGGATCACTGAGGATTGGGGTTTGCCACAGACTATGAGAAACAACACTTCACACTTCATATATACACACACACTACACAATTAAGGGAAAGTTTAGTCCTGGCTTGACTCGAACGACCCTTAAAGTTTTCTGTATGGTTCAAGTCAAACTGGGACTTAATGTTTCCTGTATACACGCATGTGTGTGTGTGTATATATATATATATATATATATATGTCCCTTTAATACAGACAGCTAAGGCAGATACACAGACAAAAAACTCAGGAAGTCCTCACACAGCCAAGGGCCAATGACATGACTGCTTCTACTGTAGTATTTCAGCACAACAACAACACACACCAAGTACGCTTTGCCCAGTACATACTTCGCCTACACTTTACATAAGTCTGCTTAGATGCATGCTCATTCAAACACACTTCTCATCCCTGAGTAAGCCTGAGGAAAAGTTTGTGATGTTTAACAAACACACATATCGCATAAATCCAGCCAAACTGCAAAGCCACTCCTAGGCTAAAGACGGTCAAACACTGACACGCTGAGAAAGAGGATCTATGCTGTAACTCATCCTGTAGGTGCAAAGTGACAGAGAAAGGGTTAAAAAAATGAGAATGATGTGTAAACTATATAGCGACAGTACACGGTAACATGGTAACAACTACGAACATAAGGCTACATCTATTCTGCGTTTATCCTTAACTGCATGACGTTTAAAGGAAATGACAATTTCGAGTTTGGTCAATTTTTAATACGGTTTGCTGGAAAGCGTATAAACGTTTGACATTGTATTTGTTTTTGAAAAATTTTCTTCGTACGTATCGGATATGGGCGTTGTATCATATGATTTACAAGTGCTTTTTATTGATTGTGTATCACAACCTACTAGGAATCAACAGCGATCCATCACTGCCAAGTCGAATACTAAAAACTTTTTTTTTTTAAATCAGTAAATGATGTAATCTTAAGAGTGCTTATGATGCAGTACGTATTACTTCTGAAAAGATGAGACTGCAGAAAAGATATGCTACATATTGCACATTTATCAAAGAAACTGTGGGAAGGAAAAAAAAAAAAAACGCCTAAAAGAGTCTAACTTGGTTATGGAGAATACAAGAAGAATTGTTTTATCTCAGTTGTACCATTTCCATGCAGTACACTCCTGTGACTCCGTTCCTTTCACATCAAATTTAACGGTGTTTTACGAAACAGTAAAGTCGGGATTCGGGAAATATGTACACGCAGGTCACAAATAATGAAGCTTAATATATACCAAACGTTCATAGAAAGTTTGCATGTGCACTTTACTTTGATTTAAATACAGACACGCCCACGATTAACAATATATATATGGGATTTATGCATCACTACACAGAGCTTATAGGGAACCATGCAAACAAAAAGAAAGGAATTAAGCTGTGCTGTTTAATACTTTGACTGTTTCTGTCATTTTAGATGTCATAAATTTAATGTTGAACATTAACAAATGCTGTATGGAAACCCTTTGGGATAGACAGAATTAAGATCATGGTGCTTAAAATGTGCATTAAGTATAAGTTTTTTTTTTTATTTTTTTATTTTTTTTAAGATTACCCCTTATCTCCTTGAGCTCACCATTGGAATTCCATAAAACCTCTATAAAATGAGTCATCTCCAAAATGGGTTTTCTAAGCCACATAATATGTTTAGTCCTCCTTTAAACCCTTATTTTAAACCATAATCTACATATTAGCCAGATTATTCGAACAAGTCAGAAAACATCGACAATTATACCTTTAACTACAACAAGAACCATCGATCATGCATGTTTCATGTGTTGTGCATCAGTGTAGGGGAACTGGGCGTGTAGAGCCGAGAGAAATTATGAAGACATTCATGCATGCCCCTACTTAGTGATTGTTGAAAAATATATTGCTGAAATTTGTCTATACTTTTGCACTTTGTTCAATTTAGGTTTAGTAAAAATTATTATTATAAAAGGCCAGTCCCTTAAAACAAGTTCTCTAAAACGTCCAGATGTGCAACATCCCCCAGCACAGCGAGAGTCCTGCATTTAAGCAAGACTGATTCAACACACTGATTCTATCCAATTCACCTTGATTATTTAAGCACAAACTTAAACGGCTTCCATAGACGGAAAAAACGACTGAAACGGCTTCCATTGCAATAAAATTATCCACATCTGTAATTAAAAGAGTCGATTTGAGCAAATGCACGTGGCTTACAACTTTTTGTCCGGAACTGGGTGCTTTATTTAAGCATTATCAAAATCTGAACGAAAAACTAGATGGAAAAGTTTAAAGTGCTGATTAATTCTACTTGAATTTATGCACAAATTTGCATTTATGGGTCATTTATAGAGCATGCATTACTGTAAGGACATGGATTTAGGTAATTCATGATGTTAGCATTCACTCTTAAAACACGCAGACATCTGGATGTTATGAGAAATAGAAACGAATACTGATGGGGTTCTATGGCTCTAAGTGAAAGTAAAAAACAAAGGGAGAGAGAGAGAGAGAAAGAGAGAGAGAGAGAGAGAGAGAAGGCAGGTGCACATAACGGCCAGGCCATAAAAAGGTAGCTGGCGATAAAAGCGGTGCGAGGAGTACTGGCTTTGCATGGGTACCTGAACACGCTCTGGAGGTCACTAGCACAAAAAGGATTGAGCTGGGTTAGAAAGACACATATATCACTGCATATGTTTCCGTTTTCTCCCTGAAGAAGATACTGCGGGCTAGCTGTGCAATTCATGACAACTCAAAGCCAGACTACTAGGCTGATCAGTCGACTGACGAGAGAGTTTCCTGTGGTAAATGTTAGGATTTCTATTTGGTTTGAATACTGAATACAGACTCACATTATTGCTATATGTTATTATTTGGAATGCTTCTGATGTATACCTGTAGCGAAACTATGAAACCAGAAAGAGGCATGCTGCTAAACAGAGCGCACTAAAGTGCTGAAAGAATCGAGGTTTGATGCGGGCAAAAAGAAAAAAGAAAAGAAAAAAGCAACCTTGCATTTTGGCCCAAACATCATAATGTTATAAAAGTCTTGTCTGGTTAAGTGACGCCGTTTCATTTCCGGTCTCAAAACACCCTGCCATTTACATGAACACATGAAAACACAGACACACCTCACACACATATGCAATTTTTAAAAGGGGTGTTAAAAAAAAAAAGAAAAGAAAAAAAAGAAAAATGCACGGTTGTAATGTTGATCTGAGAAACCCTGTTTTATTATTTAAAAAATAAAGCATCTTTAAATATGGGGTGCGTTCACCCACCCACCACCATCCAACAGGTCATCTGATCACACATCCATCCCTTTAACTATTCATCCATCCGTCCATCCATCCATCCATCCCACTCAAATACACCTGAACAAAGCCACCAATCAGAGAGTTCAACAAGTGTGCAGGCTTCAGGCTGTGGCTCCTTTCTCTCCTCATTGTATGCAGGTTAAAGAGTGTGTCGGAACATCCACTTACAGGGTCTCGAAAAGGGGGGGTTAAAATAAGTGAAGGAGTGAAGGGAAGCCACGGCGAACCAGTAAGCCGAGCGAACTTGTCAAGTAACTGCTACATTTCAGTAAATTGAGCTTTCAGCCCTCGCAGATGACTGAAAACTAAATCATAAATTTCATGTTACTACCTCTCCAGATGTGCAAACTGCAAGATTCTCTTTAAATTGAACTATAAACAGAAACACTGGACAAATACCTAAATATATCTATTATATGCGATATGTATATACGCTACCAGTCGAAAGTTTGGACACGTCTTCCAACTCCGTGGTCTTTCCTGATTTTACTTCTTTCTACATTGTAAAACATAAATATGCAATATTCATATTCATAACGACTGTAATCTGAAGTGCTATTTGTCAAATGGTGATTTTTGAGGCTGGTAACTCTAAATAAACTTGCTTTAAAAGTTTATTTAGTATTTCCTGGGAAGGTCTCGACGAGTGCCAATTTCATCATGGTGCTTGATGGGTTTTGCAAACGCGCTTAACAATAATTTTCTCGCAAGAACTATTACAGAACAGCTGACCTTCATAGATTAAAATAACAACTGACTTAATTGCACTCATTTAATTTTTATCTCCAATATTGTTCTAGAATGTAGAAAAATAAATCCAAATCCAAACTTTTGAGTGGTATACACACATATCATAAAACACTCATACAAATATATAACACAGACACTCACACACATACTTGGTAAGCACACATACCCACACACACTAACTACCTGCTTGCACTAAGGCAAGATACAGTATATGCATTTCTATACATGTTACTGTACAAAAAAGACATTAATATAAGTGAAAAGTGAATGTGTGTTTGTGTGTGTGCACACTTATGCATACAAATACATACATGCATGCACTTCCACAAACATATCTAGAACACACGCTTGAACCCAAACTTTTTTTTGTTTGTTTGTTTTTCCTGCATCCAGAGTCACTCACATGTACTTTCTCTCTCATGGCATACTTTGGACAATCTCATGACTTCTGAAACCCTTCTGAAACCACACACAATCATCTCAATATTAATCACTAAAATGGCAGTTGTTTCACCAGCTTTACCTACGCTACAGTTAAAAAGAGCGGCTGTTGCTGTCTAGGCCCTTTAGCTCGCCGTGTACTGAGGAGGCTGAGCTATACAGACCCGAACAGGAAAGTGCTTCCTGGAAATAAATGCTATCTCATGTATCTCTGGTGAATGTTCCACCTCATGTCACCTCTCACATTCATTCAAATCTTTTCACAAATCAAGGACCCCGGATCAGGGTGACTTTTCTACAGAGCGCTACATTCCACCATCACTTACATACAACATACTGTACAGTACTGTGTTCATTTTGAGATGTATAATAATAATAATAATAATAATAGATTAAACTATCTGTCAGCTAGTGAGTGTGACAGGTGTTTTAAGTGCTTCGTAAACCTGTCCCTCCCTTCTCAGGCAACTTTCTTTCACTTTCTCTCAAATAATAAGCTCTTATTATAATAAAAAATAGCAAGCAAACATATTTTTGCTTATCATATAGCTCAAAAGTCAACCATCCTCAAACGTTTACATTAACAAAAACCCATTCGGTGTGTACATGACTGAAAGTGACCCCTGATTGCAATGATTACACATTCATTGCAAATGAAATTTTTTTTTAAAAAGAAGAAGAAGAAAAAAAAAGAGACAAAAAAAAAGAAGCAGAACTACAAAATAAACACAATAAAACAATTCAACAGGTGAATATATAAAGGCAAACTCCTCTATCTCCAGGTCTATTAGTATAATTTTTTTTTTCTCGTTCCTAAGGAGCAACTGGCACTGCTTGATGACATCTCTTAATCTCAGTCAGAATGTTCCTTAGCATTTGGTTGCTCTATTTATCCCTCAGAAAAGATAATACAATCTACGGTATACCCCGGTACCCTCAATTTTATTTTTTGATGGACTTCAGATTGTCTGTCGTTTAATGTCTAAACATCAGATGAGACTGCTTGAGCAGGATGGCTGACATTAAGTAAACTCCTGCAGCCAGTGGAGGAGTGATTTCCGTCCTGCCTCCCTGAGCAATACCATCCATACCGATCTCCTTTTTTAAGCTCACACATGGATGGAGCTGAGACTAATGCACCATAAGCATCGAGTACTGTTTCAGTGGGGCTTCGTTTGAAGCTACCTTCAAATCAGCTTTGAAGAACCCTCATCAAAACATTCAGATTCAATGAATATGCAAATTCGAGATACCACAACCATCATCATGGCCATCCACTTCCCGTGGAAACCAAGTGCTGCATGGGCTTCATTTGCATATTAGAACAAGATTGGCTCTTAGATTTTATGATGCAATCAAACACCTCAGGTTTACCTTTGTTGTTTTTTTGTTGGTTAAAATGCAGCGAAGCCACCAGTCTGTGCACTAAAACTTTGAAATAAGTTTAGGGTGACATTAATTTCTCTTATATGTCAAAATAGTAATGTAAAGATGAAGATTATCAGATATTTTGTACCCTAGAGGGCTCAGAAGATCAACTAAAACCCCACATTCAACAACTTCACTGTCCCCAAATTACCCAATTGAAAGAAATTCCACTAATTGTTTGTGTATATTCAATTATCATCACTACTCCTAAGGTGATACGTATATACTGAGTTAATTTAGCCTACAGTACAGTAATCTGGATAAAAAATTTAGAGAAATCAATTTTGAAATGATATAAGAAGCAACATTCTGAAAAAAAATAACATTTTGAGGGTCTTTTTTTTCCTTCCAATCCAAAATGACAAACAAGTCCAAAATGGCTTTCATTTGCCAATATTCGATCTGCCTTCAATGCTGATTTTAACCTCCTGAGGGATAAACGATGGCCTGGGAAGAGTTAAGGGTGGTTCCTCTTCATGCTTCTCGACTTTGCGTCCTTCTGGGGCCGACCATCTCCGTTTCCGTCCTGTAGGTTTACTAATAGATTCCGATTCTGAGGATGTTGGAATTCTAGAGGCTCCTTTCTCGCCCGAACCTAGTTCTCCGTTTTCTTTGCTTGCCTGGGAGCTCACTCCTCCCTGCCTGCCACACTGTGTCAGTCCATTCTCCTGCTCCATGTGCCGTGCTGCCCTGCGAGTCCCACCTGAAGGTGTTTTAAAAGGTGGTTTAAGAGGTGGCCCAAGACTGGCAGCATCTGAAATCTGCCCCTGACTCTTTTTTAAAGAGCCGTTTTTCAAGTTCTTTAGAGTGAGGGAAATGCAGACATCACCCACAGCTAGCCTGGCACAAGGAAGTTCCAGCAGTTGAGTGGTCCGGTCTGGACAGCAAGACGACCATCCCTGACCAAACACAAAGAAAGGGTACTCAACCAGCACCTCGACATTCACCTGAGAGAGAGGAAAACAGAACAGAGAAATCACAGTTGTCGTTTACACAATGCAACATGTTATGAATTAATTGATTTGGTAGATTGTGTTCAGCCTCATTGTTGAGCCAGCAGACTTTCTGTTTGAGTGGGAGACCAGAATCATAATTCACAGACAAATGAAACAGATTTTTCTCACAGCCCCCTCACTGCAGAACAGAAGGGAGATGAACTAAGGGATGACTCAATTCTGCCTTAGGATCCCACACAAACAGAACAAAACAAGGGACCATGCGGAAACAGGCAGCAAAATGACTGTGCTGAAATAACCGACATCGCAAACATGTAAAACACTTCATTCCAGGCCTATGAAGTACATGTACATTATTTTCAGAAAATGGTCAAACCTTCAGCACATGATAATTGCAATGAGCACCAATTGGCCAAATTTTAATAATTAAAATATAGCAATTATAAGAATCAATGTTATGGCAAAAGACAGCAACACGTATATTTAATTTTTTTTTTATAAAAGCTCAAGCTTTTACAAATCCAACATACAGTACAAGCTGTCTGCAACGAAAGGTAAAACAGTCATCCAAGTCTACAAATAGAGCAAGCCCACCTGTGAACGATGCTCTCCCACTGCGAATTGAATAATAGCAGAGTTAGGTGTATGGCTGCTGTCGATGCGCTCCACAGTACTAGAGTCAATCTTCAGTTCGCTGCTGATTTCTGCACTCTGAATGAAGTCCTCTGTCTTTAGGTCCTCCACACGCTTCAGCTCCCCATCAGCTAGTTGAATGATGGAACCCTTGGTGAAGTAGGGTGGTAAAGAGGGTGTGGAGGGTATAGGTGGAGCAGCTGGCAGGCTAGCAGAGGCTGGCAGGATAGGCAAGTGTAGTTGTGCCTGAACCACAGCACCTGTCGGATGGGGGTAGGAGGCTGGTGTCTCAAAGGACTCACCTTTCGGGGCTGCCGAGGTCACAAATGCATGCGGCAGTGCTGCAGCAAAAGTTGGTGCTGTAGATGTGGCAGTAGCTTCTGCTCCACTTACAGGGATAATAACAGGCTGAGTTCCTGGGATAAGCAGGTGTGGAGGGAGGCTGGTATGGTAACTGACATGCTGTGGCTGCCCTGTACCTGCAATGTACCCAATAATGGGCTGATGAGCCGAATAAAAGTTGGTGGACGTGAGGCCAAGGGACAGTGGCTCGGTTGCACTATGTGTGGTATGGATAACTGCATGGGGTGAAAGTGTGGTAACTGCAGCCTTTAGACCATCCACAGGTAAAGGAGGAGGTGGAAAGGGAAGAGAGGTGCTTGAGGAAGTGCGAGAAACTGGCTTTCCTGCACAGATGCCTCCTTTTTCAGCTGGGGCCAGAGGGGGTGGTAGCTTGTCTTGATGTCCCCCTGGATCTACATTGCTGGAGTTATGACTGTTGGGAACTAGAACTAATGAGTTCCTTAAGTTGTTATTTTCCTGGACATATTCCGGCGGAAGTGGCATGTGCCGGGTCTCGTAGTGTTCTCGCTGGTGGATGTGGTGATGCTGGGTGGATAAAGACCCTTTGGCTATGCTGCTGATCTTGGATTCGGAGAGATGGTGAAAGCGACGGCCTCTTTCCGGCTCACCGTTTAGCATCTCTCTAGGCCTGCCATCTTCCTTTTTAAGCATGGGTCCATCTGAGTACTGAAGCAGAAGCTGAGAGGGCCCACTAAGAGCGAGTGTATGTTGAAGATGATGGGGAAGGTGGGTTTGGGGTGAGGATGCAGTACAAGGCACTACACTGAGTTGAGAGCTGGAAATTTGGACATACTGGGCGGAATGGGGTTGAGGTATGCTGTCTGAAGTGGAAATTACTGGATCATGTTTGGATGCTGGAGAAGTAGTAGTACCAGTGTAAGCTTCAGTGTGTCGCTGGGAGGATGTGGTGGTGGTGGCTGCAGGGGGCAGAAGAGGAGATATGTAGCTAGTATAGGGTGCTCCATATGATGGGCTGATAAAGTGCACATTGGGGGGCATGGGTGAGTACTGAATGGGGCCTGTGTGTTGAGAAAGTGGTGAATGATGCACAGCGGGGATGGTAGTTGTTACAGTTGGAGCACGAGCGGACTCGACAGTGGACACCATTGGTTTGAACTGTGGGCCTTCAGATTCTGTTGAGCTGCTGGTGTGCTGCTTTTTGCCCTCGTGCCCACTGGCCATGCTGGCAAGCCAAGCAAGGTTCCCTCCACGCTGGCTCTCACTGGCAGGCGCCATAACCATGGGCCTATCCTCTGAGGGAAGGGTACTTGCTGGAATTTCACGTTTCTTTGGAGGCAAACACTCATTGCTTCGTTCTTGGTTGGACTTCATGATGAATATATCTGCTGTACCTCTTTTTAAGGTGGCTTCTTTATGCTATATATTTCTTTAACTCGTTTTCCCTCTGCACCTCTTTTATTCTCTGCTCGTTCCACCCGCTGATTGGCTGGTGCAGTGGGGGTACTGGGGGTGGAGAAAAGAGGGTGACGGGAGTTTTTTCTTGTCCTTATGGCTGGATGGATGCTGATCTCAAAAGAAAGCAACAGAACGCATGCCTGCTGTGAGAGAGCGCTTGCCACGATTCATGCGGAATCATTTCTCTCTGAACGCAAGCCACCAAGACTGTAGCAGAAACCTGCAGAACACACACAAAGACAGATGCACAAACACTTTAGGGACTCAATGCATAAACAAATTAAGGAAATCCCATAATGGTATCAAGTTCACTCCATGGTGTATAGTTGGCAATGTATATAGACATATATTGAGAAGGGGAATATATCTCTAACTTGCAGTATTATCACTCCACTTTCAGCTGTCTAAATTTCTCCAAAACCATACACAGACATACACATGTGCAGTACAAATATGCAGTACTGAATCCTATCCATAATTCATAAATGCTCATGAAAACAATCTGGCTTACAATGACATTCACAAGGTGAACATAGTAAGCTGTGCTGCTAATTCGATGGCAGAACAGCCTGCTCATGTTAGTTCGCATCTAATGAACTATAAAACATGCAGATCAACCAGATAATCAGCCTTTGATCTTTCAGAGATATTGCTTGTTTAGAATTCCTCCCTGTGCCTCATTGATTGCTCCCACTTCGGTTCTATGCGCTTTGTCCAGCACTGGTTGGAGAGCTATTCTGCATTTCAAAGAGGGATATGGTGATGATTTAAGAAGCATTTTTTTTTTTTTTAAAAGAAAAAATAACATTTGGGTCTTTCCCAAAGTGCCGCCATAGGTGGAAGCACCCAATTTGTCCACATGGGTATCCACGATGGAACACGTTTGAGTTATTTCCATTTAGAATTAAAGCATATTACTGGAGAATATACAGTCATTCCAGACAAAGTGACCTCAACCCTGCGGAACACCTCGGAATACCAAAAGTTGCATAAATATAAATCAAGATTTTAATATCAATGCTGCCGCCAATATTAACCTTATTAACAATATTAACGATTTCACACAAGTTGGCATATCAAAGACCTTTAACATCCCTGTTAGTACAATTGGATTAATATGTGCACGTGAAAAGTTCACAGAACCACATACTGTAAGTAACCGTCCCTGAATAAGTGTGCCATGCATGGTTTAACAACATGCTCTCATACGAATGAGCAGCAACCATCTCCGATAGTACATCCTGCATAAAACTCCTGGATACAAATAGCCACCGAGTTGCATCAAAAAGTATTTATAAAAAGTTTCCTGAAAAAAAAATCTACTTAAGTATGAGGGGGAAAAAAAATTCATATCCTGTCCTGAATTCCATCGGCAGGTTTTTCATTGTGAGTCTACCAGAGAGACCCTCGTGACCTTGAGGAACTGATTAGGATTTGCCAAGAGGGTTAAAGGGGTTAAAATGGATCCACAATCCTGTTTCTTATCACAGATGTCTTGAAACTTTAACTGCCAATAACAGCAAACACAAAAAGCCAAAAACAAAAACATATTAAACTCTATTTTAAGTACTTAACAGGAAAAACTAGAAAAACAGCAATTAAAAGGAAAAAAAAAACTGATGCAGGAAGTGCAGGATTTTAGGAAAAACTTTGAAAAATTGAAAAACACACATACATCAAGCTGCTATAGAAACATGACAAACACGACCTTGCTGTTTTTGGGGTCACTTGCAAAGTAATACCAAGATATAATATCATGTTTCTCCTTTTTTCTTTTTTTCTGCCTGTCCAGATTATTCTCACTTCAGGCTATTTTCATCAGTATTTTCATTTAAGTATGCGAATGAATGAATTGCCAGAATCGAGATGGTGCAACTCTTTTATACTGCAATATTCCTTTGTTGGTAGACTATCATATTGCAATGCCAAATTTAATCAGCTGCACTGGAATTAGGTATGGAAAATACAGTCATTATTCAGGAACAAGCAATTAAGAACTACTTCTGCAAAGTATGAGAAAAACACACACACACACACACACAGTGCTTGCCAAATCTCTTTAGGTTGCATATCACATAATTATATCAGGATGATGGGTGCATCGCTTCTTCATTTTAAGCCCTCTGACCCACTCTACTGTGTGGTCTATTGTGTCTCCCACACATCAGGTTTAGCTCTCGGATAGATGCTAATTAGCTGATGAGTTCATCAGAACATCACATGTTTCAGAGTAGGGGGAACACTAAACTGTTCTGTGGTGAGCAACATGCACCCATAGGAGAGAGGCTGAGAACCATTCCTTAACCCCAGCAAATACTTTCCTTGTGACTTCAGTGAAAAGATAATAATAACACTAAAAAGGAATGAGAAGGAGTGAAGGCGAGAAGAAGACAGATTTGGAAAGAAAGAGAAAGGGAAGCACATTCTGGCAACGAAAAAAAGGAAAGTTCTTTTTGCAACCAATTAATCTTCAGCTCATCACTGTTCTTTAACATTCTGTAAGGTACATTTAAATCATAGACATTGGTGGAAAGAGTTATTCCAGTGTTGCAGTGGTTACAAACATCATTAGTAACTATTACAAAGCTCAAAAGCCTTAAAAATGGCAGGTAAATAAACCAGAGACAGAGACCTACAGTTTCGCTGTCTTCCCACTCAGATGTCCTTCGTCCTCCAGGGGCTCCTACAGTGGCCACTATGCATGACGGCTTCATGCATTTTCCTTCTTACTTTGATGCACCCATTGCTCTAGAACAGGGCCAACCTGAACTCATCGGACCACATGACCATTTTTCATTAGGGGTGTCAACAATAATCGATTCGGCGATGCATCGCGATGCGGGGCATGAACGATTCAGCATCGATGCGGCAAAG
>JAQMYG010000023.1:27274704-27286268 GCA_030014215.1 Clariallabes teugelsi | reverse complement strand
GTAGGTTTTGGTCTTGCTTTCCTGGGAAGGTCTTCATGAGAGCCAGTTTCATCATGGTGCTTGATGGGTTTTGCAAAAGCACTTGACATTAAATGTTCTTGCAAAAAATATTCTTAAAATTTTCTTAAAATAGTCTTAAAATAACAACTGACTGTCTGTTGCTGTTGTTACTTAATTACCCTAAATGCCAAATATGTTATTCCATACTTTTGGAAAAAAAATCAGTATTGTTCTAGGATGTAGAAAATAAATCCAAATTTGCGTCCAACCATTTGACCGATACTGTATATTTAAGACACCTAAATACTTTTACTCTGATTCCAAAATCATTTTTTAAAATTACATTTTACACTCTTAGCACTCGAGGTGGTGAAACATCGCAGTTCCTCTATAATCCACTAGAGGAACTCGGAAATAGGCGCACTTTGGATTAGTCACACACTGGAGGTTGGCACAGCATCACCTGTGGCAGGAGCGAAATTTGTTTAGCATGAATGATGACATAGCAGAGAAATGTTCTGCTTAAAAGTGTAGTTTTTCTTTATTATTATTATTAATTTGGAAGTAAAATTGTATTTCAGGTTATTATGTATTATTTACACAGATGCACAAAGATTAAAAGTACAAAGCTTTGGAGTTAATCAACTTTTTGTTTTCTTATATCATATCGGATGGTTCCCATCCTTAGTAATATTTTTTGTGCATACATTTTGTCTTAAAATTACAGGTGGCTATTTATTTCTTGCGTGTCTGTGTGCACCTGTAGCACATCTGTCACTGCAGTATAACACAGCTTCCTTTACCTCCATCCACTTTTACAAAGTGACCCCCATTATGTGTGTTTATGTTGCACAGGTACTTTTTTATTAGTTGTAAAAAGCGTGCTGTGATTTTTAATCGATGTCATTGCTGTGTTAAAAAAAAAAAACAGTTCACCAACCAAAAATATCCATCCAACAGCAATACTGTGGTCGGAAACACACGCTGATGGCTGATGAAACACAAACTGCGCACGGAAATATTTAGTTCCAGTCACTAACTGTGCTCACAGACTGCCATTTAAAAATGATTCGAACATCTGGAGTGAATTTGCTACACATTTAATAACAGTTTACCCAATATTTGAATTTAATAATAAGGGGAAAAAAAAGAAAAAACTGCCTAAATCTTTGCATTTAAGGATTTCTTTGGTTCCACTCTAACGACAGTATAACAAAGCGATTTAACAGAAAAATAAATCACTAATAAACACAAGGCAAAGAAGAGCAAAGACTTTCCCTTTTTGCTTTGGCTTGCTCATGTGCTCATTCATGCAGACACTGAAACAGCACATTTGTAGGAGGAGTGAGACAGGGGTCATTGAAGGTATGAAAAAGTGCATTTTCTGAGGGTATTTCTGCTGAAGCATTAACAGACACACTTTTGGGGCGCTCTGAGACTCTGTTAAATAGTCAAAGAAATGGTAGAATAGGGGACCTTTAAGCTAAGTTTTGAGTCACATCTCATTTTTATTTTTAGAATTAATTACATTCAATGATGCAGATTAAATTGAAGAAATGGGAAGAAATGTTTTAATTCCACAGACTGCAAAAAATTAAAAATCAGTTGTTTATGCAACAACCTCAGCAGCAACCTCATTTCCCCTCTCGTCTGTTCATCCGCATCACCAGTACTCTAATCACCGGCCTGATCATCTGCACTTGTTTCTCACTGGTTCGTGCCATGAGTTAGATTTTATATTTTTTAATGCTTGAATGATTCATGTGTCTGCTCAAGTATAGGGACTGGACTGAAAATGAGAGCCAAAAAGTCCTTCAGGAAGCCTGGAGAACTATTCCTTAAGGATATATTAAAAATACAAGAAAGTCTGGCTCTTTGGAAACAAAATATGAAGAAATGAGTTGTGACTTAACACTTTTGCGCAGAACTACAAGTAACAGTTACTGCAAAACTTCACAGTCAGTAATTCTACAACACTGCTTAAAAGTGCTACTTTTATTAAATTCAATAAAATAAATAAACATTAACAGTCTCACTTATGCCTCTCTGACAAGGTGGAAAGCAATTACCTTGATTGGAATAATTTGGGATCTTAATGATTCATTTCATTTTATTTATTGACTGTATTGTTCGTACGATATAATTCGAATGAAATATGTCGATTTTTCCTCAGCTACAGTAATTCACTCAATGGCTATAATCTCCTGCAAGCGAAGCACATTTCATACGAGTCTTCACCACACTGTCGCATAGCTTCGAGCCCGAAGGCACTTTGGTAATTGTCAGTTTGAATATAGACATGTCATACAGTCATGTTAAGCCTTACAGGAAGTGGAAGAATAATAGCAGTCTTACAGTCTTACAGCAAAAAAAAAAAAAAAAAATACATTACAGAAGTACTTTTCAACTTCTAAACTTTTCTCGGATAAGCACTTTTCCCGGATAAGTTCCAGCTTCCTTTTCTGTGTGAAATTACAATTTAACTTTTTTTTTTTTCCTCTGATATGCTAGCAGGCTGCTACATGTACAGTACAATACTTGCAGGCATTCCTGAGCTTTCTGCTCATTCTCCTCTTGTGTGGAGGTCTCACGGCAGCTTGCTTGCTGCTCCCTCAGCTGTGGTCCGGCATCTGACAGATGGCCCGGGCAGAAAAATGCCTGACTCTTGGGTACTTTTTTTGTTGTTGTAATTTCCAGGCATTCAGCAACTCATCAAGCCACAGTAACATACCTCAGAAATGTCTACAACACCCCAAGAGTCTGGCTCTGACAGTCTACCACGGCACGGGTGCACACGTTTACAATCACTGTAAGGGCAAAAGGTTTTTACAGTAAGAGCTGAAGGAACGTCTTCTCTGGCTCAAATACATGAGCAGACCTGGGGGCTTAGAGTGTAATTGAAAAAAATAAATAGTGGCTATTAATTGAGAGCAATTTCCCTCCCATCCACTCCACTTTTTTATCTCAAGCATTCGATGAGAGAAATTAAATGGAATGGAATGGAATGGAGAAAGACCACACGACGTCACCACCTCACTCATATTCACATCGCTCTCATGAAATCGACCGTGAAGAAAACAAGCTAGTGCAAAAAAATTATAAAAATCCATGCAAGCATTTACAGTGCATGCTCCAACACCAGCAAGGTGAATGAGGCACCCACCTCCTACACACACACACACACACACACACACACACACACACTTCTGAATAGAGACTTTTAATCGTCATCTAAATAAGTAAGCACACCTGCATGTGTGGATGACAAACTAAGTGCAGACCTGACGCCTGTCTCACACTAAAGCCATCACGCTCCTTTCATGATTGTACAGTGGATTATGATTAAAGATTCTGTATCAAATGCTTTTGAATAGTAATTAGTAGAGAATTAGAGAAAAATCTATTCAGTTAAGTATGATTCTTTTGTAATCGCTACACTGACACCAAATATATATATATTTTTAAATGAATTTACATTAATATGTGTGTGTGTGTGTGTGTGTGTGTGTGTGTGTGTGTGTGTGTGTGTAGACCCTGCCTTGTGCCCCAAGTGCTCCAAGGGTTAGGCTCCAGGCCCCCGTGACCCTGTACACAGGATAAAGTGGTGTAGACGATGAATAAATTAATGTGGGGAAAAATAATTTTGGTAAGAATTGTAAAAAAAAATATTTTTAAAAAAATTATATAAAATCATGACACTAATAGAATCATAATACAAATCGAATCCGCACCTATAGGGAGGTATCATGACAATCCCTTGTGATTCCCATATGCTCACTACACTGTACTATAAATCTGTTGTATATACTATTAAATGCACTAAAAGCAAAATAAAACTTGAGATCCCATCATAGACCCCATTTTGTAAAAATGTAAAACAAACAGGTGAAAAGTGAAATCAGTGTTTCTCCAGTGTAGAACCTGACCAAGCCAATGCACCAGAAAGCCCATCTCAGTCTTTCCCTTCTATTAGGCACACAAACTGCTGTGTTACTGCCTCGCTACATACTGTACATTAACGCGTAGTCGCTCTTATTGTATCTTTTCCGCATATCGTCTGAAATGGAACGAGAGCTCTGTCTAACAAATACATTAGAAAGCCCAGAAGGAGGTTGTCTACTCCTCACACAAAGCAGCTCACTCTTTTAGATCAAATTAGGAACTACTAGGAAATTGCTTGAAATGAATTAGAAAAAACGTAATGCATACTAGATGAAAAGAAAACAGAAATAGATACACTTCCTTACCTGTAGCAATAAAAGTGCACTGACATTTACAAAAGTGGCTCAGTTATTACAGTGACCCTGATCTCACCTCCAGTCTATGAGTGTGGAGCTTGTCCAGTATGTTGGGTTTCCTCCCTGTACTCCAGTTTCCTCCCACAGTCAATAGACATGCACTGCAAGCTGACTGCTTCTAAATTGCCTGTAGTGTATGATTAGATGCATGAGTGGTACAGTACACCCTGCATTGGGTTGGCACCCCATCCAGGGTATCCCATGCCCTGCGACCCAATCTCCCTAGGATAGAGTGCAAGCCCCCTATGACCCTATACACAACAAGTGTTATGGAAAATGGATGGATGAATGGACGGACATAAAGCATTACTGTGTTAGAATAATTTTTACTGTCCAAATACATAAGCTCTAGTTCTATTTATAGTTACTATCTGTCTATTC
Source organism: Clariallabes teugelsi (assembly GCA_030014215.1). NCBI lineage: Eukaryota > Metazoa > Chordata > Actinopteri > Siluriformes > Clariidae > Clariallabes > Clariallabes teugelsi. The sequence goes on along the minus strand of JAQMYG010000023.1, from coordinate 27,281,589 downwards.
TGTTGAAGCAAACAGATGTTTCCTGCATTTATTTTTAGATAAATGACATTTGTGGCTTGAAGTGGGAAACACAATCCCACACCCAATCTCGAGAAATATATGTGATAGCATACTGTATTTTCACATAGTTCTTCTTATTCTGTGTAGTTTATAGCTTATATATAATTAATTATACACTTATCAGACACAAACCTACCATAGCCACCAGGTGTACTTACTAACATGAATTACCAGTTATATAACAGGAAACTGGTGACAGGATCATGGGCACCCAAAGCTCATCTATAACTGTGGGCACCAAGAAAGAGCAACCTGTCAGGTCCGATCCCACACAAAAGCCAATGCAGCACAAATTGCTGCAAAAAAGTTCATCCTGGGCACGATAGGAAGATATCAGAAAACCCAGTGTATCACAGCCTGCCACATATGGGGCTTAACGGGCAAAGAGTACAAGGTTGTTAATCCAGCCTCCAAACTCCCCAGATCTCAATCTGACTAAGCATCCCTGGAATGCATCCGATAAACAAGTCTGGTCCATGGAGATCACAGCCCACAGCACCCAAAGGATCCACCACTAACATCCTGGTGACAGACACCACAGCAGAGGTTTTGCAGCCAGTGCTGCCCAAGAGGAGGTGGACCTACACAATACTGTGCATAATGTTTTGTGTTGTAATATTATTCCATGATAATAGCGAGTTTGAGAAGTTCATTTCTGACATTTTCTTTCTCTTCTGAGGCACAATCTCAAGGGTTATACTGAGCATGTACAGCATTTGATAAGTATTACAATGTTATACTGTTTACTCTTCCACTGGGGCCAAGGGAGAGAGAGAGAGATAGAAAATAGAGAGATAAAGGAGGCTGACTGGGGCAGCAGTGACTAACAGGCAGAGAAGAGAGATGGTCTCACAGCTGAGCCCTCCTAATCAGCTTATAATTTGATATTAAACATTCTTCTCTTCATCACTCCATGTTGGCCGGCTGCCCTCTATGCTGGCCCAGATACAACTCTCTCTCTTTCTCTCTTTTGTATGTATGTTTGTGAGTGATTGACCAAGACAGTGCAAGGGTCGAAATTCCAAAACCACAAACAACTAAACAAAACACTATATCCATCAATTAGAACCTGCTTTGACATCCTATTCAGTACACTATTTTGTGGGTTTGGACAGAGTAAGCACTAGAAATACAGTAGCTGTTTCATTCCTGGCATTTCATTTTCACCAGCCCCAAAACTAAATCTAAACCATAATTGTCGTCGGAGCAGGCCAACATTAAAACCAAAACTAATAGTCTCAAACAAAATTAGGTCAAGATGCTATCATGATTGACTTATGCTATAGGCTGCTATTGAGTGAACAACTCAATAATAGTCAGCTGAGAGTTGCCAACTTTAGCAGCTCATCTTATAGTATATCATTAACTATTGTAGATTTGACAATTTCCAGCCCAAATTCATTTCAAAAACCACGCCAAATACCTGAATCTAGCCCAAAAGCTTTGGTACTAGAAATGGGTGATGTGCTTTTTGTTTTTCCATGGGGAACCAAGGATTTCATACAGTATGTATTTCCGATTGCACCAACATTACCATTCCTTACCCGAATCATTGCAACGTTTTTATATCTTATAATAGATACATCTATGGGTACACAGATTGTTTATAAAGTAGCTCAATTTAAGCACTGCCGCCTTGCACCTCCAGGGTCCTGGTTCTATTCCCATTTGTATGCATAGAGTTTGCATGTTCTGTCCGTGTTTGGTGGTTTTCCTCCAGGTACTCAAGTATCCTCCCACAGTCCAAAAACCTGCAGATTAGGCTAATTGGCGTTCCTAAATTGCCCATAGTATGTGAATGAGTGTGTGTACAGTATGTGTGTGTGTGTGCCCTGCGATGGACTGGCACCCTGTCCAGGGTGTACCCCGCCTCGTGCCCCAAGTCTCCTGGGATAGGCTCCAGGCCCCCCGCGACCCTGAATACAGGATAAAGCAGTATAGACGATGAGTGAGTGATAGCTCAATTTGACTATCCTGTCATTAACTTCCCTGTCCACTTAAAATGTTTATAGAGGTAGCACGGGGCAGCATAATTCCTCTATCAATCTTCTATTAGCACTTAATTTTTATCACTAGTTGCAATAATGCCTCTTTAGAAGTCGATAAAGAGCCTTTCTCTTTCAGGTGAAACTGTCTGGACGTTAAGTCATTTCAGTGGACTTTGTGGTTTCATTTCTTGTTCAAGTAGCTTGTTCTTCAGTCTGGGAACATTCTCAGACTGTATAAGCTACTTGAACAAGAACTTGCCCAGACTGAAGAAATTTCTAAGACTGAAGAAGCTATGAGGTGTGCATCTACAGCAGAAACATTTGACACCAGTGGAAACTGTCAAATATAAAAACAAAAAAAGGTTAACATTTGTTGAAATAAAATAAGAACGTCCTGCCACTGTTCATTTCTACAATCACAAAGTCAAGCAGAGGTCCATACTGCTCCAGTACAAGCCACATATCAGTGTTACCCAAGAGCCCTTTGAGATTTGTAACAAGTTATTAAACATAAAAAGAAATTAAAGAGCTTTTTTCCTTTTAAAATCTGTAATCTGTAATGTATGTAAATAATTAAACAAACATTCAACTATATTTATCTCCCAAATATGTAAATACAACAACAAAACACAATTTACTTTGTGATATACTAGGGAAATGTAATTGGATCCATTATTAAAGGCTTTATGAAGAACAGAAGAACTGGAAGATAAAGAATGATGAGTAAGCAAGGACTACAAGGAGATGTAAAGATACTGACATGTTTAAACATTAAAGAAAGCAGCCATGTCAGCATATAAAACCACTGAGGAAATCCTGATTCTTAGGCTACATTCACTTTACAAGTCACATTGTTCCATTCAGATTGTTTTGGTCAGATCAGATTTGCATGTCAAGACGGTTCACATTCATAATGACAAGTGACTTTTATCTGACTCTAATCTGTCCCCTGAAACAGCACGCATGCGCACATCGATATGTCTTTGCTTGACTATCTGGGTTGAAACATGTCATGAATTCATCCAAACGCTCATTCATTTTAAACTATTGATGCGATTCAAGTCACATGACCACATCTGGATATATATCTGATCTAGGGTCAATACGAAAGTGGCTCAGATCTGATCAGGAAAAAAAAATCAGATCTGTCACACATTAGCGTAAAAGTCACTTCAGGCTGGTAATGTAAACATAGCCTTCTCGCTAGCTGGTCTGACTGGATTTCTACACAATCAGTAGTGAGCAGTTATAAAAATGTTTATAGTGTAAAACACTGGAACATGTTGTCATTTATCTTCATACCAGTAATCCCTACTTAACTCCTCTCCTTTCTGACAAAAAGTGTGTGTGTGTGTGTGTGTGTGTGTGTGTGGTCCTACATTCATTTGTATAATCTTCCCATCTCTCTCCTATTACACACACACACACACACACACACACACACACACACACACACACACAAGTTTTACCATATTTCTGGGGACCTTTCTTAGACATTTATTGCTGAAATTGATTCACACCTAACTTTAAATTTAGTCCCAGCAGGAAACCTTTATGGCTCGTTTAGCATTACACATAAAAGCTGCATCAAGAAAAGAAAAAAGAAAAAAAGGCATCACATCATTTATTTTGTGAGGACCGGGTGATTTCAAGGACTTCTGGCACTACCCAATACTTCCAAGGACATTTACTCCTTTGTGCTTAGTGCTCACAAAGACCTGAATACCTGCTCGAACGCGTGAGTGCATACACTCATAAACACATACACACACTTCCCACTCAAGGTCAGACTGTAAGTGTGTCGGTGAGGGAGTGGTTGGAGATGACATCATTACTACAACAGCTCTTAAAGACAAGATCAATAGACGAGTCGCTCTGGGCCGAGGCGTGAGCTCATCTTCTCAGCCAAGACCTGATGACTACAACCTTCCAGCGTGTATGTATGTGTGTGTGTGTGTGTGTGTTGGACAGCAAGGGAAAATCCATTATACAGCACAGACAAGCAAATCCAACTAGCAGGCCAGAACATGAGCTGTGCATCCTTCACGATTCTAATAAAGAGAAATGACTGTACATACTGACACTGTACATCTGTCTCATACATTATACATTTAGAATAATCTGTAATGGTACAGCTTTCTCCACTGCATGTGTGGTGTTTATAATTCCTCTTGTATGACATGCTGTTCTTATTACAAGAAGTAAATCAAAGCAAAGTCGAACTGGTAATCACTCACTCACTCATCTTTTATACCGCTTTATCCTGTATTCAGGGTCGCGGGGGCCTGGAGCCTATCCCAGGAGGCAGGGTACATCCTGGGTGCCAATCCATTGCAGGGCACACACACATACACTCACACATTACGGGCAATTTGGGAACGCCAAATGGCCTAATCTGCATATCTTTGGACTGTGGGAGGAAACCGGAGTACCCAGAGGAAACCCATCAAGCACGGGGAGAACACGAAACTCCATGCACACAGAGACGGGAATCGAGCCTGGCCGGGAATCGAACCCGGACCCTGGAGGTGCAAGGTGACAGTGCTAACCACTACACCACTGTGGAACAGGTAATCTTGAAACATAATTAGTATTCTAGACCGCTTCTCTGTTCCTCAGTGACGCTAAGCTGAAACAACACTTAGGGGGAGAGAAAATCACACATATACTTTCCCTGTCTAAAGACTAAACAGCTGTAGTAATAATACGTGGATCTTTTCCGGACCTGCTTGGACCAGGTGAACTGGAGAAGCTTTATTCAGCCCTACGCTGTGCTCTCCTCTCCTCTCCCCCCATTGTCTCTGTGGCATCACTTCGATGCAGAGATAGCCACGTCCCCTGGCTTGTGCTAGCATAACAATCAAGACAAAAGCAGCAGTAAGCGGATAGCGACGTGTCTCTCGAGTTACCACGGCGTACTGGAACAACCTCTGAAGCTTGGTTGACCAACACTATTGTCCGGCAATCATACAAAGCCATTCAGATCATAGGTGTACATTACGATGCGCCATTGTTGTTGGAAATCATTTTTCCGTCCCTTACTTTAAGCACTCGAGGCAGGTTCGCTTAAATTCCGAGCTCACAAGGATGACTTCTGCAGGATTATCCAAGATGGCGGCTCTAGTACATTTCTGCATTCAACTTCACGTCGCCTTCATGTTTTTCGACTGCAGTCAACACCCTGTCCTAAATCACATTGAAAGTTCTCTAGATGGCGGCACGGTGGTGTAGTGGTTAGCACTGTCGCCTTGCACCTCCAGGGTCCGGGTTCGATTCCCGTCTCTGTGTGCATGAACTTTCCATGTTCTCCCTGTGCTTGGTCGTGTACCCTGCCTTGCGCCTAAGCCTAAGCCTCCTGGGATAGGCTCCAGGCCCCCTGCGACCCTCAATACAGAATAAAGCGGTATAGACGATGAGTGAGAGTGAGTGAGTTCTCTAGATGTACAGTAGACAGGAGTATTTTAGCTAGCCAACAATTAACTAAATTCCTATCATGTAAAATTGAAGAAACAAACATAAGACACCGTAAATGGGGCGGCTAATCAAGATTTTGGGGTCACTGTGTAAATTTGCTGTGCTGTTGCTTTAAGCCTGAGAACAGAAACATCCATGTAGAGAGGACAGAAACTGATCAAGGTGGAGAACCCGGGGTGTAAGCAAACAAAAAAGCAGGCACAGATAGAGAGAGAGAGCAAAAGAGAGAAAGAGAGAGAGTTATGAGGACAAAGAGTCCACCAAACACTGCCAATCAGCTGACAACTCTGCACACAGTGTTTATACACTGCAGATAGGCAGATGGCGCTGTTCTTTTGGCCACAATGTCATCCTAAAACAAGCAAGTAAAATCTAAGTGCATCGGTCCAGCGATGAGTTTGTAAGGCATTCCTGTATTACACAGCGTCCCGATCCAGACACATCTACAGCAGTGTCTGGACAACAACAAATTACAGACGAAAGTCGTCTCTGTAATCAATCATTAGACACACACTTTACAATGAGTGACCTGAGATACGGGCTGGATAAACAGAGCCTGAAAAACACCATCAAAAGGATGAAGGAAAGAACGAATAAAGGAAAGAAAAAAGTAACGACATAGTGGTGGACTGTCCGTTATGGGACATTATTCTATATCTCAGATGTCTCCTACAGTATAAGTCACATGTGTTCGAAACGTTAAAAAGCTTTTAAAGTTTATACAGCGACGTATTAAATACTGATTAAATTCTACATGTGCACTGAGAATCAGGACATCCAGTGAATGAAAGTCAATGCTATAGTGTTAGCTCATTGCTGGGACACTAAGTTGCCTGGTAACTCAGTCACATAAAGATCTGGTTACGTGGTTACGGAGCACAAGCTGGCTTTGCCGTAGTCTGTTGAGAGCAGACACAAACATGATTAAGAAGTCAAAGCCAAAACAAGCTACTTACCTCACATCACACACACACACACACACACTAGACAAATATCCTGAGGAGGTTACAGGAAGTGTGGAGAGGCTTTACACCTCAGTGAATGCCTTTATGCTTTGGAGGGCAGAGCAATCAAAACAAATATTATTGTAATTGTTGGCAAGGTGTAAAAACAGGAAACTATAGATACATATGTTAAATACCACGCCAGCTGTTTGGCTGCCATATTGGTAATGAGGAAAATCTAGAAATGTTATTAGGAAAAAGTATGTGGGGCGTTCAAGTGAAACCGGGACTTTTAATTGTGCAAAATAATAAAACATACAGTAGTTATGAGTTATGCTTGAATCCCGTCTCTGTGTGCATGGAGTTTGCATGTTCTCCCCGTGCTTGGTGGGTTTCCTCCGGGTACTCCGGTTTCCTCC
>JAQMYG010000023.1:27252479-27264185 GCA_030014215.1 Clariallabes teugelsi | reverse complement strand
TCTTTTGATTGTGTAAAGCTGCTTTGCGACAATGACAATGGTTAAAAGCGCTATACAAATAAAATTGAATTGAATTGAATAATGGAAAGGCGCCAGAACAGCCAGTGCACTATAGTCTGCCGCGCACTGGGACCAGAAGGCAAAGAGCTCAAGACCACGGGTCAAGAAACTATGGACAAACAAATCTGATCCATGGAGGCCACGCCCTGCCACCCACAGGATCCGCTGCCAATGCCAGACACTACAAGTCTTGTAAAGTCATGCTCTAAAGGGCCTGAGCTGCCCCAGTGGCATAAGTGGAACCTACAGTACACAATACTGGGCATAAATGTTTTGTATTGTAATGTTGTGGCTGATCAGTGCGTATGTTTAGTTTGGCCACTTTGTGACCTCTTCAAGCTTTCAAGGTCAAAATTCAAGGTCACACGCCTTGCATCATATACTGTAAGCATGACTGCACAAGAAACAATAACTGGAAATGCCGAAAGCTGTTTGCCGCGTATGCCCCGGCTCTCACCTCAGCCTGAAGCGCAATGCAAACGCTTCGGATTTGGTTCGGCTGATAAAATCCAACCGGTTCTGGTGATCACGCCACTATTTATAAACAGTGTCATAATAAATTACAAAGCAATAGCACATACACGGAGGAAGATAATGAATGAAAAGTAGACACAGCTGAGCTCACGATCTTTTTTCCCACATGGATATATGTCTCATTCATACACAGAAAGAACGAGGAGGAAAAGTCACTGTACACTTTGAAGTTCAGACACGTGCATCGCAGACAACGACAGGAGTCCTCTGCTCTGGGGTCTAATCACAGACTCTGCGAGTGTGACGCATGTGTTTTTGTAACAGGAGAAAAAGAGAGAATGGACAATGAAAGGAATGGTGAAAAATGAAGAGGGGGGAAAAAAAAGTGAAGGAACGGGGAGACACTAGTAGGCGATTTCTCACAATTACGCAATTCCCATTGTATAACAGTGTGGGCGTCACCCACCCTCTGAACGGCAGCAACCCATACGCTCACTCTGATGTATATTTAGAGCCGTGCATCGAATACACAAACACACACGTACTGTACGCATACACACATCTCGCTGCTTTGGTGTCACACGGAGCCTCCCTGCTCGATAAAGTAACCTGAAATTCAGGTCATTAAGCTGCTAATCAATCCAAATCCAAGTCAGGAATTCCTTGAAAAAGAAAGATATCTGCAGGAACCGAACCGCAGAAGCTTCTGCTTCTGCTGTCTGAAAGCAATTGTTTAACACTAAAGAAACGATTAGTCACGTATCATAAATCCTCATGCAAAAGTTGAGTATTTCACATTGTACAGTAATTATAACTCCATTTAAATTCATGGGTTTCGAAAAGGTATTCGGTTGCAGTAGATTACAACAGGGTTAGAAGGGTACTCCAATGTTTTTTTTTTTTTTTTTTAACTAATCTCTACAAACCACATCGGTAGCATAAGTGTGATTGAAATACGTAATCCAAAAGAGTTCACACAGATCTCTGGGCTGAAAAGTGCACATAAAACCTGTTCTCTATAAGTTAGTCTATAGGGAGTTGTTCCATTACATGAGTAGGTGTGAAAAATAATTGAGTACGTAATGCAAAGTCAAAACTACAGGTCTTGGGTTGATACCGATGGAAGAGTAGATCTTACTAAAGTAAGCAGTTCATATGTTAGAAAGGAAAACAATTATAGGAAAATGTTAACGATGGAGAGGTGTGACATCACCCTAAGCTTGATTATTTTCATATAAAAACATGCCAAAGCTTTTATCTCCTCTTTAAACCGCACTAATTTGCCAACTCTAATTTTTTTTATTCAATAAAAATAAATAAATAAATAAATAAATAAAAAACGGCATGTACGTGGTGTATTCGAGTCAAACCAGGACTTTTGATTGTGCAGTTATGAGAGTAAAAACTTCTGAAACGCTGGCCTCCCAGGAACTCCTTTAATGGATGAAATGGTTTGGAGTGGGGTCAGGGCTGTACGGGGGAATGTGGCGCTAACTCCGAACCGAGTTCCTGTAATGTGCTAGTGGTGTTCGTTTGCAACGACTTGAACTCTCACCGTACTGTGTTTATGCCAATTGGTTTCACGCCTTCAATCACATGCAATTTCAACATGAGTTGCAGTTTCATTCATTTTCATAATTGTATTATAATAAATTTTACTATAATTGAAGCACTGCTAACAATTACATTATAGTGGAGTCTTTATCGGCCCACATTCTCTTCTCTGTATCCAGGTTAATAAGACAAATCAATCACTGACACTGGAGACTCCTTCCAAAAATCTAAAACTTCGTCACAATGAGAATGACACTATTTCAATAATGACAGTTTTTTTTTTTTCCCCCGATTTCCTTCCTAATTTAGTCGTGACCACTCAGTCGGGAGGGCCGAAGACTATCACATGTGACTCCAGCCGACCGCATCTTTTCAAACTGCTCGCTCATGTTCACCATTGGGGGCGGCGTAACACACTTGGAGGACAGCGCTATCCCCTCTTTCTGCTTGCGTGAGCTCACAGACGCCCCTGATTGGCTGTAGAGCCATGATTAGTGTCGGAGCACTAAGTACTTCTCATCCCGCCCCTCTGAGAGAGCTCGGCCAATCAGAACTCGCAATTTCCAGATGATAGGTCGAATACTTTACCACTGCACCACTCGGCTCAATAATGACCTAGGATCTATGATCTAATATAAACCCTATAATATCTAGAATATGTTTATATTCCAGCACTGTGTTAAACAGCATTTTTTTCCAATATAAAAAAACTACATATCAAATCTTTTTTCTTATCTTCGCATTTATAGTATCAAAGTAGTAGTATGACACATGTAACCCAGCACACACGTGGAAACAACCCGAACATGACATGTTTCCCATCCTGAAGCTCAGCAGGTACACTGATCTCACACACCGCACCAACTCGTTCTGTATGCTGTGTTTTTTTTTTTTACTTCCCCTGCAACCCTTCGGGTTGGTGAGGAACTTCTCCAACGTGATCAGCATCTAAGCTGTGATCTCGCCTCATATTTTTAGCAACAAAGTAGCACCTCTCGGAGCTCACAGCTCTCACACTCGACGTGGAGGAGAGATTCCCGTTAAACACGCGGTGAAAACACTACACAGAGAGCGTGTGCTGCACAAGGAAGCCACTAGCGTTTACTGATTATTGTGTACTCAGCACCTGCTGTGCTCTACAAATTTTCTTCTTCTTTTTTTTTTTCCTACCAGGAGTGCAGGTGTTTTGATTCAGTGATTAATCGCACCAGCCATAGGGAGCATGAAAAAGGTTGCGGTGCACCAAGGGACTAACAGTTTTTGAAAGTGATCCAAAGTTCTTGCACAATACAAAGTCAGGATAGTGAGATGCACGAATTTTTCGGAGACAAAGAGTTACACAACAGCGCGGTCCGATCCAGCTCTGCTTGCTAGAATGTGTGTTTTTATGTGTCGCGTTAATAGAGATTAGCAGCAGGAGGTCTGGAAGAGTCCAGAACAAGGCTGAGCCTACAATTTTTCCTCGTCCTTGGAGTGCTGTGGGCGTGTGTGTGTGTGTGTGTGTGGAGTGTGTGTGCGCTCTTAATATCTTGCTATTACTGTTCAGTCTCTTGTCTGTCAATCTAACTTAGACCTAATAAAAAAACTCCCCCATGATACATGTTAGTTGTGTTATTTATGATATTGGTTGCTGGTTAAATTTGTTAGATGGTGCTGTATGTATTTTCATTATTCTCCTCAATCAGCAGTTGTGTCACATCAAAACATGACACTGATAAGGCAGGTACGATGTGTTTAATAGGTGATTAAAAAAATGTAAACAAAAATAATTAGCACTGTCGTATTTGCACCACCAGAGTCAAGGGTTGGGTTCCTGCTTTGGGTCTGTGTGCATGGATTTTGCATGTTCTCCCCGTGCTTGCTGGGTTTCCTCCAAGTGCTCTGGTTTTCTCCCACGGTGCAGATTAGGCTAACTGGCGTTTCAAAATTGCTGTGATGGATGTGTACCTGCAAGTTCCCTGGGATAGGTTCCATATACAGGATAAAGCGGTAGAAACGATGAATAAGTGACTGAAACATAAAATTAGAGTTGTGAATCATACTGTAGGTAGTCTTTTAATTGTGCATTGATTTAATAGCACTAATAGTTATTATCTGATATGTTACTGTGGTTTTGTTGATTGTACAAATAAAAAATTTAAATATTTTTTTCCTCCCAATGCTCTGATCCACGCTCCAGTCCAGTAGGGGGCGCACTGCACAAATTGCTCACAAACTCAAAAAGAAGGAGAAGTGATACTCTCAAAAAACATGAGTATTTATAAAACATGCAAAAGGTCTCTATTTTCTGCAAAAACTGTTCTATACATTTAAGGAAATGATCAATTAACGTTTGTAAGTTTACATAAAATGTTTTAAAAGTGTGAATAAATTCCGAATACAAATCTGACCCAAAAAAAGATTGATTAAATTGATTAAAGTAGACACAGCTCTAACAGATATATAAAACCTGATTTCAAAAAGGCTGACATGGTATGGAAATTTAGCGAGTCAAATAATGAATATTAATACCCACCGGGGTCTGCTTATGAATATTAATTGGTAGTAGGCGGTCTGAGTGAAGAGTTAAAAGAGGATGAAAGTAAGCAGTCTATTTATTAAAAATAGATAGGCAGGGCTTGCAGGAAAGTGACACATGACTAAAGAGGTGCTTCACAGACGTACAAAGATGGCGGAATATAATAAGACAACACCTATAAAACCAAACCGAATAAACAACATCCCACTTAAACTAATTATAAAGACAGCAAGAAAAAAGAATTGAGCAAATAAGCCAATGACAGATTACATTAATATATGAAAGTGGGGGCGAGAGAGAGAGAGAGAGAGAGAGAGTGTGTGAGAGTAAGTGAGGGGGATTGATGTTTGCAGCCTTGGTCATGAAGCGCTCTGTATCCTTTCATGCATCTTAATAATTTTATTATAGACGTGTTCCTTGCACCGTCTCAGTTAAGCCATGAAATACGACGCTTTTCCATCTGATACGCCCCCAAAACCTCTTTCTGTGCGAACGAGCCTCTACTAAGCTCTTTTTTCTAGACATAAGGGTGGTTACATCAGGGGCGTTCCAGGGTTAAACAAGCTGTCCGAGAGTCTTCTCCATCCAGAACCAAGAGATGGTGCCATTTATAAACGTACCTACAAGCGTAGGTTGGAAGTGGTCCATTTGTCACCTGCCTTCTCAGTGCCAGTGACAGCAGCTTGCACCACACGTTCGCCAAGGCTGTTACGATGGAAACGTGCAGAAAACCACTGAGGGGGGTCGGCTAGGAGAAGAAACGTATAGTCTACTACACCTCTTCTAGGTCCGAAGTGTCATCCTCACTGTTATTCCACTCTGGCAGGTGATGAAATGTGTGCTTTGAATAGCAAACTGCACACAGCTGTGCCAATAAAGCCCAGACAGGACAGGGGCCCAACAGGGGAGCGAGGGATACCGAGATGGTTAGATAAAATGTACGATGTGGGACGGCAGTGACTTGAGTTACGGATGGCTGGAAAAGGGGCTCGGGAGTAAAGATGGAAAAAAATGAGACGAAAATAAATTAGCATGTGCAGTATTGTTCCTTACCCGACTACACATGTGCAGCTACACCCTCCGATACAGCAGGTGGCAGTATTCACCTAATTGGTTTGCGATTCACCAATAAAAACAAAGAGAAGGAGAAAACAAGGTCATACGAAGCCTGATATTATTGATAATTTTAAGACAACATCAAGAAAAACCTTCTCCCCTGCCCTTCTACTGTATATTATCAGCTTCGGCCATGCAGTTCCGAAGGACAAGATCAGCACACTTACTTTTTTAGGTACGGTTGGCCTTCAGATTAGCTGCAAACCAGGCGCGAGTACGCTATACTGTGCTCGAGATCACCTTTTAAACCAGAACACCTTTTATGGTACGCAAATGTACCAAACTTCAAAGTCAAGGGTACTCATGTCTGTGTCTTAATCCCTAGTGTGAAAGCACCCTAGTAGTCGCCTTATAAAGTTATTCTGCTTGTTCACCTTTATCCTAATGCATTTGGTCTCTTCCAAGATGATTCTGACTCCATCCACAGAGCACAAGAGCTCACTGGTTCTGATGAAAATGAAAATGACGTCAATTCTATGTTTTGGCCTTCACAGTCTGTAGGTTTAGGAAAATCAAGACATGTTTATTGTTACATATTTAATGAATTGCAAAATACTACTGGAACTGTCTAAATGTAATTAAATCTTATTTATAACTAATCTAATTATTGGTACAATCACGATCCAACATCCACATGGTTTTGTTTCCTTATTTAGGTTTCTTATTCTGTAATCACTCACTCTTTGGGTGCGTGGCAATACTAATGAATAAAGTGTAAACACCGTGTATAGAGACGGTGAGAAAAAAAAATTATACAGTTATGAATCACGATTCTTTTGCGCATCGATTCATGTTTCACCACATTGACTCAAAAATTTCGGTGCTCACAACTGCCCAACACACTCACAAGACTCTGGAGATATTTGAGGCGGTAAAACGTTACCAGTTCTTTATAATACGCTTATAATACAGCTTTGTTTAGAAATAATTATGTCGGATAAACCTTGTTTTTTTCTTTTCTTTTTTTTTATTTTCAATTAAATTATGAAGCTGATGAATAAAGATAAGGTACTGTATAAAACATGAAGGTTCAAGGTCTTAAAATTGTAACAAAATCTGAAAAATATGTAATATTGAATTAGGATATTTATAAAAGCATGATAGTTTCACAATCGCAATATTAATTGAATTGGCCCCAAGTTATCAGCTGAAGCATTTCGAGCTTACATGCCAGGCAAGAGAGACAAATTTTACTCTAAATAATTCAACACTGTATAAAAATACTGCACTGCTGAAGTGTCTAATCACTGCAACACAATGAACTTGAAATCAACATAGCAAAAGGCATTTGAACTATAAGCACAAAACTCTTCTGATGCAATAAGGCAAAACCACTTACAATACTTTATACTGAGGTTTATATCCAAAACAATTTCATCTTCATCACGTTGCTCAGGTTCCCGAGTGGCACAACAAACAAGTCTTTGCCCATTTGTCTGAAGATCATGAGGTCAATCCACTGGATGGATTTCATAATCATGCAATAAATCGCACCTTATATTAAGTTCATTAATACACACGCACTACAGTAAATACATACTAACTACCCAAAGAGTGATACAAAGCAAAAACAGGTTACGCCATGCCAAAAGTGCTAGTTAAAGAAGCATAACAGGACCAGAACTCATCAGGCTAGAACCATTCACTCAGAGAACATCTCTGCCCTGGTCATTAGCCTCCCAGTGAACCGGTTCTCCTTTTCTATGTCCTGACACTCAGGAGAACCGACTCGGTCATAAAGAGAGAACTGTGACGGCATTTTAATAATTTAAACTCAGCACTCAATTACACAGACGTGAATCCTGGGACAAAGGCCCATGACATATGAGTCACAGAAAGGATTTAGTATAGTCTGAAACTCCATCCAGAATAATTAAAACCAGTTCCAGTGACCAGCCTCATACAGCACAAAGTATATGATTTTTAAAGACATATTTGTAAATAGGACAGACAGACAGACAGACAGATGGGTGGATGGATGGATGGATGGATAAATTCACTGCCTGCCCAAAAAGTCACTTCTTGAATTTAAATAACCAAAATTTTGAGAGTCTTTAATTACATAATTACTATAGTAATTAATATGATTCAGCTGACTTTTAATCCTATCCGCACTAAGTAGCTTCTCATTCTTAAACAACCATGTCAGAAGACATAGTTAAGGGAATGCTGTTTCAGAAGGGTCAAATTGCTGGCCTGCATCAAGCAAAGAAAACAACTAAGGTTTATATTCAACTTCTCGAATGAAATGTGGTCATCACAAATGACAATGAGATAAGATCAGTTAAATTCTTGGTGAAATTGCATCATAGAAATCGACCGTATAAATGTTCTGTGGTCATAAGTCATCGACCTGTCAGTGGGACTAATCATAAATAAAGCTCCAGGTTGCTTGGGATCATAAAGATAGGACTTTGGAGTAAAGAAAACCATATTCCTACGAGTAAGGAGGGAAGCAAATGAAGTGATGCAGCCCCAACATGCATAGTGGCAACTGCAGATGATCAGGGGTTGCTTAAGTTGGTCAGGTCTAGGCTCAGCAACGTTATGTGGCAATAAAATAAAGTCAGTTGACGGCCTGGATGTACTGCATGTCTATGCATTTTCCTCTTCCCTGATGTCACAGACATATTCTAGGGTTTATATTATGAAAGTGTTGTACTGGGAGCATGAGGAATTATTTGCACACAAACTACTGTAGCCCCCATTGAAAGTCTTCAGGACATGGAGACATCTTCATTTTATGGAGTGGTTTGACTGTCACCAATATAAGATCTCGGCCAAAAATAAACGCAACACTGAAGGGAAATTATACAGTACACGACTTGGTCCAAAGTTAAATAGAACTTCTATATTTATTCTCCCTCAATCCAACTGGCCTGATCCAAAGAACCAAGAAATTAGCATGAGGATATGTTTTTGATGGCGATGACAAAAGCACTTCAGTAAGCGCCACTGGACAAGGCAATCTGCCAATTTCTGCAAGTGTAAATGTAGTTTTGTTAAGCCACCCGCTAACTCTGACTATGCCAACACAAGCTCAGGCTGTTTGTTAATGGAGGCCATGTTAAAAGCAAATGTCATATAATCCAGGAAGCCAGGAAATATATTTAGAAATAAGTATGGTAATTTATTATAATTATTATTATTCAATATTCTCTTACTTCTTAGCAAACAGTAGGTTAAAAAAACCTGATTGGCTGTATTCATGGTAAGAGTAACATGGTGGTCGATTCAAGCACAATCGCACCTTTAAAGAGGCTGAGCTTCTCATTCAGTAGTGTTCATGTATCTAACTATAAACGACTGCTATATTTCTAACATGACAAGAAGCAGGGAACACACACTTCTGACTCACACTGCATGCTGTGATGTCACATTCTTTTCGCTTTGATCACAATCTGGGTTTGTCTGGAGTACTCACAGTGTGTGCTCACACACACACACACGTACACACACACACGTGCACGCGCACACACACGTTCACACACCCAACTTTTACTGCCAACGCATTCTAAAAATACCAATCTCGAGAGCCTTCACTAGTTTGTGTGTGGGTGTGTGTGTGCGGTGTGTGTGTGTAGTGTAGAGCGTGTGTGTGAGAATGTACAAGGCTGACTCACTCGATCATAGAAAGGCACTCTGCTGATCTCTGTATTCCATGTCACGTCTGCAGTGGGTCAGAGAGACTGAGAGATATTCAAGATAAAGCAAGTGAAAGCCAGTGCGAACCAAGTGCATGACTGTTTAAAAGGTATTTTGAACAGACAGACATTGCATTTTGAAAGCGAATGCATTATGAAAGCGAATGTTGAACCAAGGGCTGCATAACATACAAGTCCAAAAGTCCAATCTATACTAAAGATGGGGGGGGAAATTGATTGGGATTCTTGTGTGTGCCAATACATGTATCACAACACTGACTCCAAAATTGTTGAATTTTTAATTTATAGATGTTTGCATTTGGTTTGTTACAAGGCTGCAGTTCCTCTATAATCCTCCAAGTGGTGTGCCTTAAACTATTCAGGCAGCACAGCATCTTGTGTTCATTCATCATTCATCTTCTATACTGCTTATCCTACACAGGGTCGCAGAAACCCTGGAGACTTTCCCAGAAAAAAAATTCGGGTCCAAGGCCCATCGCAGGGGACACATGCATGTCTTTGGACTGTGGGAGGAAACCGTAGTACCCAGAGGAAACCCACCAAGCACAAGGACAACATGCAAACTCCATGCAAATAGACCTGAGGCGGGAATCAGGCCCTCGACCCTGGAGGTGCAAGGCAACAATGCTAACCACTAAGCCACTGCGCCACCATGCATCTATTGTGGTAGGATCTACAAAAGTTGTTTAGAATTGTGAAAAAAAAATCCAACATCGAATTTATAAAACCGTGATACTTATAGATTTGCAATACAAATCTAGGTATCGTGATGATATCGTATCGGGTGGTCCCTGGTGATTCCCATCCTTAATGTTAGGACCTGAAAAGTTCCCTATATTCAGACTCAGGTTACACATGCAGTACTGTTTTTTTCTTTTTCTTTCTTTTATATCAAGGTTCTTGCAATACCTTGGTGGTCAACCTTCATGATTCTTAAACTGACCGGAATATTTTTTTAACTTTTATTTTTAAATCAAGTTATGCCATCATTACATTTTTTATCATGGTCAGGATCAGGGTGGAATTGTTGCCAGTGCAGCACAGGGCATGTCCATTCACACACATTTTCATACACTCATTCAAACAACTGACAGTTAACAATCCACCTACTGTACCAAGAAGTTTAGGCAAGATGGGAGGAAATTGGAGAACCCAAAGGAAAACCCTGTCCATTCCTGATGAGGCAGACAGACAGCAGATGACAAGAACAGAAGAAACCACAAACTGTGTAATGTTTGGGGGGGGGAGCAACTCAGCGAAAGAATGACAGAGGAAGCAGCTAAGCTTTCTTCCACTCCACAGAAGGCACTAAAGTCAGAAGTAACTGTCAATCAGCAAGCCCCATCAGTCAGGGAAGCCTTGGGCGATTGGCAGCACGTCAGGAAGGCTGTGGGCGAGAAAGTCATTCACACAATCCCACGCTGGCCATGTTCACACCGCCTTTTCCTTCCTTCAACAGCATAAGGCGTCTGGAGCACGTTTTTCTCTTTCAAATTCAGCTTTGTGCAAAAAAAAAAAAAAAACACGTCTCCAGAGCATTACTGAATTCTTTCCCTCACTCGCTAACACAAGGAATCTCCCTGACTCTAGCTTTTTTCCAACTTCCTGCTAACCACTCACTGGTCCATGTCAAAGGCCCAGTCAAAACAGACCAGTGAAAGAGCCTAGAATAATTTGTGTATACTGTATATCCCTAGCATTAACCTGACAAAATCCAGGTACATGAATGGTATGATGGTATGTCCTACTCCAAATACCGAATGTTTTACGTACAGGGAGGCATCTGAGACCTGTTAAAGGCTGTGTTGTATTCCATAACAGATACTGAAGGAGCATGTGATGGGTCCTTGATAACTCATTTTGATGACATTGAACCTAATTATGGAACAGCACTTTAGAATTGTTTCTAGTCTGAGCATCAGAATATCTCCTTATGGATATTGTGATGTATACACTGTACTGTTATTTAGTCAAAAATATGATCATATCCAGCTTATCTGAGTGCGGTTTTAACACAAGATTCTTAGCATTATGACAGTCATGGGAATCACCAGTGACCTCCTGATATTCATTACGATTAACACAATACCTTAGTGCCGATTCAATTAAAGTTGCAATTCTGATTGAATATCACACCTGTTCCCGATGTGGTACAATTTTAAACCTATAATTTTAAAAGTATAACAAGTAATTAAATGTAATGGATTTCCTATAGGCGGCACGGTGGTGTAGTGGTTAGCACTGTCGCCTTGCACCTCCAGGGTGCTTGGTGGGTTTCCTCCGGGTACTCCGGTTTCCTCCCACAGTCCAAAGATATGC
>JAQMYG010000023.1:27185057-27212875 GCA_030014215.1 Clariallabes teugelsi | reverse complement strand
AGGCTAATAGTGGTTCTTGTTAGTCTTTCGACTGCTCCTGTCGAGGGGTCGAGCGGACCATCTAATCCGCACACAACCTGGCACAGGTTTTACGTCAGGTGCCCTTCTTGACGCAACACTCCCGTTTTAAATTTGCATTCGACCAGCACTGCATACAGTGGCTGGGGGTTTGGACATTGGGTGAGAATTGAACCCCGGCCTTCCGCATGGCAGGCGAGAAACCTACCGCTGAGCCACCAATGTCGCAGGTTAGGCTAATTAGCATTCCCAAATTGCTCGTAGTGTGTGTGACTGAATCAGGCGTCGATTTGCAATGACAGCTATATCTCCAGGGTGGGGAGTATCCATCGCCCGATGGACGGACCATTGCCCGATGGACAGCCAAAAAAAGGTGGCATCTTAGGTGGCAATGTTTCAAAGGCAGCATTGTCCACAATTCTGGCTAAAGGCCTAAGCCTACAGTGTATACTTCCATCCTTATAAACATAGAAAAATGTTGCTAAAATGATATTTACTTCATCGAGTCATGGACACAAGGTTCCAAGACCGCATTATCAAAGCATACCACCAATTAGTATGTTAATATTCTCATCCTGTTGACATGATTTAAAACCTTATTACGAATTATAAAGTCATTTTAGGGCCACAATTATATGCTCAAGTAATTAAAATCCTCAGAGCTAAATCAAAAGCAAGGAAGTATGTATGTGTGTGTGTGCGCGCGTGTGTGTGTGTGTGTGAGAGAGAGCGAGAGCGCAGTGAGAAGAGACAAGGAGGAGGAGATTGTGGAGGGAGGTGTCTGAGCAGAAGCAAGCAGCAACATCTGACATTTATTTTCCGCATTCGCCTCATCATCTGTTCCTTGAGGGCACAGGAATGCCGGGTTGCCTGTGTACATGAGAGCTTCTCAGGAGATTTTTCACACACATACTGAGGCAGCAGTGTTCAGGGAAATCTACCAAGAAGTCAGTGACTGTGTAATATATGCGTGTGTATTTGTGGAGACCAAATAACCACACACATGTCGTAACACGTCATACTGAGCATTACAGAATACCAAACATGAATCATATAGTAGCATTTCTGACATTTTCTCTCTCTGTCACACACACACACACACAAACACACAGTACAGATCAGACTGAACACAGTCTGACCTTCACCACCAGACACTGTCATGCTTCCTATCTCCATCCCGCATGCAGTGTTGTTACGGAGGGGCTCATCTGGTTCCTCTGTACACCACTGTGTTTGATATAAGAGAGGTGTGAAGCTGTGTGTTGAACATCACAGGCTTCTGCTTTTCCAGTTACCCGAAGTGTCACACCCTCTACTGGGCAAATAAAGAATTACTGTAAAGGCATGATGAGCTGCACTTTTGAAGCCAGGCTGAATTTTTAAAATGTATTATTGATGGAAAAGTATATATTATAATTTTATAGTTTATGGTCTCAACAGTACAGTAGATTTTTCCTAAACCCAAGTTAAAATATTCATCAAAGAAGGGAGAACAAAAGAAATACAAGATAGATACAGTTAATTGACAAAAAAAAAATCCTTTAATTTGTTATCCGTCTGTATGTGGCATATTTGTAAGGATATTACAATTTGCAAAACTTTACAATAATTCAATAACAGTGTACTTTTTTTTTTATTGTTAAAAGTATTATTTTTCTTCACCTATGTTATTTTCATTCACATATTCGAGAAGAAAAAAAAAACCCTGTCCAGGGTGTACACCTGCCTCATGCCCCATGTCTCCTGGGATAGGCTTCAGGGCCCCCATAACTCTGAATACATTAAGCAGTATGGATAATGAGTGAGTGAGTGAGAGATATTCAAATAAATGAAGATTTTTGTTCATTGAACATGACCAGCAAGTATATAATTGATATACTTAAAATAATAATAATAATAAAAACAGGACACATTGACAGTTTAAAAAAACACCGCTTATTAACTGGTATATTTATGTACTGCTGTATTATTTGTACTGTATGTGTTGGTTGGTAGTTTTTTAATGCTGAGTTAAGATACAGCATCTCTGCATGGTATCTCATCTCTGTGAAAATTGAATCCTTACTATATGTGACACATACTGAGCTATATAATGCTGTACAACAGCTTCAGCTACACATGGCCTGTGAACAGAGTATATGTACCGCTGGGCATACTATGAGCACTGTGCATGATATTGTGTGACATGACTCGTGGAGCATGAGTGGGTGTACAGGCTGAGATGGTACAGTATAAAGCATGAAGTGACGCAGCATGGCAGTGGGATCATGTGGAATAGTACTGTATATTGAATGGGGTCACATCAGCATTCCTGGTTTCTAGTCCAGCATTCAGTGAGTTATATACATAGCAGACTGTACAGTTATAAAAGACAACATTATCCATTCCGAATAAGTTGTCTCTTAAGTCTCCATTTGCGCTTAATCTCAATTTTCCCACTTCCATACAGAGCATTAGCCTTTTGACTTGGGGGTAAAGAGGAGTGTCTGAATTAGGTCACTTATTTGATGCCGGCCAAATGAGATCAGTTAAGACAGGAATTTAGTCTGCCCAGTAGAGATTTTTTATAAATTCCTTCAAATATGACACTTTTTAGAGTTGCAGTTAAAAGGTAATATACGATTTGATCTTACTGAAATAGAAAAAAAAGCTTTTCTCTTCATGTACTCTTAAAAAAATTCTCTAAATTATATGCATTGCTGTTCAATGTTGGTCCTTCGACCTTTGACTCTTTAAGGATGACATGGGAAAAGGATGCATTCATCATTTTCAGTGATGAGGAGTGGCTATCTGTCTGCTCAAATATCTTTCCCATAAGTGCTTCAATTTCGGTTCACGAACAAAACTTTAAATGTATTCACAGGATTTATTTAATCCCAGTTCGCCTCCATAAAATATTTCCCAATTGTTCTCAGCTATGTTTCAAATGTAACATGGAGATTGGCACAGTGATGCATGTGTTTTGGGATCGTGACAAAATCAAAATGTACTGGAAAGAGATTCACGAAATTAGTCAAAAAATAATTGAAAAGACATTTGCTTTGTCCCCAAAAGTATACCTTTTGAATTGTACAGTGGAACTGTCTTGTTTGTGTTAAAATATGTGTACTGAATTTCTGTATATCCTTCGGCAAAAAATGTATATTATTATTATGGTCAACTGCTCAGGTACCTTATGTCAATATGTGGTTGAGTCAGGTGACCACACTTTTACCACTAGAAAAATTAACTTATGATTTACATAAAAAATCTGAGGTGTTCTGGCGAATTTGGTCCTCTCTCTGGACCTTTCTTGAGGGTACTCATTGACTATGCCTTTCTAAACTTGGTTTATAATTCTTAAGCATTTATAGCCATTTGAATGTGTAACAAAATTTTGCCTGTTGTCGAGATACCTGTACCACTGTTGTTGTTTTACTGAAAAATTTAATAAAATAAATAAATAAAAATAAAAGACAACATTTTCATTTGAATTCTGAGACGTTAACATTAAACCACATAGAAATTGCAGCCCAGTTTTCCTTCACTGGAACTAAGAGGCCCAAATAAGTCAGAGCATGACAATGCACCTGTGCACAAAGCTCCACGAAGACAAGCCTGATGTGGAAGAACGCAAGTGTCCTATGCAGTGCTCTGACCTCAACCCCACTGAACACCTTTGGAATGAATTTGAACTCTGATTGCACCCCAGGCCTCATCAAATCAGCTGAAATCAGTGCCTGGTCTTGTTAATGCTCATTTGGCTGAAAGGAGAAAATCAGCACAGCCAGGCATGAAATTCTAGAAGAGCGAGTTTTTTATAATCATAAATCTGGATTGGGATCTTCCAGAGGATCTTTAAGAAGGAGTAATACAGGAAAGTGCCGCTTCTAGTAGGATACTGTCTAATGGGACTCTAGGCAGGTTGGCATGAAACATTTTTCACAAGAAGCATCTTATGTGCTTGGCCTTGTGACACAACAATAATTGAAATAGTTTATTAAATCAACAACTCTACGTTTTAGGATGGAAAAGCTCTAGAAGGTCCAGTTAGTCATTTGGGTTTCATTCAATAATTCAATTAATCAATTACAGAGGAAGATGTATTGCATGTATGACAGAACATCTTATAATGGCTGCATGTCACAGTGACTGCATGCATATAGTAAATACATGTGTTCAGGTCAAATTAGGACCTTTGTTTGTGCTTAATAACAGAACACTTATGAGACTAAAAGCTAGCTTTATTTCTCTATATAATCCCCTGCTACACTTGTTCCAGTGGTTCACTAGTGCTTGGATACCATCAGGATAGAAAGATTCCTCAGTATGCAAAAGCCATGATTAAACTCCCTGCTTCGCCTCTGAAACCCTGGCCTCTCAGGAACTCCTTTAATTACCCAAACATGTGGAAAAGGCTTGTAGGACTGTACAGGGAATGTGGCAATAACTCCCACAGTTCCTGTGATGTGCAAGTAGTTTTTGTAAATGTGATTGTGTGTACAAATTCCACAGACAAATGTGTCTCTGACTGTTTGACTTGAACGCCCCTTGTATATTAAGTAATCAAGATTTATTTAAGGTTTATGGCATTCATAATTCCTCATTACAGTTTATACTGTATAATATTTTAAAGTCTGCATGTTTAACATGCAATCATTGCTTCAAGTGCAGTATAAAGACACAATTACAAAATAATGCCATTGTCCAAACACCTAGATGAAGGATTGTACTATAAATGTGTGTCAGGGTTATAGATAATTTAATACATGGCCTTTTTCACATTATCTGAACAAAGCGCCTGGCAAGTCAGACAGAAGTATAATTAATGTATTCAGTTTTATGGTTGAGGAGACATGCTATAATATTATGTTTAAAAACTTACAAGTTCATTTTGAGGATTTTCTCATCAGTTTGTCTTTTTCTTCCAAAAATTCATTATCTTTTTTTTTTAATACCCAGGAAGATGAAGTTGCCAAACTTGACATGACGATTCGTTAATCTCAGTCTTTAGAGCACCTAGTTTAACCTGCTCCTACAGCCCAGGCTAATTAGTTATAATCTTGAAGCACATAAGGTGATCTTTACTGTTTCACTCTAATTAATGGCTGTAAAACCTTCTGAACAGCCAGAGGAATAGAGAAATCTTTCCTTCTCCGAGCTAACTGGAGCAAGAAGGTGACAACATCTGAATAATGTATGACGCAGGAGATCAAAAAGAATTCAACCTGCAGTTATGATATGAAATCCAAGAATTTGGTGGAAAAGGGATTAGACACACCTTATCAAACTCTTCATGCTCAGAAACTTTTTATTTTTTATCCTTTAGCAGTTCCACATTGTCCTTACACAGAAATGTCTTTCATGGGGACACCAAACAAGTGTTTGATCTTTAAGTTACAATGAAGTCATCATCCACTTTTTAAGATCTAAAGTTCTCTTAAACTACAGTGAAAGGGAAGCGTGTTTCCCTCTGATGCTAATTGATGCCTCGGCTCCTCTAATTACAGAAGGTCATTAGTAGGTTTCTCTAAAGTACACACCACACACCCTTTTAAAAATGGTAATGGAGTTTTAAAGTGCAAACACCAGGGTGATCCTGTGACAAACATGTGTACATTAAACCACATCATAAGGGAATACAACTTGGCATAGAGATGCTTGTTACATTTTTCAGAGTACATTTACACAAGCAGTGCTTCAGGAAGCAAAAAGGTACAGGAATTCCTAACCTAGGGTTTCTGGGATTTTTGGTTAAAATTAAAAAAATTACATTTAAATATTTCAAATCAGGAGCATCACATTTTAAAGGTTATTATCAACCTGCAAGATTAGAAATGGATGTTCTCCATTTTGAATAAAGCCAGTTGTTTTATTAAGTCTTAGGCATCTTTGTGTACACTGTTTTAGATTTATTGTAGCTTAGTGGTTAAGACATTGAGCTACTAATCAGAAGGGCCCAGGTTCAAACCCAAGCACCATCAAGTTGCCACTTTTGGGCCCTTGAGCAAGGCCCTTAACCCTCAACAAAAAAAAGGAGATAAATTGTCGCTCTTCCTAAGGGCTTCAGTCAAATGTAAATGTAAACATGAGCTTCGTATCATTAAAGTTCAAATATGTTAAAAACCACAAGATTGGCCTGCCTGCCTTTCTTTCTATCTTTGCCTGTTTTCTACAATTCAGCTGTAGAAACATCCAACAGATTTTCCCAGATCATATACACATCATATACTGTTCAATGAGCTATACACAGATCAGCCGAAACATTAACATAAAACCCACCTAGGTTTTGACTTCCCCTTGTGCCACCAGAATGGCTCTGGCCCCTCGCTTTGTGACTCTGCAGGAGCTCAGGGGTGTACTGTGGTGTCTGGCACCAGGATGTTGGCAGGGGATCATTTGGGTGCAGTAGGTTGCGAGGTGGGGCCAGACCTCTTTGTCCGGGACTTCCCATTGGTGCTTGATTGGATTGGGATTTGGGGGAATTTGGAGCCAGTCTTTGGCTCTTTGCCTGCTGTAGTGTACTGGGTGTACTGGTGCCTGTCTATCATGCCCAGCATTGACTTTTTTTCTGTGCTTTGTGCTGCATTGTCATTGTGCTGCGGGGACCAGATTGGACCAGACAGGCTGGCCTTTGGTCCCCATAGGTATGGATGAGCCTTGAGTGCGCATTATCCTGTCACCTGTTTACTGGTTTATAGTGTATTTGGTGATGATCAATGTTCAGTTCATAATGTTATGGTTGATTCAATATAAGCATCTATAGCTTTGGCTTGTAATTGATTTAGTCAACTGATTTACATAAAATAAAGTCTGAATATATAAGCACAAAACTGATATGGCGGTTCATTCATTTTTTATACTAATATGGATACACTAACCCTGTTCTTTACCCTGACCTCATCCTGACACAAATTGAACTGTGCAAATAGTTACGACTTTTGTAGCGTGACACCATATTAAACATGGTCCTAATCTTTACTAGATTAGTTCTTTCAGTACTTGTGAAGATCTTAATGTAAACCTGGAGCATGGCTTTGCTTGTGGAATGTATACAGAAAATAACCAAGAAAACGACCTTTACTATCTCTTCTCAGGTCCTAAATATAGGATCCGTCCAGTTCTGGGGTCTGATGATAAGTGTTGGTTAAATATTGACAGGAGAGAGAGAGACTGTGTGAGGAAACACTGCCTCCTACACTGTGTCCCTGTGAATCTGGGGTCACGCAGGGGACAACTGAATTATGGATGAGCAAAGCAGAGGCAGTCGATGAACTAAACGGGCGTCAGCTTTCTCAGCAGCGTGAGTAAACGGCATCACCGAGTCAATGTAGTTCAAAGGTTGAGCTGATGTGGAGGATCGAATGAAGAGAGGTTAAGTTGTACTGGTTTCATTCAGTTCATGGATATGTAGGAAATAAAGCACAAGAGGAACATGCAGTAATGGGAAAATAATCAGTCTAAGGGGTAGCCTGACAATTTGTAATACAGATTTATTCCGTATTTTATAAATGATGCAATTTATATTAATTGTAGTACTGTATTTAGCATGAATTTCCTTTTTGCCACAGAGTTAAAGCCATAAAGCTACGAGCCAGAAGTGGTAAGGTACAGAATAAATTTGGGAGAACTGCTAGGAAGGCAGTGAGCATGTTTACACATGTTCCCTCCGCTCACCGAGATCTTTGTATACCTGTAATGATACTCACAGCGGATTTGGCGTGCAGGGGAGCAGCGAGGGAGCCACCTGTCTAAAGCATTAGAGAGAAAATAAATCATTCTGGCTACACCGTAGACCTTCACAGTGACAGACTCGCAAGCTCTTTCCATACTGGCCCAGTTCTGCCTGCTCAGATCTATTTCTACCCCATACTCAGCACATTCAATCTGTCATATCCTATTAGTGCACTTCCAATTAAACAAGTCGGATCTGCTAATTAAAAAAAACACACTCGTTGCAACAAGGCCCGGCAGACATGTTATCAGCTTTGCATCTGCTTAGTGCATTCTTTGCATCGCCTGCTGAGAGACTAAGAGAAAACACACTGTGAGCAAACCAAGCATCGCACCATCATATTTTACCCCAATGTCTCATTCCCATCGCATGCTCAGTGGTATGCGGTCCACGTGATCCACAATCAGATGTAAACAGCTAGAAAAGCAGAAATCGAGTACATCCTCTATCCTGGTGCAAAACCTGGGGGTTGAAGCAAGGGTCCTCAAACTTGTAGTAATAAGGGACTATTATAATCACAAAAGTCACAACAGGAGAGTAAAGACTGCCTTTATTTATCCCGCTACAATAATACACTTTTCCCAGAGTTTCATTAGTGCTTGGATAGCATCATAAATTTTTCAAGACACCAGAGCCATGATTGGATCGGGCTGCCGAATTCAGGTCTGAAACACTGGCCTCCCAGGAACTCCTAATCACCAAAATATGTGAAAACAACTTTAAGTGAAGTCAGGACTGTATGGGGATGTGGCAATAAGTTATCTGTCTGTTTTGCAATGATCAGGTATTCTACTCGCTGAAAGTTCACAGGAAAGATTCCAGTTGGCTTCTGAGCCACCTTGTCCATGATCGTCATTCACAGACTTCTTTGAAAACATTTGCATCATTTAAATCTTTTAGTGCAGCTAAGAATCTCATCACTGAACTGTGCGTCTTTTTTTTTTCTTCATCTATGAGACATTTCATTACAAGTCCCGGTTTGACTTGAACACCCCTCATAATTCATCATAAAATTAAAAGGTCTGAGTAATTTTCATGGTCAAGAGTCGGGAAGTATTTTTATCTATTGCCATCTGTAAGAACCACAATGATATACAGTATGAACTCAGTCTTTATGTCTATAAAAGGACATCTGAATATTAGTATTTGCAACTCAAACCTGTGTGCTTTTACATGTACTGTATTTTGCGTGTATGACATGAACATGGGCTTGTTGCTTAAGAACCAGCTGACTGATTGTTGAGAATTTGGATGGCAAAAGCAAGGCTGAGTTTATGTGGAGATGTCACTCGACCGATTGTGCAGCAAACAGATGTAGCATAGAGGTTTCACTTGCACGTGGCATCTAGGCAAACTCTGCAGACACGCATAATATATAACCAAGCTTGTGACTGGGCATAGTAAATAAGGCATGCCCAAACCATTTCATTGCAAGTATCACCTAGGTTTCACTATTAGGCTAAACTTTATCAACATTTTATTATTTATTATTCTCACCTCTGTAACCTTATACTGTAACACCTGTCTTCTTTCTTTTCCGTTTCTGCTCATAAATATAAAGCAGTTCCTTCGTGTTCTTCATGCTCTATTTGTTTATGTACTTCCAATAACCCCTGTTTCACCATAGTTCATGCTCGTGTTCAGGCTCGCAAAGGTGGTTTCTTCATCATGCAAAATAAGCCTCAAAAATATTGGTTTAGTGTAGTATTGTTTTAGGCTCAGTGCCAAATATTACAACAGTACCATCACTTTCTGAATGATTTTTGAAAGCGTGTGGGAGTGAGTTACTAAGTAAAACCAGGCAGCGATAGAGGTAAGTGCATTAGCTAGCTGGTAAAGTAAAGGTCAGTACAGCTAGCAAGTCGACTGGCTTTAGTTGAACCATACTGCATTCATTTTCAGCGCCAATGCACTCACTCTTACTCAGTTACATCTACAGTATACCGTGCTAAGGGCACGAGGCGGGGTACACCGTGGACAGGGTGCCAATCCATCGCAGGGAACACACGCATACAGAACACACAGTCATTCACACACTGCGGGTAATTTGGGAACGTCAATTAACCTAACCTACATGTCTTCAGAATGTGGGAGGAAACCAGAGTACCCAGAGGAAAACCACCAAGCACAGGGAGAACATGCAAACTCCATGCACACAGAGACGGAAATCGAACCTGGCTAGCAATCGAACCCGGACCCTGTAGGTGCAGGGCGACAGTGCTAAACACTACACCACCGTGGCGCCAGCACCAATTGCAAAATTTTCAGCAAAAGTTCTAAGTTGGGAATCAAGGTCACTGTGGACAGCATTAACAGTCATTACACACTGCTTCTTTTAACGCCTTACCTTTACAATAATTTTCTAATTTTCTCCATATTCAGAACATATTATTATTATTATTATTATTATTATTATTATTATACTGCATTATACTTTTCTACTAGCTTACAAACACCAATGCACTGAAAAAAGGTCAAAGTCAGCTAATGTGTCTAAAGTGTAAATAAAATGCCCTTACTGATCAGAAAGTCTAGGGTTCAAACCCCAGCATTGTCAAGCAGCCACCGTTGGGGTCTAACCCTTCCTGTTCCAAGGGAGCCGTATCATGCACTCCGACCCCAGCTTCCTAACAAGTTGGGATGTGTTAAACAAGAATTTCACTGTGCTTTAATGTACTGTATATGTGACAAAGTCTTCTTCTTCTTTTCTGTGACTTTATATATGCTGTATTTTCTAGGTCATGGGCTCTCCCTGTGGCAGACAGCCAGCTGCTCTCACATGAACCCTGCGAAATAAATCAAGCCTACACTCAACTCACCGACACGCACGCACACACACACACACACACACTCTATTGTTCATAATAGTCTCTAGTGAGAGGGTGTGTTTTACTACTATGCACTTCTACCTATATTTCTTCCAGGAAGTTTTGCAACATGACTTTTCCAGAGCATCCTTGAATAACTAGTTTTTAATCTTCACTCTTCAGTCATAGGGTCACACTCCAGGAATCCAGGAGACAGATTGAAGTTGCACTGAATTGTATATATGATATGATATATTTAAAGTCATTAGAGCTTATGTCCGGTGATATGAGTGCTTTGTTGAGATGGCATTTATAAATTTCTTCTCGTAAAACCGATTGACATTTACAGAAGACTTAAAGCACAGTACGGTGATAAGACTTTTAGCCGCAGTAAAACATTTGTATGGTGCAAACGTTTTAAAGAAGGCCCTACATCTGTGAATGATCAGTAAAAAAAAGAAAAAAAAATGTGTACAAGGTTTAAGATGCCTTTCTTGCATTCAGGATTCTTTACTGCATTTTTGCATTCAAGCTTTTAATATTTTACTTCTAAATTCTAATTTGTCATAAAAATAATCATACACCGCATGACAGGCATATAAAATAAAATTAGAATTTAATTAGACCTCAAATAAAAATTTGTACAAGTCAAAATAAAGATAGAAGTTGAAATATAATGAAAAAATTACAGTAATTAAAATAGAAATTTAAATTAAGAAATAATTTGATGCAGTGGTTTAATTTCTACTTGTGTTGTTTTAATTGAGGAAGGATCACATCTAAATGAAAATATAGCAATCTAGCATACTATACTAGACTTTCTTACATGGCTTAACAGTCATAAAATGTTTATGACATGGTTATGTCAATGATATTATGCAGAGTTCTACTAAACTGGAATAACATATTAATGCTGTGTTTGAGCAGAAGACCATCATGTGCTGAGGTCTTCATATTGACATGCAGTGAATATGGGTGCAAAGGTTCTACTAAGACACACTCGCTGTCTCACACACTCCCACAGGCGAAACGAGTCACTCTTAAGTTGTGTTCGAATTTGTCTTTATATAAGAGACACAGTGCTAATTAAGTGTGTCCCATCTTGGGCACATGTCTGACTTGTTTTGGGCTCCACACACTCTCCCTGAGGACCACGATGATTATGCGCTCGTGCTTAGTCACTCCACTTTTGCGTTCACCTTACATGCCGGTCGCTCTTCATATCTCTCTAGAGATTTAAGGAACACACCAAGTGCTGGAGGATATTCCAGGAGTAAAACAGGTTTTGTCACGGAGGTTTAGAAGAGAGAACACAACATAGACTGCAGACAGGAAAACAGTCCCTTGGGCCAGTGCTTGGACTCTATCATGGACCAAAGCTCTGTTAATACGCCTCCTTCTGTGTACGGTGTTGGGTTAACCTTGAACAATCCACATTTTATTATTGTGGACAAAAGTCTACTATTAAAGTGTAACTATTATGGTGTAGTTCTGTTCATTACAAACATTATAAGCCTTGATGGTAATTCCACTTGATCCGTTTAATTATTTTATGAGTCAGATGTCTTTAACATGTTGTTGCTTTAGGCCATCTTCAGTAATTATGTTAAATTCTCCTGGGATAAGTGATTTTATATGGCAAGGTTTAGTATAGGGCTGATATACACATGCTTATCACATTCAAATTCAATGAACACTACACACACCTTACTTTAACACGAACATATTATTTTGACCTGAAGAGTTGGTTGTCATAAGGTTTGTGGCTGGGTGAGCCGCACTTGATCATTAGTAGG
Organism: Clariallabes teugelsi; assembly: GCA_030014215.1. Taxonomy (NCBI): domain Eukaryota; kingdom Metazoa; phylum Chordata; class Actinopteri; order Siluriformes; family Clariidae; genus Clariallabes; species Clariallabes teugelsi. Next base: position 27,200,540 of record JAQMYG010000023.1, on the reverse strand, counting down.
TCACATGACCACAGCATGTATACAGGCTAAACCTATGCTCGGAATTCAATAACTTATCTAAATCCCGCCCCGAAAAGTCGATTTAAATATCATCTACATTACATTGCTTGGAATTTTAAACTCAGGCAATAATTGTTATTCAGTTTGGCATTTTTCCAGAAGACAAGATTAAAGCTTGCGAACTAAAGGGTCTTTATACTAAGAAAACGCGCCAAGAAATAATGGAGCAACATGCCAGTACAGACGGTATATATGAAAGTTATGTTTTTTTAAACTGAAAGTAGTTTTATTAACTGACATAGGTTATTCAGATTGCACATTTTATTAGAGATAATCTTCCTCATAGTCTCCATCACAAGCAATTTACACCATCACACCATTTACACCAACACTGAACCCAACTCTCAACTCCTCTTTGAAAATCCCCTTTGTTGCAGTTGATGGTCTTCCACTGGGTGGTTTGTCTTCAATGCTGGTTCCCCTTCTTCATCCATCTATGCACACCGCTCTTGTCAATGGTGTCATCTTCATAAACATTCAGTAGCACAATGGGAGACTATCAGGGGATTCTCAAAGGGGATTCAAGAGTTGGCTTCAATGTTGGTGCAAATGCATCACTTGAGATGGAGACTATGTTGAGAAATATCCATAATCTAGTATTAACTACATTTACCCACCCCTTCAAGGAAATTAAATTGAATTAGAACAAGGCTAAAGTCACATATAGAGTTAGAATTTCCTGTTTGAATACTCTGAATACCAGTTAGAAAATCCCCTCCGATGTATCCTGGAGATTAAGTAAGTTTGTCCTTAGAATCACCGTCTAATGGAATTGGAAGTCAGAGGTTAAATGGTAACAAAAGCTACAGAATGGGAAGCTAGGGGATTTTCTTATGATTTATTGAGCTACAGTAATTTAACTTACACACATTGGATGCCGGCCAAAGATTGATCAATATAAATGCAAAAATGAGAGAACATGAAAATATGAAACCAACCAAAAGGCTAGCAATAAACAAAATGCACATTTAACCCTCTAGAAATCTTTCTATTTAACTACATAACTTCAGTTTTATTATCTATAAATCACATGATTCACTTTGTAAATAAAATGTTTATAGGAGCGGTTTAAGTCTTCTCCTGGGGGGGAAGGAGCTTATTTATGAGCCAGAAAAATATGTTTAAATTTCTAAAGCATGGGACAAATCCTTCAAAATGTATTGCAACTGACTAGTTTTGAACATATACTGTAGAAATTAAATTACAGACAGTAATACCATTGTTTCCCCACCTGAATGCATACACATATGAAAATGTCATTTTGGTACTCTGCAACAATGCTTCTACACTCACTGATTTGCGCTCAGGAATTCTTGTGTGTGTGCGCAATTCATGGCACCTTGTACTTATTTTTTATGACCACACTCACAGCTCTGCACGCTCAGATTATCTGCTTCACTTTTTGTTGAAAAGCCATAAAAGGTTCTATCAGGTTTATTTATGTGGTAGGGGAGATACTGTAGTTCCTCCTCATGAGTAAAGTTTATAGTTCGCTTTGCTCGCCGTGAAATACAATAAGATCTATTCATTAGTATATACACTAGGCTTAAACTGCATTTTAGACTTATGATACATTCAAGGGGTGTTCAAGTCAAACGCAAACTTTTGATTGTTCAGAATAACAGAACACAGTTATGGGAGTAAAGACGAGCTTTATTTCGGTATACATATAATCCTCAGATTATAGAAAGTTTCCTCATTTTTGCTGGAGCCATAATCGGACTGCCTGTTTCACATCTGAAATGCTGGCCTGCCAGGAACTCCTTTAATGGTCCAAACCTGTGGAAATGGCTTGGAGCAAGGTCAGGACTGTACAGGGGGTGTAGCAATAACTCCCATAATGTGCAAGTGGTGTTTGTGATTGTGTATACGGTGTCTACAGACAGATGCATCCTTCCACAAGCTGGTGACAAGTTATCCATAAACTTTCAAGGGTTTGACGTTCCACTCGCTCAATGTTAACATGAGCGACTGCAGTGGGCTCAAAACCAAGTCGGCCAGGATTGCCATTCACGGACGTACAGCGTTGCACCATTAAAATATTTTGCTTCGATTCAAACTGTGCTTGGAGACTTCTCTAAATGTCAAACAGTTTTACGCCTTTGTTCACAAGAAATGTGTATTGTATTAAGTCCTGGTTTGACTTGAACACCCCTTGTAGTATTATGCATTATCAGATCAAGGCATGACATCAATATTACAGTAGTCTCAGGGCATCTCCAGTGAGAGGTACAGCTTTTTTATTAAATACTGTACCTTTAAAACGTATTGGAATGAATTCAAATACCACTTATTTTTTAGTTTAATTTGCAGTTCAGTCAATGGAACTCTTTTGTCTCATACAATCTTTCTGATTTATTTGAAGAAAACATTCTGCTACCCAAAGATAAGCTTCTCCATTTGGGTGCCCAAATTAATTCACTCCCACATAGTTTCCTTCATGAAGAATTTGGAGCCACATTTAAGATCCCACTCTCTGTACTGATGCGACTAAAAGCATTTTATATGATCCAAACAGGATTATAACTTTGCAAAAAGCTTTCACGTCATTTAATAGAATATCAGCCTCAATGGCATTGCTTTATTTTATGAGTCACTCAAGTGTCTATTCCACATAGTAATTTACAACAACAGTGGCTACTCACTTCAGTTTTATTACTGTGTATATAATAAAAACAATCAGAAATAAACTGCTCTGCTTATAAAATGTACCATAAATGAATCATTCTCTTTCCTTAACGGCTCCTCGTGTGCCACATTACTGTGATGAAACGGATAAAAAAAAACAAACGCACAATACACAGCCTCTATGGTTATTACTTCTCCTCCCACAGGACTTTTACAGCACGTATGACAAGGGGTCATGGAGACTGAAGAGCACACACAAACACACACATATGCATGCATACACACAGATGGCTGGCCAATGCTTGACGTATTATTTGGGTGGTCACTGGATAGATCCGTGTCTGTTAGGCTATTTTTAATCAGCCTAGGAACATGCTGACAGTTCTCAGGCTCACAGATTCGACTGTTTTTCAACCATCTGTTACTACATTACACTTCACGTCCAGTTTTGTTTAAATGCAAGACATCTGGGGGCATCAGAGTTACGACCATGTGATGTAGCTCTGACAGCAAAGTGTACAGGTGTGAAAAACAAGGTAAATTATATATAAGCTGACCTATACTCATAATAAGACCAGACACCAGCAAGCTAATCCTATATGCAGTGATTAACAAGTTGCTGCAGCACTATATAAGTTACCCTGCACTGATCGGATGTCTGCAGTGTTTCTCTTCCTGCGCTGATGATATTGTTCTGCCTTCATCGGCCTCCCACCATTCCTCCCTATCTAGCCACACTCTCTTTCCTCTCTATTTTGGAGATATGAGCCACAGGCGTCCTAGCATACAGTACATATCTCCGGCTGAGTGAACCAGGTGTCATGTCTGCAGAGGGCACTAATCCAGGGCTGTACGCTGCAGACTGCTCCCTTGGCTTGGGCGAAACGCCCAAAGGTTGAGGGCACATTCTGCCTGGCTGGACTGTGTCAATAGCAGCAGCTTAAATTCTGACCGGCTTTGTAGCCAAAGCAGTTTGCTCTTTAAAGTGACAGTCACACTAGAGCTGTGAAGGTTTGAAAATAAAGCTTAGCATTTTGGTGCAAGAGTTCACAGGGCTTATAAAAATTGCTGTGCTCCGTCAGTGAAAAAAAGATGGTAATTATAGTGACTAGGCAACTTCAGGTAACTGTAAGGTCCAGTATGGAGTAGATAGTGCTTTCTGCTAAGTGTGATTCCTCATGTGGTTTGTGTCCGTACACAATTCAGCCTAGTTTGTAACACACACATCTTAACCAGTCATTCAAATGATTGCATAACATGTTTCTTATTGCAAACATTGTCCATCAAGCCCTTCCATCCATTCATAAAGAATAGTAGTTGCAATTACCTTCTGTATGACTATGAAATGTTAGTCATGTAATATACAAAATCCCCTGCTTGTACATATTAGAATTCCCCCCTATTTTGGATTTTCCACCCTGTAATATTTAGAGCAGAGGGCAAAACAAGCTAATTTCCTTGTCAGTGTTCTCTGAAGTTGACCCTTCACGGAGGTTCACTTACAAGAAAACATGAGGTGCCAACATGATCTGGTTCATCATAATTTCAGATGCAAGATTTTGATATCCAAGTATGGTCAAGCCCCAAAACTGTTCTGACTAATGAGGTCTTAGTGAGGTTAACTAATCTGATTCTCTTTTTATGTTACATCTACAGCACAATAATAAAGGCCTCACTGCGAGGATTTGGTGGCGGTCAGAAATTATGGACAACCGAGATGTCTTCCTGTTGTGAACTTCTGAAGTTAAGGAGAGGCCAGCCAAGCCGCAGGGGAGACAGATAGAGCTCCAGTGAGTGAGGGGGTTTTAATGGCTATGTAAACAGGATTATCAGGAGCTGAGCTCATTCCAGTAAAATGAAACCCTGTGAGACTACCCCCCCCCCCAGACACACACACACACACACACACACTACCTTCTATGTGAGTCTCATCCAAAAGTAGTTAGAGTGCTTATTACCGACATGTCCTTGATCGGACTCACCCGTTCTCGTATGCGGCCAACAGAGAGAGCAGTTACACAGAAGCAGACCTTGAACATTAGTGGAGATTTCCAAATGCACATTCTAAAGGAAATGCCTCAGTATTGTAGAGGAAAAAAGGCTGGCATCACTGTATAATTTTCATATTCCTGCTCAAGACCTCCTGAAGAGAAATCTCCAAAAGTAGGTCAGTGTTTTGACTCCCTGTTGTGTAAACGAGTATAATCAGGGGTCACTTGAGAAACATGAACAGTATGTGGTGGTAAACATGTTTAATATAAAATGACAATCTGTTGGTTAAAGCATGAGCAATGCTACAATAGCTAGCTGCATTCCAGTCATCTAGCTAACATGAGCTAGCAAACAGTTAATCATTTACAGACAACTGTAGTTGTCATAAACATGAGGTATATTTTTAAGCAGGAACAGAAATGTAAAATAATTTCTGGACTAGGAATACCTTTGTGCATTTTGTGTAACATAATATGGGAGAATTTAGTTTGTTCCAAATTAAGTTTTCCAGTAGCCAACTATTATGTCTATGCTAAGCTAATCTATGAGATTTCTTTTTCTTTTTAAAATTCAAAACCCTACATGTCTGATGGTTGTACCTTTGGATATAGCAACATATTCCATTTAGTTTAATATGAATCAAACAATATCAATATATATGTATACATGTGTATGTGTTTTTGTTTATTTATCTGTATTTACTTAACTTACTTTAACAAAATGCAGAATGATGATTTCATTTATAAGGGAAAAAGTTGTCCAAACCTACCTGACCATATGTGAAAAGTAATTGCCTCCTTGCTAAATTATGAATAAGCTGTGATTTTTGGAAAGCTGAGTTAATTTACACTTGCCACACCCAGGCCTGATTACTGCCAGACCTGTTGAATCAGTAAAATCACTTAACACAGTGAAGCACGCTAAAAGATAAAAAAAAAATAAAAAATAAATACACACACACACACACACACACACACTCTAAAGAAACAAAGCAATTGATGTTATTTCCAAGGAAACTGGAGGAATGAGACTATGGGAAACCTTTTACAACTTTATTCAGTTGTAAATATAGCCAAAGATACTGGCAAATTTTAAGTATCTTTGCTAATGTTTGATGATATTACAGCTAAGTAGTGAGCTAGCTAAATATTATTGCAGGTCTAAATAGTCCTGTACTAATAATGAGATATAGCAAGTACTGTATCCCATATGAACAATATGAGAAAACCTTCAAATATATAAAAACCATCAATTCTCTGAACCTGATACTTTATTTAGCCTTTCATGCAAACAATGCAAATAATGTGTTTTTACACTCTAACCAATTGTATATTATATCAGATCGTTTGTTTCGTGTTTGGGAAATGAGTGCTTATTTAAATGAGGGGAAAATGGAACACAGCTGAGGCTGCAGGAACCGCATCAACTTCAGCTCTGTCATCAAGTGCTTAGTCGTCCTACTGTTTTTATCCCCACCCCCCCCTCTCTCTCTCCCTCTCTCGTCCGTCCTGTCCTCAGGCTGGCAGATGATAGTACTACACACCACAGCTGACAGCACATGCCGAGGCAGCACATTCCACATCATTACTACTTCACATGTTTGTGCCACAGAAGCCCTCTGATTGGTGGGAGAGTGAAGGCTACGAGATAGAGCCAGCCAGCCAATCAGACCAGAGGTCTGTGAGATACCAGGAAGAGTGCTCATAGATGGTTTCAGGGTCATAACATATGACACAGTCTAGCACGGAAGGGAAAAACAGAGATGGTACGTAGCCACTTCGTGTTAACTAATACAACAAAATGTCTTTAATTCATTCTCTCATTAAAATCCTGACATCTTAAGGTTTGCAAAAAATATTGTATTGTCATACTTAACGAAAAACCTCCTTTGCTATGACATAAGATTTTTTTTCCTACATGTTTAGGATCACATTAACCTTTAAAAATCTACGACAGTTTTTTTTTTATTTTTTTAACAAAATAATCAAACTATGTTTAAAAAATTTAAATGCAAAATAATAAATCAATAAATTCAGCATTTACCAAACAACTTAATAAGTTACTTAATAAGGTAATAAAGTGTGAATTAAGGTACAAAAATACACATTAAGCTCCAATCAACTTGGAACAGTGAGAAACTTGAGCTAATGGTTTCCTATTATGGACAATTCTTCTATCAGGGCTCAAAAGTTACTCCTTTATTCCACAAAAAAACATTGTATTTAATCCGCAGCTGGTCGAGTAACCCCTGACATCCTGTCTCTAACTCCTTATTAAAGATCCTGGAACAAAGAGAACGTAGGAGTCTATCTAAACACAGCATCTGGGTCAACTGCTTAGTCACTTCTGTATTACTGGTTGTTTCCTGAAGTCACATGAGAGAAGTTCATTCAGTCCGTCCATATGCTTGATTAACACAGTGATGCTTGTTTATCTCATTGCACTCAACATGTTTGGCACATGTCTGTTTTCAATGATCTCATCTTAAAGGAGACAAACTTCTCTTTTTCATCCTTCCACTTGTAATAAATCAGACAAGACATGTTTGGTGTCTGAATTTTGCTTGGGATTAAAAGAATAATATCTCCAGGTACAGTAATCTTAGGAAGAACAGAAGAAGGAAGAAACTTTCTTCCTTAGTAGACGGTAAATACAGTATGTTGTTGCTGTTGTTTTAGCTGCTCCTGTTAAGGGGTCGTCAAACCAAACCACTCGATCTGCACACAACTTCGCACAGTTTTCACGGTAGATGCCCTGACACAACCAGAATGGGTGCTAGCTGGGCCTGGGACTGCATGGCTCTAAGGATGTCCTGCATTCAGGGGCTGGGTGTATGTATTGCCTGGGAAGCGAGTCTGAGCCTTCCATCGCAGGAAAGCCTACCACTGAGCCACCAATATCCTAGCAGACAGTAAATACGGTATAATGCTCCTGAAATATAATTCTCCCCAAAACACTGCATAAAATTGGAAAATCCAGAAGAAAAGAGAAGACACATTTATTTGTCACATATACTGTACATTATTGCTAAGTGAAATTTAAACTTGTAAGGTACTGTAACTGGGGTGAGAAAACAGTGTCAGCTATGATCAAAGGTGGGTAGTAACAAGTTACATTTACTCCATTACATTTACTTAAGTAATTTTTTGAAAAAAATTTACTTCTATGAGTAGTTTTACTGCACCATACGTTTTACTTTTACTTGAGTAGATGTGTGAAGAAGAAACGCTACTCTTACTCCGCTACATTCGACTCGTTACTTTTCTAACCATTTATTGTAAACATGTAGTCGGTGGATCTACCACATGACAGTTCCACCAATCAGATGCAGTAACAATAATCACATGACTCTATTTGAAAGTTTCCGCATCTTTGTCTAATTTTGCGGAACGCCCATAAATCTATGCTGCTACTAGTGGGAGCTTGCGGTTAGTGTACAATCTTGCAGTGAGCATAGAATGCTTTTCTCATGTTTGTGTGAACTTTAATTGTACATATACTTTTACTTTAAAAGTCTATGAATATATAAGTACATAGCATCCCTGGCATCATATACAAAGCATGCTTCGCTTGCAAGCAAAAGAACAGCTTCATACTGCGGCATCTTCTCTATCTGCCAAAACAGATAGCAGCTTAGCAGTGACCATCAGTAAACCAGAGCCCTAACTGATTATTTTATATTGGCTTTTATTTTTATTGGCCAGGCTTGGCACTAAGTGCCTACTGGTCTACTGGCTCATGCCACCACCCCCACCTGCTGGGACTGATTTCCTAAACTAAACAATTTTTTGTCGTAAACTCTATCTTTGCTAGGAAGCTGGGTTCAGAGTGTTGGCCATGATATACCTTGAGCAGATAGGGTTAAAAGACTTGTCAACCACCCAACAGTGGCAGCTTGGCAGTGACCACCCGTAACCCTGGTCTGTATGCCCTTCATGCCATTATCCAGGGTGGCACTAAAAAAGTCCACTGGCTTGGGCAACCACACTGTCTGTGGCAGTTTCTATTTCCTAAATTAAACTAATGCCTTACTTAAAATACAGTGATCATGACCAGACAGTTACTAAGAATAAATAAACCTTGCAAACGCATACTCTAGCAACTCATTGTGGAACACTCTCTTCATGAAAGAGTCTCTCACACGCTTCATATTTGACTGAATTAAAAAAAAAAACTGCATCCCGCAAGATCCCAGTCTGATGCATACCTTTATTCTCTACTAGCCTTTCCTGCAAAAAACAAACCTTAAAAAGTCTTTTATTTGCATCTGTTTAGAACATATCTATTCATTCCCAAATATCATATTCATAGCTTAGAGAACAAAGAACATTAACCAGAAGCAAAACTGCTTTGCATTCAACTGTGTAGTAACTCTCAGCTTTTTTCTATAGTGTGCTTTACACCCTCTGGATTGTTCATCAAAAGATCTGAGAAAACAATCAGTCTTTTACAGAAGGAAGGTGTGTGTTTCATTCATTCCTCTATAGACTCACCTATTTTCTCCTTCCATTAGCGCCCGACTTATTTGAGGCGCAATTATAAAATCAAGCAGCTTCTTCTTATGTGTGAAGGAAACTCAACAACAACAGATGCTCCTTGCTGGAATCTTCACATATTTCCTCCTTCTGTTGGATTGCCCGAAATACTGATTGCATGCCTCATCATGGTGGTGCAGCACACACAGCTAAAACTATACTTCAGCTCAGGGAGCAGGCCAATACCCAAAGCCTTATTAGTATTCTAAAGAGAATGTCTACCTTCTGTGAGTGCTCTCATCATGTCTAGTGCACTCTTCCTGTGTCTGATAGGGCTGTCTGACACTTCAAATATATAAAAATCCTCTTTACTCTGACAGTAGTAAAATAAAGAGTGGCGGTCAGGGGAAGACAAGGAGCCAAGAAAAGCATCTGAAAATGGATCAGTCAGTTTCCTTCAACAGCATTAGAATCAGAGCACAGAATGCTTTCAGTCTTAGGACAGCAACCTTACAGCAAACTACAAGGCTGAATCTGTTTCTTTTGAGCTCTCAGATAAGCACAATGTGTGTGGACAGACCGGTTAAAAGACAGCAATAAAGCAAACCTGCATGTTTTTCCGAGAATACTAAATACTGAGAATCTAAATCAGGAATTAATTTAAGAATGATTAAGCACGGCACGATCTGCACATTTAAAATCATAAATGTAACAGACTGAAGGGTGAATGCCAGCCAGTGGTGGTGATATTTGGAATCAGTTTAATTATTTAAAGCACAATACCACCAACAAATCCTGCCATATTAACAGGCACATTAAATAAAATACCTTTATGACAGTTCCACTGAATGATTCAATTTCTAAGCAAAAAAAGTAATTTCATTTTTTTCATTCTGCATTATTTTTTCAGCAGGTACTTTAAAGTGTAGCTTTAACAAAAAAAAAAGGGAAAAAAAATAATGCCCATGGTTTTGGCTTGAGATATCCAGCAAGCTCATACTGTATAGCAGTGCCGCACAATAAATCGCATAAAAATCGAAATCGTAGTATGGACCTGTGCAAAAGACTGCAATTTATTACAGATAATACATGCATAGTAGGGAATTTACGTAGAATTTGTCAATAATTTTATATATATATATATATATATATATATCTCGCAATAATCACAATGTAATTTTTAATTTTTTTTCAATTGTGCAGCCCTACTGTACAAGATATGGGTAAGGTGTCCATATACTTATGGCCATACAGTAGTTTCATGTAGTTTGGCCCAAAAAAAAAAAAAAAGGTGTACCAAGAGAGTAAGAAAAAGTTTGTAAGTATAAATAGTTTCTACTCAACATTGTAGAGTGAAACAAAAATGAGCTCCAAATCACACAGAACATTTCTGTAGAAGCTCATTTTCTCTTTAGCAGCTTGTGTAGGAAGATTGTTACAGGATGGTTCTTTCCTGTGTAGATCAACGTGTTATTTACACAAGATTTCTCGCTCACACCTCTTGCAGTTTTTTCTTCTATTTAGATCTGCTTTGCTTCTCTCACCTTACTCGTAGCCGCTAGCAAGCAACATGAAACACCGCAGTAAACACTAGTTACCTGAATGACTTGTTTTAAATACATGCCAGATATAATGGGAAAAAAATTATTCACCTTGATGGCACAGTGGCTAGGACAGAACCACAATATGGCTCGATAAGCGGGGCATTGGCTTTAAGGTTTTTAAAAAAAATTTTTTACATGATATACACATATAGTAGATTTTGCTTATTGAGGGTTAATATTTGCCTTGAGTTTTTCAAAGAGAGGGTAAATAGTTTATAATATATTTATAGGAGCACTATGTCACATACTAGGTACCCTTGGTACAGACATTAAAGTAAGCTCACTGCATCATGTATATTCATTATATATATATATATATATATATATATATATATAAAATGAATGAAACCTTTGGTATTTTAGGAATATATAGTACAGTAATTGCACATTCTGCACACACACACAACTGTGATTAACATTTCTTGTCATATATTGTGCTGTTTATTTCAGCTTCATACGTCCGGTTGTCTGGGAAACACCGATCGATGTTACTGTAGCTGAATTCCCATGAAGCTGAAAAAAAAAATCAGTGTTTGTTATTTAAGATGTACTTGTCTAATTCTTATTTCACTAAATGAACATGAATATTGCAACGATGCGGCTCGCTCAAGGGGCAGAGCCGCGCTTAAACTGTTCAGAACGGACAGATCCGCAGGCTGCTACCACGCGGAGTTCTGAACAGGCAAAGGCGCGGCCATTTATACACACGGTTGCCAGGCAACGCCGCCATCAGGCAATCGGCCTGAACGAGCCGCACCTGGCAGCGCGTCTATATAAGGGTCTTGATACCTCCGCACTTCGTGCGAATATTAGGTAGCACCGGTAAGGTATCAGGGCCAAAGACAAAGACCAAAGAAAGAAAGAAAGAAAAGTCAAAGACAAGTGCTGAAGAAAAAGAGACAGAGCCCCAGCCTCTGCCTTTGCCTTCCTAAGACGCCGGCGAGAGAGAGCGCGTCACGCAGCTGTGTAGCGTGCGCTCTCAGGTTAAGTATAAAGTGTACATAAAAACACAACCCCGCTCTCTCCCATAAATCCTCGGTAAGGGCAAACGCCCCGAGAGGATATATATATATATATATATATTTTTGTTGTTGTTTGTTTGTTTGTTTTGTTTCGGTTTCCAGAGCCCCGTCCGTTCTCGTGCAGACGGCGGAGCTCTATTTATTTTTGTTTTCATTTGTTTCCTTTTAAGTTCCCTTAATTAATAATCCCACGCCATCTCCAAACGGGAAGGTCTTCCCGTGCGTATCACAAGCACTCTCACTAACTCCTATTTCGCTGATTCCCTCGAAAGCCCTGCGTCAGGGCTCTTATCATTATTATAACATCTCGTGGTGCGGCTCTCCATACCGCGCCACGTAACAGAATATACTTTTTATTTTTGTTTATTTATCATTTCTGGACAATCTTCTGTTTGTCTGCGAAAACAGATCTAAATCTAAAAAAGTATGTTCCAACATGATAAAGTTACAGCTGCCTTTATGTGCTGAGCAAAATAATCCAAATTAGTTCAGTTTGTAATTACCAGCTGTCAAAAGGTCAGTCATTCTCCTTTAGTGTAATTTGTTTTTTTTTCTTTTAATATTTTGGGGTAGCTGGAGTTTTAAATAAGCTCTATTTGTGGTTAAAATATATCACATACACTGTATACGATATACAGTACTGTCATCATTAATTTCTTCATATTAAATGGAATTCAGTTCTGTAGATTATATTAAAGATTTTTTTTTTACTGTGGCAGGCTGCAATGTGCCTAATGATACAATTTAAAAAAATTTTGTTTATGTAACATCAGCAGCAACCTCATTTCCCCTCTCACCTGTTTCAGCCACTTAGCATTCAACATCACCAGTATACTAATTACCAGCCTGATCATCTGTAAACATCTGCACCTGTTTCTCACTGGTTCATGCATTAAATTAGATGCTTTTTATGCTTGAATGATTCATAGGTCACTCCGTGGCTTTAAAAAAAAAAAAAAAAACATTTCTCTGAAACTGCTCAGGTACAGGGACGGACAGAAAATGAGACAAACAAGTGCTTCAGGAAGCCTGGAGAACTATTCTTCAAAACACCTATACATTAAAAATACAAGAAGGTCTGGCTCTTAGGAAGCAAAATATCAATTCCTGCTTTCTGTTTCACCCAAATGAGGATGGGTTTCCTGTTGAGTCCGGTTCCTCTCAAGGTTTCTTCCTATTGCCATCTCAGAGTTTTTCCTTGCTACTGTTGCCCTCGGCTTGCTCATCAGGGACAATCTGATCATTTTGATTCATACACATTCACATTCCATACAAACTTAAATAATTCTTTTGATTGTGTAAAGCTGCTTTGTGACAATTACAATTGTTAAAAGATGTTAAAAGTTGTAATTGTAATTAGAAACAAATAAAATGAATTGAAAATATTATATTTATTTTCATATATATATAGGTGGCTCAAGACTTTTGCAGAGTACTGTATGTACAAAAGCTTGACCTTACCATTACAGTTTGTATACCTTCCTGTTGAATATCCCATTCAAGATGTAGTCCTCCTTTAATCTAAATGTATCCTCAATAGGACCTCCCACAATTCATTCCAAAGGTGTTTGATGGGGTTTAGGTCAGGGCTCTGTGCAGAACACTTGAGTTCTTCTACATCAGCTTTAGCAACTGATGTCACTTTGTGCATCCTGCATGTTTGGGTTCCTTAGTCCCAGTATTAAACAAATGGTCTAATGCTACAGCATACAAAAACATTCTATAAAAAAGTGTGCGCTTGGGGAAGTCCCACATCTGGGTCAGACGGACAGATGTCCTTAATCTGAGAGAGCAAAAGAGAATCATATCTCAGTTCAGTAAAGTCTGTATATAGTGGAGTTTCTTACCATGGAAAGCGTTTCTTAGGCTAGCGTCTGGAAACACAATCACTAATGACATGAGTAATGGATTGATCATATTTTCTGCTTCATCTGGCACAGAACGACTCTGATGAATTCATCTAAAGCTAGCTGACTAAACTGAGCCACAACTCAGCCTTGGTGAGACCAAATGTTTACAGCTGAGCCACTTTCAACTTGAAAGAAGAATAGTTTGACCCAGATTCCAAGTGCTGATAAAAACATAAGTCTCAGATTACCAGTTTACACATTAATTTCCATTGCCGTATGGCCTTAAACCCAACCAGATTTAGCCCAGTTTTCCCTGCTATGTGACCTTTTTAAACCAAAGCCTTAAAGACATAAAATAGTCTCATGTCTACTTCCCAAAATCAATTGTTCTTGGCTTGTAGTGCTCTTCTTCTGATTGTCCTAAAGCTGTCAGGATAATTTCCCCAGAAATCCCTCTGAGCCAGATGTGCGGCCCAGTTACAATAACGTTAAGTATTTAAAAAGTTTGTGCGTAGTCAACACCTAAATATTATGGCTGTGATTTTTTTTTTTTTTTTAACTGTGATGTTTTCAGCCTTATGGCATGCTGCTGGTCGAGCCAAACATTTAATTGGTTAAAGGTTTTCCTCACTGATCTTCAACATTACAAAATGATACCTTACTAAGGCTCTCTTTACAAGGAATTCAAATCAAGTAAATGAACAAGGCATGCCATTCAAGAGAAATAATCTGCGACGTGATAGCATAATGCATTCCAGTGTGAAGCCCAGTTACTCTTACTCCCCCAAAATTCATTTGATTCCTCAAAACAAAAACATCATGTTAACAATACAGCACATTAATTCGAAATGCTCTGTTTGTTATATTTGTAATCACATGCACATGATAGTTTGCATGCTTGTGTTGATGTAAGAGCTAGTGCATGTGCTCTGAAGCGAGCGTGACCATTTCTTTTATTGGACTCATACAGATTTGATTATGAACAATGTTTTCAGGCATGAGAAGTCCAGGCAGGGGAAAATATGAACAAAAATACTGATTTGTGGGTTTGTCATCACATCACAAGCATAGTTCATCAGTAATAGTGTCTGATTGACTGTATGTAATGTAGACATATTTTACAGATTGTTCTTGGGCTGTAACTATGCTAAACTCCCAAAGCTAATAAATGGCAAACAGGAACACTTTCAATGTCCGCATGCAAATACCTCCCTCTGCTGGACTGGAAAGCTGAATCCTTTTAGCATCTGCAATTTAGAATCAACAGCTTTGAAGGGAGATAAACTAATTAAAGACTAAAGCTTATTAAGAAATAAACATTTATAAACTGATATTTCTCAATGATTAATGACATTCAATAGTAAATTGCTGCTGTGTCAATAGAATGAAAGTTTTAAGCAAAAATGTGAAGTCAGGAACTTTTCCCTTCACATTCTGCCTGCTGTAGATAAAATATCTGTTCAGAGAAGAAACCATCATCTATCAGGAGAAGAGGTGTGTCTATTCACCTATAGCACCCAAGAGTTCACCCAGGAGCATATTGTTAAAAAATGTCTCAATTGTTTGTTAGATCGTTAAGGGTCCTAGTTTTATAAAGGCCATCGTCTTGAAAGCTTTTCTGAAAAGTAAACCATTTGTATTAAAGTTCTACGCATGATTCTTTAAATCTATAAGGACTCCTCCAGAGGGACCAACTGAACAAAGAACCCTGGTGTCCAACATGCAGCCTGATAAAGATTCTTTTTTTTAATTTATTTTTTCCTCGATTTTTTCCAGATTTTCTCCCCTAATTTAATCGTGTCCAATTCCTCCCAGTCACTAGGGGGCTCCCACATTAAGCTCCTACCGCCAC
>JAQMYG010000023.1:27174201-27184957 GCA_030014215.1 Clariallabes teugelsi | reverse complement strand
GCACCGTTGGGGGCGGCGTAACACACTCGGAGGAACAGCGCTATCCGCTCCCTCCGCTTACGCGAGCTCACAGACGCTCCTGATTGGCTTGTAGAGCCGTCGTTAATGTGGGAGCACCAAGTACCTCTCAGAGAGCTCGGCCAATCAGCTCTCTCTAGGCCTCCGGCTGTGAGAGGTCTGAAAGATTCTTATCCGATCGAGCAAATAGATTTAGTCTATTTAGTAAATCCAAATAGTTGTATTAATTTGGAAAAGTATTTATCCTTGTTATGTCATTTATCCTCAGTCATAACATTAACACCATTGC
This sequence comes from Clariallabes teugelsi, assembly GCA_030014215.1. NCBI lineage: Eukaryota > Metazoa > Chordata > Actinopteri > Siluriformes > Clariidae > Clariallabes > Clariallabes teugelsi. The sequence goes on along the minus strand of JAQMYG010000023.1, from coordinate 27,184,650 downwards.
CAGGCGGATTGAATAACATTCTAAATTATATACCAGTAAACTGATGAGAGGATCATGGGCACCCATGGATGAAAGGCCAGACTTGCCTTGATCTCACAGAAAAGTATCAAAATCAGAGAAACATCACAGAAATCCAGTACAAATTGCCAAAATAAGTAAACTCCGGCCATGACAGAAAGGTATCAGAACACCACATCCTGTCATGAGAGCATAAGAGTTCAAGGTTGTTGATCTGGCCTCCAAATTCCCGAGATCCCAATCTGAAGGAGCATCCATGGGATGAGCCAGACAAGCCGATCTAATGCATGGAGGCCCCACCATGCACCCCACAGCACACAAAGTATCCCCCGCTAACATCCCAGTACAGTTTGTTCTCAAAGTTGGTGAGTTGTAACCAGAAAAAAATGGGCAAGCATAAGGATCCGAGCAACTTTGATAAGAGAACCAGTGACTCTGTGATGGGGTCATAGCAGCTCAATGCTTGATGCATGTGGAGAGAAGAAGGCTCTCTGAAGTACAAAATGCTTAAAAGTTCATACTAGCTATAACAAAGGTGGACCATAGAGAAACTGGAAAATGTGGTCTGGTCTGATGAAATAAAATTTCTATTACTACTGTACATATTGGCCCCCAGGTAAGCGAATGCCATGGCACCAGAATGCACTATAATAAGACCAGCCAGCAGAGGTCTGTACACAATGGTCTACTGGGATACTGGCATTCATGTGGATGTTACTTTGTCAAGCACCACCTACCAAATAGCAGTGGCTTCTATAAACACACACACAAAAACAACAACAATGCAACAGCATTATGGGCAAATAGTTATTGCAACAAGTTTAATTAGCAACCACCAGAATGGGTTATTTTTAAGTCCTTATACACATAGTAGTATCAGGGTAATCTTGGGCCTCGTGATTAAGGATAAATTGCAAGGTACACAATGTTAGAGTTTGGGTCTGAGAAGGTTAAAGTGGAATTCCAGCATAAACTGCCATTAAATATTATTTAAATTTCTGATTGCTGAGATTGCACCAGTATATAGGCACCACAATTAATTAAGCACTACATTGATGCGCTGTGATATTGGGAACAACAGTAAGTAAGCAATTGTTAGTTGTTAAGCACTCGTGAGTGAAATCCCCTGATTTCTAGACCTCCTAGGTAGAATTCAGAAAGAGAGAGACAGGAATAATGCATCCCAGTAAAAGATACCTGTCTGGCTGTTCATGCTCAGGATTTTTCTTTATTTCCATAGATACCTGATGGGAACGTTAAGAAAAATAAAACCTCATTTCTTACTGACATTGAAAATCATACCCTGAATGTGCCTCACAATGTCATAGCGCACACAGCCGCCCTGCAGTTAAATAAAGATGCTATCCTGACTCAAATAACATCTTGCAATGCAGGGAGAGAACCCCACAGCTCTCACTATCTCACCAATGACTTGCAGTCATGTGGAAAGGATAAGGATTATCCCCAGGAATTCATACACCCTCTATCAGTGCACCAGATTAGCTGATGATATTAGCTACTATCCAAACCCTGGCCTGGGCAGCACACTGGAGCTTTCCTCGTCTTCTTAGCTCGATAATACACGGATCATTTGTCGGCCACTGATTTCAGATCTTCTCATATAATACAGAAGGTAAAAGCTGAACATGATGCTCTTTTTAATTTCTCAAGACAACATGTAGAACTTCGGGACAAGCACCTAGTCGACGACAGAGGAACAATTCACATCATTATCAACAAACGCACCAGGCGTTGGCCTGGTCACAAAAGCACAAGTGGTGACTATGGCCACATCTGCAGCCCATTAAAGCAGCAGCTGTTTTAGTGGTGATACCATCAGAAGTACCTGAGAAATCAACACAATCCTTTATCAAGAAAACCGTCCCGTCAGTCTGACGGGCTGACTTTAGCTTTATTATACTATATCCTACAACGTGTGTACCTGTCTCCGTTTATTGTGAGGAGATGTGTTGATTAATAAATACTAGAAAAGGCCTAATCATATTTCCTTTTCTTTGTGTATACGCAGACATTAACCTGGGTAAGGCTGTGTCTCCTGCTGGAGGGATTCATGCTCTCTGCTGTAATGCTGATTTGTACAACGTCAGCAGATTTACACATTATTCAATCAGTCAGATTTTCAGCGTTGTAGCTGTTGCTGTCAGCCACTGTTCTCTGACTTCCCTGGACATGATCTCGTAAGGCAGCTCGTAAATCTACAAATCGACTAACACCAAACTACAAGCAGCTGCGATCCCAAGCAGGAGCATGTGCAAAAGACAAGAGGATATTTTAATTTTTTTTTATAACTGATTCATTATTAGTGGAATTCCTGATTTTTGTTTGGAGTGTACTAACAAGCAACATGTGTTTAACAAACAAAACACAACTAACAAACCTATTATCAGATAAATTAAGCATATTCATTTCATTTAAGCAGAAACCTTCTGATCTGTCCTCCTATGGCTATAACCTTTAGGCTTCAATAATACTATTTTACACAGTTTTTTTTTTTTTTCAACCGGTCATCTTCCTCCCCTACGCCGCACCACAATGGTTCCTGCCACAATGTCATACACGGTCCTGTTGTGTTGGAAGAAGAGCAGCGTGATGAAGACTGGAAAAAGGAATGCAATCGACAGGTTCTTGTTCAAGGCCCGTACAGTGGATCTGTGCAAGAAAACAAGTGAAAAACAAATTACATAGTGATATTTGTGTGTTTCTTAAAAATCAGCAGGATTTCCGAGGATCGTACTCACGCTGATAAGGTGACGTTAGATGCTGGAACCACAAGGACACGGTTGGGTCGTACCAAAACCGTAGAGTCACAGCTAACCACACGCAAACCAAGGAGAAATTTCCCAGGGGTGGCACCTCCTGCTCCCCAAATACAGATAATCTGCAGGTTTAAAAAATGCAATTAAAAAATAAATAAATGAATAAAAAATATAAAGTGCCAGACAGAATTATTTATTAATGTCAGATAGTTGTCATCATATTCTGTTTGCTCAGTCTAAATCAGGAGCAAATCCATTTAGTTTTTCTTTCTGGTAAGAAATATGCTTTTTTGCAAGCGCACAAAGAAATTATGGAAAACAAAGAAATAGTGAAACTACATCTAAATATACAGTTAGACGTTTTGTGAACTGCATCAGCATTTTACAATATCCTTCATCTTAGATATGAGATTTTTATTTTTGCAGAATTCCACTTGGAGGGGGGACTGACTGATTAGTTGTATATACTGTACATGATCGATTGCTGTAGCCTAGCAAGAAAGCAAATGCACCATAGATTGTCTGAAAGTGAATATGCACAATGTGGTTAGTATAAATTTCGATTATACTAAAATGACATTTAACTGCAAACGGCACTGGAAACTGGTATTATAGTTTAAAACATAACACAGCTTCCTCCAGAATTATCAGCAAAAAATAAAATGAAATAAACAATGAATTAATGTACTGCATCAAGCCAAACAGCTACAAGACAAATCATGACTTGAAAAAAGTTAAAACTACAATTCTTCTAACCAATCATAAACAAAATTCAGGATTTCTTAACCTCAGACAAGCTTGATAACAGAAGTTGTCTTACAGTACAGTAAAACCATGCGGCAGAGACAACAATCCATTTACTGACCTCATAGAAACAAACTAAAACCCTGTACACCAGAGCCACCACCATCATCTTCTGCAGGTCCTCCAGAGACGTGTTCTCATCGATCTCCTCCACTACAAACTGCATGATGACTTTAGAAATGTCCCTGCGGTGGACACACACACACAGTTTCACATGGATATTTGTAAATGCATGGAAATTACTTGTTCATCAATACGTCACCTTAATACGACTTACTTCATTCCGCTTAAGTGCATTATCCACAAAACTATTGTTGCTTTAACGCAAAAGAGGATGAAGAAATCCACCATTTCAGCTAGAAATCTGTGTAGAGGTGAGGGAATGGTGTACTCACGCCCTACAACAGATACAAAAGGTAAGACTGAATAAAACTTGATTTGGACAGAGCTCATATTTCCTGGAAAATCCACACTGAACAACCTGCATATTTATCTTTAAACCTAGAGTGTGTTCTAGAAAGACTTTTTTTTTTTTTTTTTTCTTCAAATAATGAATTTCTTAGTTGTAAAGTTAGGAGTGTAGGGCCACGTGTATGATTTAGGGTTGTGCATGTAGGGAATGCTTATGGTTTAAAAGGTATACGTGTTTAATTTAGAAGGCAAGTGTCGGTTAATTGAGTGAATGTTAGGGGTGTACTTGTATAGGTTAGGGGGTGCGTGTTGGTTTAGGGGTATGCGTTGGGTAAGAGTTAAGTGTTGGGTTGTACTTGTATAGTGTAAAAGGGTAAGTGTCAGTTTAGGGGGTACATGTAGGTTTAATGGGGTATGTGTTAGGGATTCACTTGTATAGGTTAGATGGTAAGTTTAGAGGTGTCGGTTTAGGGGGTATGTGTTGGGGGTATACTTGTATGGTGTAGAGAGGTAGGTCTTAGCTTAAGGTGGCAAATGTTAGGGGTGTACCTGCACTGTATAGTTTGGAGGGGTAGTTGTTGGTTTAGGGGGTACATGTAGGTTTAATGCAGTATGTGTTGGGTTCTACATTTTAGAAGGGTGCGTGTTGGTTATGTGGTATGTGTTGGTTTACGGTTAGAGGTGTATTTGCATAGTTTGGGATACATTTAGGTTTAACAAGGTATGTATTAGGGGTGTACTTACATGGGTTAGGAGGGTGCATGTCGGTTTAGAGATACATATCAGTTTAGGGGTAAGTATTCGGTGTGCCTTTTTATAGTTTAGAGAGATAGGTGTCAGTTTAGGAGTGCATTTGTATAGTTTAGAGGAGTAGGTGTAAGTTTTTAAAGGGTAATGTGTATAGTTTAGGAGTGCACTTGTATAGTTTAAATGGGAAGGTGTAGGTTTAGGGGGTAGATGTAGGTTTAGGTGTGCAACTGAACTTCACATGAAGTAACAACCTTCTCTTTACGTTAAGTTCATTTAATGCTAATCTAAAATTTGAGGCTTACTTCTACTACTGCAGCTGCTTAGTGAAGTTTCCTGCTTTAGCCGCTAGCTAGTTAGCGAATTAGCATCGAGCTAACGCGCTAATGTACCTGCTTGCTGAGCCGGGTTTCCATTCGCCTGTAACGGGCTTGTAGCCGCTGCCGGCGGTGACGATGCTGGCGAAATCCCGGCCTGCGGAGCCGCAGCAGCATTAAACTGAGGCGGACTGGTGAGCTGGATGTACCAGTTCGATATGTCCGCAGGTGTCGGGGCGGGTGGATAAGGAGGAACGTTACCCGCTCGGCTGGCGGGCTGCTGAGGAAACCACGGAGGAGATACGGGGAGCGCCGACACGCACATCCAGCTCTGCCAGCTCGCATAGCCGCAGTAGTAGTGCCACATCCAGTCCCGCAGCTTATTACAGTACTCCGTCCTGGACACGGCCACATATCCGTTCTGGTCCTTAACTTCTGTTTTCGATGTAGCCATCGTTATTTGGGTAAATCTTCTGTAATCGTCACTGTTACCTCAGTCTGAAGTAATTAATCTGTCCAAACGCATCGGCCATTACCGGGTCTTGCTGGGGCTCTGAGTGTCTGAAGGAGTCGATTGTTCGATTCTTTGTGAAAGAGACTTTAGACTCGACTCACTTAAGTATGTAACGACAGAATTTCAGACTCAGCGGACACCGTATTTACCATGTCTCCCTTCACGCCAAAATGTACACTCTGAGAATATTTAGTCGTAAATCAAAATATATATATATTCGACGGAATCTACTGAAATATGAATCTGAGTCGACTCAGCAGTTCTTGAATCAAACAGCGCTGCTTGTCGCTCGACCCCGGACTGTACCACCGCGCTGTAGTCCTGTGGGTCGCTGAGGGGTGTACAAGAGAGTTTATAAGACTTAAATATATTTTAATATGCTTAATTCGTGTATTTTAATTTAAAATGTAAAATTTCGATATGCTTAAAATGACTGTAAATAAACCCGCTAATGATTCCCTCTTATGATCATCGTTATGAAATGGTACAGACCATAAACAGACCATCATCCAGTGTGTGATTATGTCTGTGCGCTTGTCAGAAAGTTCAGCAAAGTGGGAAAACTAGAAGGTTAATACTTGATCTGTTGTAATCGAAGCGATGTAACGAGTACGGCATGAAATAAAGTCGAATGAAACAGATTCATGGTCGTAACCATTTCCCTGTCATGAAACTTGTCATGATCTTTTAGTTTGAAGTTTTACGCACACTCGCACACTCCCTGTCACGAGGTGGCGATAGAGTCCTGCCTATGGAAGATTATGCTTGAGGAAAGACAAGACACTTGAGGATCTGTATCTTAAATGGTCCATATTTCCTACAAACCTGCAAGTGCATTATGAGTGTTCAGCATCCCCTAGCTAAGCCTGATGATATTTCAATGCCCTGTTATATCTCTCTAATTAGTATACTGTATTGTGAAGATGACTAAAGCGCACCACTGAATGGATGAAGCAAAAATTCATAATTCAACAACTTCCATTTAGTTGTTAGGCATCCCCACCCATTTAATTTTTTTAGTCTGTACATCACTCTTAAACACACCTGCCCTTCATGGCCAGGATAATTTTTTTCTGTTAAAGCCTAAAAGGGGGCATCCTTGTAAGGTAACCAAACCTCCTCACTGGTTTTGGTGATGCTCAGGCTCCCTAGCCTATCATGGATCAAAATCTTTTTACATGAAAATATTTTTTAAATGAAAAGAGCTCAAGAGAGGTTAGGAGTACTGTTAGTTGGAATAGAGTTAACTCAGAATAATATGGAATGCATCATTGTGCATCTTTCTGCACGTCAGAGGAAACTGAGTCAGGCCAGAATAACACTCATTTTTGCCACCAGATGCTGACAGCTAAGAAAAAACTGATATGTTGAAAACTCTCTCACCCTCTCTCGCTCTCTCTATCAGAGGTGTATTTGCTGACTGGTCTGCGGCAGGCCAATTAGTCAGGTCTGGCTTGTCCAGTGACTGTGCTGAACTCTGAATGGGGGCTTTGAGGTGGAAAAAATAGACCAGAGTGAGTCTGATCACCTCAGACAAGCCATGCCTAGAAATAATCAGTGTTAAATAAAAGCTAGTGTCCAGCAAATTCTGACCTCTATTGAAACCAACAGAAAGGGATTATGGATAAAATGTGGGTGTGTGGGTGTGTCAGTGCAATGCATGTTGAAACACAGACACTCGGCAAGTGCTGTGGGATCACTCTGATTAAGGGTTGTGTCTAAATCCTGATGGTCAGTTACAGTATTACTTATGACATGCTTTTCTTCCTTTTTTTTTTTTTTTTTTTTTTTTTTTTTTAAATCTGAGCTTTGCTGCTAATAGGATTGTGTGGGACAAGGTCTGACTAACAGCAAAGTTCAGAGCAGATGCAATAGTTCTCATAGAATTGTCTCAGCTCTGTTCTTTAGCTGACCTTTGTGTCAAATCTCAGGGATGAATGTGATGTTATGAAATTATTCCAATTTAATACAAATGAACCCAATGTTGATGTCTCACACCATCAGACTGTAGCATCAGGTATTTACTAGGATGTGTTCATTATAATGCTATTCAATTAAAGGAACAATTTTTCAACCTTATCCCTGTCCAATAAAGCTATAGTATACACATGACTCTACAGAACCTCTGAGTTGACCTGGTTAATATTTTTAATAAGGTTAAGCAAATTTTGGCTTTTTATAGGCAGTTTTTTTTTTTTTATGTCTTGTGACTGTAGTCACTAAAACGTTTTGGACTGAAATTCTCATGAACAGTTATTTACCCAAGTCTCCAAAAACAAACATGTACTCTTTATTAACTTAAACACCTTTTACATGAAAAGATTTTTATTAACCTATATTAACTTTTCACCTTCATTGAACTGTCAAACTCATAAAACACAGATATGCCAGGGACTGCATATAATACATATCACATAAATGGTGATAGATGATGGGTTCCCTGTTGAGTCTGGTTCCTTTCAAGGTTTCTTCCTATTGTCATCTCATGGAGTTTTTCCTTGCCACCATCGACCCCTGGTTTACTCATCAGGGACGTACTGATAATTATAGTCTATGCTTCTTTTTTTTTTTTTAATACATGTTCTTATTTATTACCATAAGTTTTTAATTCTGTAAATCTGCGTTGACCATGACCATTGTTAAACATGCTATAGAAATACAATTGAAATGAATTGAATAGAATTCAATCTTTACTATAAACTGCAAAGCTTAATGTTGTGGGAACGTGATACTTAATATGTGGTGTACATTTGGCATGCACAGGCCTGGGCAAAATGACTCATGTTTTTTATTTTTAATGTCAGTGACAGAAGTATGTGTTTATGCATCATTCCAAGATATAATATTCAAACTTGTAATATCAATAATCTCCATGATTAGATTACATTGGCCACAATGTTTTATTGGCTGTGTCACAGGGCGCATTATCCTGCTATGGACACGGCAAGCTGAGATACCCTGTGTTCTTACACCTTCTTAATCATATACTATTGACCACTCGAGCTAGCCATCATTCGACACACCAGTGAAACTTGGGTGTCCATAACCCCGTCACCGGTTCACTCACTGTCCTTTTTTGGAGAACTTCAGGTAGGTACTACCCACTGCACAGGGAACCCCTCACAAGACCGGTCGTTTTGCAGATGCTCTGCCCAGTGGCCTTGTCTTCACTGTTTGGTTCTTGTCAGTCTGATCTTGCCCATTTTTTCTGTTTCCAACACATCAACTTTGAGAACTGTTCACTTGCTGCCTACAATAAACCATCCCATCCAATTTATACTTTTTTAAACACTTCATCTTGCCTGCATAATGATTCCATCCTCCTACCAAACCTTATCCAAAAGATCAGTGACTTGACCTAAGCTCTTGTGTTCTCATATCAGAGCTGCTCATTACACAAGACCTAGAAAAGGAAGTATAGAGGAGAAAATTTAAAAGGCTTTCGTTTTAGCAAGAAGGGATTCATGTCATACAACCACAACCGAACTAGTATTTTGCTTATTCTGTGAGTAATGCAAAAATGAAACTGCTATAAGGAGCAATGCAGTATAATCACGAGGTCTTAGGTTGTATTTTTACAACCACAAAAACATGCAAAATATAATAAACTGTAAAGTTGTGAATCTTTTTGTATTTCAAAAAACCCAGACAAAACTTAGTTTTGCCCTCTGTCATTTTGTGTAATGCATACTTTAATTGGATAATATGTGCTTAGTCTGTGCTGTTTTCATTGCTTCTCCAATGCGCACACATACATTTTCAATCACTGCTGATTATGTTTGTTGAGTGTGATTGATGTTAAGGGAAAATTTATCACATCATAGTCACCATTCCTAGCATAGGTCAAAACACAGGCAGGCGATATTAAAACAAGATAATCTGTGATGAACAATGAAAGCACACGCGCAGGTCAAAAACACAGGAAACACTGAGGCAGGAAATAGGGCACTGGTTAACAAGGCTTAGACTTAACCCTAGAAATGCATGATAAGACTTCACAAGAAAACTTTTAAACATCAGGATATAGATAGGAAAACTAATTATGCACTTAACACAAGACATGGACACAATGAGGTAACACATGAATGATAAGCCAAAAAACATCACATCACATATCATGGTGTGGCTTCAAAACAAGATGAGTAAAAGCAGCCTATGTTGCATTGGAAGAAAAATGCTGCTCACCTGAGAGTGGGATTCATGGTTTGGCAAAGCAGGGTGAAAGATATTATTCCAAATAGAGATCAAATTTTCTATGTGTGTATTCAGCTGACACATCTGTCACTGACTGGCTGCTTGATTCTCTAGCCTGGACTTGAAGAAAAATAGCTCTAGTTGTTAGCTTCACTTCTTCATATCATTCTCTGTATTTTTCTTATGGCTTACTCATGGTCAATTTTAAGACATACGTTAATAGCACATAAATTGCTTATAAGGTGCCTTGCAAAAGTATTTATACCCCTTGAACTTTTCCACATTTTGTGCCTGCATTATTGCATTTTGTGAAAAAATGGGATTTAACAGTAATTTGAACAATGTTAACAGAATTATTTATGGCAAGTGGCAAGTTTTTGTCTAAGGGTCTTAGCTTCCTGCAGTCGGCTCTCATCAGAGGTGGAAAGTATTGAATTACATTTACTCGCATTACTGTAATTGAGTAGATTTTCTGTGTACTTCTAATTTTTAAAGTAGTTTTTAAAATCTGTAATTTTACTCTTACTTAAGTATGTTTTGTTTAAAGTATTGTACTTCACTACATTTTAAATCATATTCGCTACTGAGTAGAAAATGAAAAATAATACAAATAATACAACGGGGAAGGAAAAAAATTGCACCCCGGAAACCACTGCACTGATTGATT
>JAQMYG010000023.1:27141724-27159505 GCA_030014215.1 Clariallabes teugelsi | reverse complement strand
TATAAAATATTTATTTATTTATTTATTTCACAGACAGGGTCACAGATAATTGTCAGGTCCATATTGTGATTTTTGCTCACATGAGTGGAAAAAGACGACTTTTGATTTTTAGGAGCTGACAGTAAAACCATTATATGTATGAGATCACTGATTTTATGCATTTATTTATTTTTGTTCTATCCATTTAACATGACGGCACCTTTAATATCCATTTATGACATCAGCACGGCACACAATCAAGAGAATACCTGACCACTGAACATCCCATTCCAAATCCTTGGCCATTAACATGGAACAGGGCGCTGTTGCTGCTATAACAACCTCCAATTTTCTGGAAAGGCTAGATTTTAGGCTGTGGGGATTTATCCATTCAGTTACAGTATTTCAAGCATAAGAGGTTATATGATGACAAACTTGATGTTGCAGTTCCTGCCGAAGGTGTTCAATGGGGTTGAGGTCAGGGCTCTGTGGCCTCTTGAGTTCTTGCATAGGTATAGTGGAATTGGTCCGAGTCGAGTTCAAGTGAAGTGAAATTAAACTGCAATGCTACAGCATGCAAAGAAAATCTAGACAAGCGTGCAAGAATGTAATCTGTGGCCACAGTTTGGGGAAGGGGCATGTATACATATGTTAATCAGGTGCCTGTGAACACTTAGCCATTCATGTTTTATGGTGGAGGTTTCCTTTCACTAGTGGAACAGGAGTATATGTTATAAAGCATATCAGAGTTTGTCAGTTTTAAAGATATAAGGGTAGAGACTTTTATAGTGTGGCCTTGGGTATATACGAAACACTTGAATATTTTTAAACACCGCGTGACCAAGCGTGTATGCCATGCCTGCTGTTATACCTACAGTAAAACACTATTCATTAATGTATTCATTTATTTACACTAATTCAGTCTGATCATTGAGCTCCGTTTCGCGGCTGACACACAGACGAGGAGTCGAATTTTATATACACAAACACTATTAAATCAGCATTTTATAATGTGCTAAAGAAAAATCATACCGTGTGGCGCGAACATTGGATTCAAAAGGGCAAAACTGTACAACGATTTTCTTCACCGTCTTTAACACCACAGCTCCTCTGGAGGCCGCCATGTTTCCCCACCATGAACTCTGACCTGCGCGTCACAAACAGAGGCGTGTCACACACCACACAGGAAGCTACTACTACTATTATTATTATTATTTTGTGTCGCGATTTTATAGGAAGTTAGCTATTTTTAATTAAACCATGAATCCTGCTTTATACAGAATTTGACCTGTGACTATCAAAATAGTTTTTTTTTTTTTTTTTTTTACACATACAGTCACTGACACAGTTATGATATGATATAATATAATATAATATAATATAATATAATATAAGTGCATGGTGGTTTAGTGGTTAGCACCTCCAGGGTCTGGGTTAAATTCCTGCCCTGGGGTGTCCTCTCCAGCCTTGGTGGGTTTCCTCCTAGGACATGTAGATTAGGCTAACCCAAATTGTGTGAATGTGTGTGCGTGTGCACACTGCAATGGATTGGCACACCATCCACGGTGTACCCTGCCTCATGCCCTGAGTCTCCACCCGACCGGGCCCCCACGGGCCCCCCACGACCCTGGATACAGGATCAGGAGGAGACAACGAGGGACTGAGATCTCACATCATATCATGAAGATAATGAAATGGATGTATAATAAACTAGAGATCAATGGGAATATTATGTATATTATGTGAATTTTGAGGAACACTATACAGTATTGTATATTATAAACAATGTAGTGCAGTAAAACTATCATTAATAGCAATAAACAATAATATGAGAAATTTGCACTGTAGAAAAAATTGTATATGGGGCAAATGAGCTATTGTCTAGGGAAAGGTGCTGATTTTTTTGTACAATGCCATCACTTTTGGTCACATCATCTGTGCTTCTTGTACAGTACCAATCAAAAGTTTGGACACAAGTTTTTTTTACATTCTACAATACTCTGGAGTTCAAAACAAATGAATAACACCTATGTAAATAAGTAATAACAGTTTTAAGACATGCAGGTTAGCTGTTCTGGAATAATTCTTGCAAGAACAGTATTGTGCCAAGTGCATTTGCAAAACCCATCAAGCACCATGATGAAACTGGCTCTTATGAAGACCTTCCCAGTAAAGCAAGACCAAGACTTAACTCTGTTCATTAAGAGTTACAGTACCTACCTCAGAAATCACCAGATAACAAACAGCCCCTGAGATTAGAGCGGTTATGAAGGCTTACAGAGCATACAGTAAGTAGCAGACGCCTCTCAAGCTCAACCGTTCAAAGAGGATTATTGGATATTTTAGATGCCTTTTTAGAATTGTTTTATAATGTAGAAAGAAATAAAATAAAATAAAAATCAGGAAAGACCACCAAGTAAGAAGCTGTGTCCAAACGTTTGACTGGTAGTGTACAGTATAATGAAAGTGTGTAGTGAGAAATAGTCTAATACGACGTTAAATTAGTTATTTAGATTTACCACTAGATGGCGCGCGATGCTTGGAATTTGCATGAATATGTGAACAGGTCATTTCTTATTTTTGTTTACAGTTTTAATTCAATCTAGATCTGATCCATTCATACAGTAATCCTACAAATCTGTTTATTTACAGAATACAGGATATTTCCAATAATAATAATAATAATAATAATAATATTTACCCAAACCCTGGCCATACTTTATCTACTGTAGATTTGTGTCTATATTTGTATATTTGGTTTTTCATGATTTTTTCATTTCATGATTCTTTACTGAAACTGATAAGGCCTCCTGAATAATTTACAGCGTTGATCAGCACAATATTATTTTCATGTTTGGCTTCGTGAAACTAATAACATCCAAATATCTGTATTTCTCCTTTTTTTTTTTACAGCCCCTTGAGCGCTGATGAAATAAATTCCCATACCAAACATGACTCAGCAATTTTCTTGATGAATTTAAAGGTATACAGTGATTTTTAATCTTGGTGTCTGCAGTCTTTGGTTTAGCTTAGCTGTAGACATCACTGTAAACCCTGTAAGTGTTCTTGTGTTATTATTTAAAAATAGTTTATAAAAATCCTTATCATTGTTTAATGGTCTTTGGAATCCATTTCCCCCTTTAAAAAGTTAAAGAAGTTTACTTAATTTAGCTTTCCATGAGGAATCCCTCTCTGAAACATACACCGATCAGCCATAACATTAACATCACCTCTAGGTGAATTGATTAACCTTGATTATCAGTAACAGTATATACCTTGGCCACTCAAGGTTTAAAAAGTCAATGCTGACTATGATAGAAAGGCATTAGAACGTCCAGTTCGTAACAGTTTGCTGTGTATGGGGCTTAGTAGGCAAAGAAGTCAGGGCTGTTGAGCCGGCCTTGAAGTTCCCTAGAACTCAATCTAATCGACTATCCATGGGATGTCCTGGACAAAGAAGTCTGCTCCCTGAAGGCCCCACCCCACAACAGACAACACATAAAACGATCTGCTGTTAACATCCTGGTGCCAGACACCACAACACACCTTCAGAGGTCCTGCAGAGTCATGCCTCGAGGGGTTAGAGCTACTTTTGGTGACACATGGAGAATCTAAAATATAGGTTTTAATGTTACTGTTTTTTTTAATGTTATGACCGATCTGTGTATAATATCATTTTCTTATGTATTTTTTGGTCTTGTGTATTGTTTATAGTTTAGTGTTCCACACTGTATTTGTCATTTCCGTTGACAAGATTTTCTTTCCTGAGTTGCAAACACACTGCACATTAGGTGCACTATATTTAGACCAATGGCTGCAGACCATGTTTCCTATTCAACACCCTCTGAAAGCTGGTTCCTTTTTCACCAACAATTGTGATGAGAGCTGAATCACACAGTCCAAAATTAGTTAAACTGCTACAAGACAATGCGATTGTTTAAAATTTGAATACATGGGGTTAGGTCTTTAAGAATACGGGTTAAAAATGCTATTTTTGGGTTTATAGTGCTGATTGTGCCAAATATAGATCTATTTTCTGTACAGGAGGCAAACAAAGTTCTCCATAGTGGAGCAAAAGTTCAGTTTAGTGAAGCTAATGAGTGTTCAGCATGTTCTTGTTCAGTGCATTAGGGAAATTACTATAATAGTTTTATGTGCATTAAATAAAACATTTTCTTAGAACCAATGCATGTGGTATTTTTGAAAAGAGTATAGTGGCATCATGGACAAATTAAATAAATGTATGTGTATGTGACTTTTTTAATTATACACACCCAAATAGTTAATTACTGTAAACCCTCTTCATAGTCAGTTTGCCTGGGGTGTGGTGGGGCAGCAGGTGGGTGCTTCCACAAACAAGGTGTCATTTAACCTATATATATATATCCATTGCCAATCCATCGCCATTGCCAATCCAATTTGGGAAGACTGTGGGAAGAAACGGAGTACACGGAGTAAACTCCATGCAAACAGACTCGAGGCAGGAATCGAGCCCAAACTGTGTGTGTGTGTGTGTATATTTGTTCTAGAATGTAGAAAATAAATCACTAAACAAAAAACATTCAATTCGAAGGTGTGTCCAAATTTTTGACCGGTACTGTACATTACTATCAAAACGCATTTAGCCATTCAAAATATGTTTTATCCCATCTTTAGCAATAATCTACTTTGAAGGTAGCAACAATCTAAAGTTTCTTTGCTGACATTTTACTAAAATGAGAAACATTTGAACAGTTGAACATTTGTTCTCTTAAATGACCTAGTCAGTAAATATGATAGAAAATTAAATTTCAAAAACAGAACAAAATAACCTATATCCTCATTCAATTGTGTGACTTGTGAAAATTTCAAATAGTTCATAGGGGTGAACATATTGAGGTGACAGGGTTGAATGAATGTCGTGGGACAGTCTCAAGGATGACTCTTGGGGGGGAAATGTTTTAAACATCATTAGATTCATATATGAATGCAAAATAATATTTGGAAAATATTTACTACATTGTTTAGGTTTCTAAGTAAAGTGTAGTTATACTCTGCAGTGTTTGGTCATACCTAAGATATTTATCTAAAACAAACATGTTGTTGTGGAGACACTTTCTCTGATTTCTGTGTGAAATCATTTAACCACAAAATGAGGAATCGCTAAAGTTTATTGTCCTTGTCTCACATCTCCAGTGTCATATTAAGATGAAATGCTCTACAAATACACATTTTGTAGGTGTGCTGAAGGATTACAGTAATACTGTTCAGTTTAGTTTTATTTATATAGTGCTTTTAACAATGGTCATTGTGGCAAAGCAGCTTTACAGAATTCATTTGTTCTTTCATCTTCACTGCTTATCCTGTGTACAGGGTCAAGCCTATCCTAGGAGACTTAGGGCACGAGGCGGGGTACAGCCTGGACAGGGCGCCAATCCATCAAAGCACACACGCGCGCGCACACACACAGTGGTGAATTAGGGAATGCCAATTAACATAATCTGCCTGTACCTGGAGAAAACCCACCAAGCATGGTGACAACATTCAAACTCTCCTATGTATGCAGACTTGAGGCGGGAATCAAACTCTTGACCCTGGAGTTGCGAGAGCACCCTGCCCCACTGTTCTGCCTGCTTTACAGAAGAAAGCATAATAATAAAAAACACTGCAATGGTGTTATACACTTAATTGCTTTGAGGCTACTTATTCATTTATTTTTCTATACCACTTATGTCTGGCGTCTGGAGCTTGTCTGGCACAACGCAGGGGGGCACCTTGAACTTGGTGCCAACCAATTCTCTTGGACTGTGGGTGGAACCCAGAGGAAACCCACAGAGCATGCGGAGAACACGCAGACAGACTGGAGGAGATACTCAAACCCCAGCTCTGAATATGTGAGGCACGAGTGCTAACCATATTAACTACAAATAGATAGAGGTTCAAGGGCCAAAACTCGACTTCCCATGAGGCTTTGCGAGGCTCCTTTCTAGTCCTCCCCAGGGTGAGAGTATAGAAGGAGGGGGAGGAGGGGGAGGAGTGGATGTCTGGAGTCTGCGGATCTACACACCGGTATGCGCTGTGTGGGGAGCCACAGCTCAGAAACGCTCAGTGTGATCGCAGGCTGGGTTTTTATTATTTATTTTTGATCACAGACTGAAAGCAGAAGAAGCCGCGGGTTGGGGTGTTTGCGCATTGTGAGCGCTGTGTGTTGCTTCTGCGGAGCCGGCGCGTTCTGGAGTCGCGGGTTTTGCCGATGATCGTTAGTGGGTGAGTGCTCTTTCTTCTCACTGTTACAGTAATACATGAGAAAGTTGCTGCAGAATCAACGTGCAGTACTGGCAGGAGAACCAGCACACAGGATCATGCGTGAGCTGAAAGTTGGCCGGTATGCGGGGTTGTGCCGCAGCGCAGCGCGTGAGGAGAGAGAGGAATGCGGCTCGCGAGGAATCTCAAAATATTTACACATTTTCTATATAAACACTGATACATCAAAGGAGAAATGTAACCGATTCATTCTTTGATTGGTTCTATGATGTCAGAGCACTTGTTGGCTTTTATGGCATCAGCTGGTGCGGCTTTAACTCCATCACACCAACTGGTGGCAGTTCACAGCCTGCTCTCCACCAAATTTCTCCTCATCTACATCTGAGGAGCATTTCATCTCAATACACTCAAAACACCATCATTTTTAAGAAATTTTTTTTCTTGTATACTGTCTATATTTTGCTTTAATCTAGTGTAATGTAGGGTACAGCGAAATAAATAGGTAGTCTTTGGTGGCTTAGTGGTTAACAGAGTGGCCTCACACATCCAGGGTTGTGGGTTTGAATCTTCCCACTTGTCTGTGTGTGTGTGTGGAGTTTGCATCTTCTCCCATGGGATTCCACCCCGGTACTCTGGTTTTCTCCATCAGTTGAAAGGTATAGGTTGTAGGCTGATTTCAAGCTTTCCAATTTTTCTGTAATGTATAATTGCGTGTGTGTGTGTGCGCGTGTGTGCTTCTGTGGTTTGCAAGAGGTTTCGGTCCCTATGTTCCCTTTACAGCAATAAACACTGGTGTGAAGTCGTAGGTATTTTTACTGTAGCTGACATCAGTTCCAATAATGATTTAAGATAAATAAATAGTTTAAATCTTACCTTTCATTTTTTTGTGTCATTAATATAACATCAAGCTTTACTCTAAAGTTTGGTATATTAAAATGATCAACTAATGATGATCAGTTGATATAACAGGTTTCATTCAGTTGCACAAACAACTTCCATATTAATCTTTAGAATTAATGAGTGATTGTCATTGGACTCCAAGATTTATGTTCCTTTTTATATTTGAACTACTTTTATTGACATGTTGGTTGATTTTCACTTTGGTCAACAGTTTCATTACGTTACCCACAAAGCCATTCGGCTGCCTGCTGTTAGTCCTGCCAGTGGTATCGGTTCACCTCTACCTTAAGAGAATGATGCGGCAGCACTTTCGTCTTGTGTTCTCTCCACTCCTCATCCATACACTTGGCTCAGAGAGACCAGCTTCCAAAGCTGCAATGTTCATTTTAATACTGTAATCATCATTGCACTCATCTGGCATAACATTGAATACAACACACATGTTTGGGGGATGCACATATTTTATAATAATTTGTTTAATGTGTTTCAGGGTGGTGGTTACCTTTTGAAGTGAATCTGAATAATAATTCAGTCTGAAAGAAAAGAAGTGATATCATCTTTATCTCTGGGTGTTTTATATCTTTTATGTTAATTTTCAGTTAGGACTGGACACACTGCAACTTTAAACACTTTACTGCATAACCAGTGAAGGCATGATTCCACATAATATTCTGCTCAGTCACTGTGTGTGCTCTTTGTATCTAGTTATTTTTACGTGGACATCTGATAGATACATTAGCTAGTGTGATTTGGATTTATTAAAAACATCACTAATTGGCATCAGAAGTGATTGACCTTTTGCATTTGTCCTGGTTAGAAAAGGACAAAACTGATCTTTTTATATTCGATAATGCTAAATATCAAGTGAAAGTGTCTTGAGATCTTGAGTCTATTCAAATTTATAGAAAGAAATATAAAATTATTAAGCCTATTTATGGATAAGTTTTGCTAATCTTTTAAATGTAACTTTTTTGGTTTTATTGGCAGATAATTTTGCTAGCGTTTATTTCTTGAAAGAAGCAAAAAGTTGTAAACTTTGCCTAGAAATAGGTGTATTTCTCATATATTTGGGATGTTGTATCTTCTATTAAGAAATTTAATATTCAAGATGTCACCTGCAGTAAAGCAACATTGCTTTATATATGCACAGATAATCCATTTGTATTTGTTTTATACAATATCAGAACTCTGTACCCTTTTCTGTGTGCAGATATTGATCACAAAAATAAGGAATCAATCCTGTTCTTTGTTTTGAGTGAAAGGGAAGTTATATTTAAAAAAAAAAACACTTTCCCCACTGATTTACACAAAATGAAGTAGGGACGCAAGAGCGTACCATCTTCCTGGTTTAGAAAAAGAACAGCAATCAACATTTAAATCCACAAAAATCCCATCTTCTTTGCATTCTCAGATCTGCTGACTATATCTATGGTGATATTTTAGTAGACTATCAAACGATTAGTTTTTTAGTCTGTTTTTCCCCCCTGCTTATCACGTACTTTCTATATTTAATGACATTTAGGAAAATCCTTGTTTTGCAATATGAAGAAGGGTGTTGTTCCCTCCCCACTAAAAAGGAAGTATTAAAAGATAGATACTCCCAACCTGCCTGTCCTTTAACATCTTACAGAACGAGTACATTTTCTATGGTATGTACAATAGTGTACTATGGTAAACTACAGTACATTCCATAATGTACTATAGTATTTCTGTATTACGTCAGACATTACCATAATAGGCACCATAGGACTTTATAGACTACTAGGGTAGGTAATATGGGACTTCAGTGGTACAATACCATAATACCTTGGTGGGTACTGTGGTATGTTTCTACATACTGTCCCACATTAGATACCTGCTGAGTTGTCATTGTGGTATTCAACAAAGGATTATGTATTAACAGGTATAGTGTTAATGTTATACATGTTTCCATTATGGTATTTTTAACTGTATCCTGGTACATACCATACTATAGTAAATGGCAGAATCATGTACCATAGTATAGTATAATACATGTATCGCTTTACCATGCTGTATGCACCATGGAAGAACCACGTTAAATACTTTGGTAAATGGTACATGTATTATAGTATCACATCATTCTAACATTAGTATTAAATACATTGGTACCATGGCAGAACCATGCATCATGGTGTGGTATACATACTATTTCAGGTACCATGGTACTGTCAAAAATACCATGCTGTAGGTGCCATCGGACTACCATGGTACCTATACCATGGTAAAATATCTTATGGGAATCCACAAACTCTCTGAAAGCATGTCTTGTTTTTACTGGCTTCCTACTCCCTCTTGGACTAAACATTACCGTATTTGGTATGAAATGATCAGCGAGTGAAGATTTAATGTGAAATTTCTGCTCTAAATGTAGATGAAACACCCAGACAGGATGGTCACTGCAATGATGGTTTTAGCTACATCTCTGATGTAAATTCAATTCAACTTTATTTGTCATTGTCACAAAACAGCTTTAGACAATCAAAAGAATTATGAAAATAAATAAATGAAAGCCAGACAATGAGAAATTGATTAGATATAGATATAGAGATCAGATATGTTGACAGTTTCGTTTTGTTTCTTGTTTTTCTTTTTATTAATTTTCTATAATTAATAAGTCAAACTGATTTATATTAATGCTTATTACGTTTTTCCTCTATAGTGATACGTCAGAAGGGCTTGCACGGCAAAAGCTCTACTTGTACACTTATTTAACAAGGAGAAACATCTCTTGATTGACATGTTGATGGTTTCTGAAAGGAGGCATTTCTTTAACATTTATGAGCGGTGGCCCGAGTGTCGTCAGTTTGTGTCTTATTAACCTCAGACGAAAAAAGATAAGCTGGTGGGGAAATGACTGTTTATAGCTATTATAAGGTAAGTGACAACAGGAACTAAGTTGACTTGTGGATGTTCCACAACATCATATATATATAGCTATACATGCATAAGTGGGTTGTTCACTAAGAAATAAAAATGATAATAGTCAGCAAACTGCTAAGGCATAAGAGGAATAAAACATTTTGCAATTTGCTCATGATGGAAAATAATAAACTTGTAAGTTAAGCTGTAGTTAAGCTGTGGTTTTGACACGCTGATGTCCCGCTATGCCTGAGGGATTTGCACTGCACCTGTGTTTCTGGTGGGGAAAATACACTTTGCAAATACAGTATTATTCGCATTGCAAGGTTCGAACTACTCGACACGCACTATTTCAAAGAAATTTAAATAGAAATGATTCCAAGCCTTATCTAAAATGTCCTCTACTGATCTAACATGTTCATTAAATTAGAGTCAGCATTGAAAAAAAACCTGAAAAATAAAAGACAGAAATGAAACTGAATGACAGTATCAGTTTTGGTGTCAGCATTGCTCTGTGTTTAGCCAACGGAAATATTATTTCAAACTGCTGTGGTCATGCATCATGAAAAGAGCTACGACAGACTTGGTTGCACAAACAATCTTTAACCTCGATTACCTTTTCCGTAACTTGAACTAACCTTTAAACTTTAAACTTTGCATTGAAGCTGTTGTTTAATGTTGTTTTTATGGGTTAATTAAATGTCTGAAATGGCACCGTGTATCAGAAGGATTGTGGAAAATGAATTCCTTAACAGATGTTGGAATGTTGGAATAATAATGAATCATGATTAATGCTCTTAGACCCTATCCCTCATGGAAGATATCAATCAAACTCAAATTTCAAGGTTTGATTTAGGAATTTTGTTACTTAATAAGTATTGAAATTAATTTGGGGGGACACAAAATAAATGGAGGGAAAAAATACATAAATAAAACCTCCAGCTCATCACGTTCAGATTTGGCTCTAAACTCTGTTTATCCTTCTGATCAGCGGAAGGTTTTTGTCTCAAGCCCAGTTGCATTCAAATGTCTGCTTGCTTCTCAAGTTTTTCTTTAACAGAGCTTGAGAAGCTGCCAATGTGGGCTTTTGGCACGTAATTATGGAAAGCTTGTTAAATGCACTAATGGATGCATGAATGGACATACCGTATATCGGCATTGTACCGAACCTCGGCGCTGGCCGCTGTCTAGGTGTGTAAGTGGGGATGAAATAGAACATCAGAAGGGCGAAAGAATTCAGTAATGACCTTTCAGAAAGACATGCTTCCTATTACTCAGTGAAAGCAGAGAGCATCCAGGCTCCGGCAGATGTGTGAATGTTTGTTGAACCGCCTGGTACCACAGTAGTTCAGGAAAAGGGAAGTACTCTAAAATATTGGAACTTTTGCCCTTCCTTTGCACCATCTGCAAGACAAGTATAGCATGGGATTTTAAAATAAGTACAGACATTGTTCTATTGTAAATATAAGCTCGATTCAATTCACATAAAGGTTGTACACTTTTAATACTTATAGTAACCATGTGCTGGTTAAGAGATCTACAGGAAAGGGTTGGTACATGTTGCTCACATGCTGTATGTTTCCGCACATTTACCGTGGCACAGGTTTTACACCACATGCACTTCCTGACACAGCCATTCCATTTTTATCCAGACTTGAGACTGGCACTGAGAATCTCCTGCAACCTAGTGGCTGCGTCTGTTGCTTTGGGAATTGAACTGGGAATCGGACCCGGGTGTTCCACATGGCAGAGAAGCCTACCAGCCTAAATGTGAAACATGTTAACACAAATTCGTCTGGTGTACATAGTCTATCAGAGCTAAGCTTTCAAAGATTAAAAAGATACAGGTATAACCTTAAACATAAAGCAGTATTACACGAGAGGTGTTGTACTGAATATCAGCATGGCTGTGATGTGGTCGTAACTGTGACTTTCAAAGCTGGCGACCGACTGTTCGTGACCAACAGTTAGAAGACCTGTGATTCAGAGACATACTGATTCATTCATTTATATACTCAAACGTCCCAGTGCTGTTATGCTCTATTATCACCACTCGCGGAATACCTTTCTTTCAATCAGATTTACTCATTTGTAACTGTCATATAATATAGTTGTAACATTTTGTTACATTGTAACGCAGTGCTTTTTGCTCACATTTGTGCTCCTTATGTTTCCTGTCGAATTTGTTGAGGTTTGGAATCTGGACTTGGCAGCACAAATGCGAGACCAGATTTTGCCTTATCAGACTTATCAGTGGCTATATTAAAAAAGCTCTTCACACAGCAGACGGCTCTTTGCTCTGCCTTTCTGCTTCACGGATAAAAGGTCAGCATTCCGCCCAGCACAGCTTTGCACAGCGCAGCAGATAAATAATGACTTTCATTTCATATCTTACACCCATTTTATTTATTTATTTATTTTTGACTTTGTAGCAACCAAGTTTGTGTTGGCAAATGTGGGTATTGTTGACCGAAGCTGATGCAATATTCACTTCCCCACCTCAAAAGGTTTTTTTTATAGGCTTCTCAAGGTTGACCTCTCTTGCTGCTTCGCCTGTAACTGCCTGCAGAGTAAGCAGTGCATACTGTATGTATATGCTTTGAGAAGAAGTTAAAGATAAAAAAAAAAAAAAATTTATACAGTGCATATTTCCCCATATACAATTACTGCAAAAACATTCCAAACGATTTCGTACTATTTGAAGGCTGCTTCAACCCCCAAGGTTATTAGATAGAATCAATGTTTCATCATTATGGGTGCACTTTTAAAACCCTCTCTAAACAATTGACCCTTGCTAGATTGATTTTTCATTTCCTCTGAAAATTGGACCGTTCTCCTGTTTCCAAAGGCCACAGAGTGTTGATGGCTTTGAAGCAGTAATGGTCACCGTACAGGACAATGTCATCTGCTTAGGTGTCGTCTTTAAGAAACGTATTGATGTAACTATTTATGATAGAAAAAGGTTTGTCTTTACGGGTTGGTCATGATTACTCGAGTACCAGGAGAGATATGATCAACCGAAACAACCAGCACCATATACAGTATGTGAAGCAATACAGGAAGGGAACAAACGCAAATTAATTTACATAACGGACTGCACGGTCCAGTTTAAAATATCACACCTGATAAGAACAATGGCATCATTTAAAGCCACATTGTGATAAGATCTCGTGAGTGTACGGATATTAGGTTGACACGTATTGTATGATATTTCCATTAAAGTGAAGTGATGAAGTGAATGCATCTTCCCATGAGGAAGTGGTTATGAGGCTGAATTTCTCCTCAGAATCGAAACGGTCCATTAAGTTTCATTAAATGCTTTCGAAACTTTAATTAATTCATTAATTAAGTTAAATCTCTGTGCATGTCAGAGAGAGCATATTGAACTCATCCTTTTGTATAAAATGTTGTGCAGTAAATTCCATGAGGAAAATAACTTATTTTATTGTATACTTAGAATGAATTTGTAAATCTAAGCCAAAAGTCGATGAACTTTTCACATAGATATTTTTTTTATTAGCAAAGGCCAACATTTGAATAATATCATTCAAACAGATGTCAGCTATTTAGCCTTTTTTTTTTTTAGAACGAATGCCTTTAATTATCTGCCTGGCATTTCAGAGTTCATCGTCCTCTTTGTGATACATGTGTTTGACTTTACTCTTTACTGCGTGATCACAAGGTCAGCTGGATGTTTCTAACATCCTAAAGTAATTTGTTACAAGGTTTACACCATTCGCACCACAAGTGTAGTAAATCTGCAAAGGCGTGCTTGATGTCCG
The DNA here is from genome assembly GCA_030014215.1 of Clariallabes teugelsi. Lineage (NCBI taxonomy): Eukaryota > Metazoa > Chordata > Actinopteri > Siluriformes > Clariidae > Clariallabes > Clariallabes teugelsi. The sequence continues at coordinate 27,145,721 of JAQMYG010000023.1, read as the reverse complement.
ACATTTGCTTCTTTATTTCTTTGCTGGAGCTACATGACCAGTTTTGCTAAACGATTTGTTGACCGTTTGGAACTACTTCAGTGTGTTGAAGTGAATTTTTGGAACTGAGGAGGTGTGGGAGCTCGACTGCTCTTGGGTGCCAACAGTATAAAGAGTACTATTTGATTTATACTTGGAGAGCTCAGCACTGATATCATGGGGAAAAAAATAAATTTTATATAATTTGTCACTATATATAGGATTTCAGTTGTCATGTGCATCGTACATTAAGTTTTAAATGGCCAAAATAGAAACATTAACAATTTACTTAATTCACTTCTGTATTAAAGAAATTAATCTTATAAAAATATTTACAAAAAGATGTTAGATGGTTAATGGTTTTATATTTCACTAGATCAAGTTCTGCTCAGGATCTTTTTCTGAAAAAGAAACCCCAATTTGTCGTGTTCTACATACTGTATAAACACTATGAACTTCGCCTGAAGGTGTAAATCACTGCCTTTCACTATTATAATTTTAATGGAACTGTGGATTTTTAAAATGATTAATTTTTTTTTATAAATTGGTTCGAGAACTATGGGTTAGGATACTGAATTGAACCTTTTTTGCTAGTGTACTGTAGGTAGGGTCCAACCAGAGGTGTAGTGCTGTTTGTTTAAGTACTGCAGTGCACAAGAGACATGCGTGTACATGCGTATTATTGCATAATTGTACATTATTTTTCACCATTTTTAATATTTAGCTGTTCCAAAACATAAAGAATATTTCACCCCCAATTTTATTTGTTTAAATAAATAAAACGGCATACTTCTCTTCGCTGATAAAAGACTATCGGCAACTTTTTTAGGTGTCATGATTTCTTACGTGTTACTCAGTGTAAGAGTTTATATTGTGAGTGAATCAACACACCTTACATTTTTAGACCATTCCTTTTGTTTTTATATCAGTACTCTAGTGTGACATACAGTACGCTTTACTGATTGGACCTTAAAGCACTTCGAAAAATGTATATAAATTTCAACCAGATTATGTGTATTATTCCTCCTCATTTGGTAAACAATGTGACAGAACTGACAGAACATCATTCTGATGTGTAAAAAAAATCAGGATGAATATTTCACTCTCTCTCTCTCTCACTCTCTATACTGCTTATCCTGCACAATGTCACGGGAGGCCTGGAACCTATCCCAGGAGATTTGGGGCACAAGGCACGGTACATCCTGGATGAGGTGCCAGTTCATGCGCGCGCGCACACACACACACACACACACACACACACACACACACACACACACACACACACTTCAGACGATTTGGAAACGCCAATTAGCCTATCTGCATGTCCTTGGACTGTGGAAGGAAACCAGCGTACCCAGAGGAAACCCACCAAGCATGGGGAGAACAGTCAATCTCCACTCACACAGGCCCAAAGATGGTGTTAAACCATCAACTCTTAAGACCACAGTGTTAATCATTACATCACCTTGCTGCTGGATGAAGAGATATTGTATGTGGGGGAAATATGGTCACACCCCACTAACACCTGGGCATTTAGGCGTTTATACACATGACAAGTAATTATACTTTGCTATAATTTGCCAAAAGGTGTAAGTCTCAGTGGCTCTATCTATAACATTTCATGGCTTTGAAACCCCTTGAACGAGAGAACCTTGTCTTAGTAGCACTAGATTCTTCAGTCCAGCCTTTTACGCTAAATATTAGTAGTAATTTAGTCACCTACATGATTAATGATCTTCATTGACATGAAGGCAGAAAGAGTGGCAAACCCATGCACAGTCATTATTACAAAAAAATGAGGTAATGCTGAAAATTTTCTCGTGATTCCTCGAACCAACATTTCACTTCAAATGACTCAGGACTCTGATACAGTAAAGAATGTTGATTCACAGCTTCTCCCTGTTAGTTTCAGGTCTGGCAGTCAGACCCGGTTGCCCAGACATACAGTACAGCAGGTCTGATCTTGCCTGCTAGAGCACACTCTCTTATCAACAACGGGCACATAGCAATTTTCTCAGGACAACACAGATGTGACTTGGCTGATTGGCTGTTATTTTGTTGGCTGCACAAATAAGAAATATGTGCTTGAGAGTAGACAGAGTGTGAAATCTTTAAAATAAACAGAGCGAATGCGATTAAAGCAAATTGGAAGAGTGATGAAGGGAAATTGGAGGCTTTGTGGGAGGGTGGTTATCTCTTGACACACTCGCTCGCCCTGCGTGTCATTAGCCTTGGTTTGGTGGATGCCTGGCCGTTTCCAGTAATCCAGCACACGCTGTGTAGCATTACAAAGACCCAGACAATAATTTAGAGGGATAATTCAGTTTGGGTGTGACTACGGTATGTCCCTATCCTTTCCCAGTAATAAAATAGGGACTTTCCTCATGCATATGAAGATTATTATGTGAAATGATTCTAAAATTAATGTTCTTATACAGGACAACTCGTTTAAAATGAGTATCATAGAGAGAAATATTCATTTATATAAATAATTTAAAACAAATCCATAAATTCAGCTAATGTTGAAGTTTACACGCAATACACTGAATGGCTAAAACCCGGGTTTGGTTTTCATACTAAGGGCTTCCTTGTATAGCATCAAGCTGTCTCCAACATATCTAAAGTTATTACTTTAGGAAAAGGTTGTAAAGCTGAACTTTACAATTGTAATCTGTGATTTTTAAATCTTCTATTTTCTGGCAGCTATCAATAAAATATCTTAAGAGCGAGAGTTTTCTTCGTAATGCCCAGGCTTTGAAAGCTAATTAAAATAAAAAAATAATGATCAATACATAAATAGTCTGGACCAGAAACATACAATCTTTCTGCACAAGGTGGTGTCTCTAATCGCTTGTCAATCAAGTTGCGCACAGCTCTTGCACTAACATTTATATGGTATATCCTAGATAGACAGTGCCAAGCATTTTGGCAATGTGACTTTGAAGACACTGAAAAACAGCTGCTAAAATTACTGACTATACCTTTAAGCAGGGCGGGCTGATGGCTCCCCAGAGAGTCTCCTCACAGGCGCTATTCTACCTCTTGATATCATTTTTGATAATAGACAGACAGCTTGCTGCTTTCCTTAAATCACAACCAATGAGTAAATGTGGAAGATGCCTAGGTTATAATTAAGGGTCGTGTCAGATGGTCATACAATGCTGAGGAACATCAGTGCCCCCCCCCCCACCCCTACAGCTATAACTTGTGACTGTAAAACTGTACAAATACCTTTTGGTTTTAGGGAGGGCTACATTTAATTGCAACAAAATGGCCACACAGCTAGACACATTCAGAGATGTCAGACAGAAACTCAAGAGGTTGGGTTTTTAATACGCTGAACTGAAAGATGTATGAATGAAACTGATCAGGTGAGAAGTTTAATGATCGGGCAAGTTGTCCCTATCGATTGGGAGCACCGTAGAGCTCTATGCATTTCTCTCCCTGAGGCTTGCAGCTAACACTTGCACACTCTGGTGACCACAGTCTTGCACAAGTCTGTTTTTTCTATTTAAAAAGAGCATGTCTGAGGATTTTTCATAGTGGCCTGGTTGCATGCTCTGAACTTTTCACAATTACGCTGGCCCTCCCTCTTCCTGTCCCTCATACGTCTTTAGGAAATGGGGTTTGTTATCTAGAAAGGGCATATTAAGAAAATGCCTGGAAAAAAACAGCCAGCTAAACAACGGGCTGCCAAGTTGATATGCATTTGCTTAGCTACCTCCACATGGCTTTGACTGAGAAGTAAACAAGAATAACCATTGGTTTTATACTGGAAGCCATAACAAGGAAAGGATCTTTATCTACAAAAAAAAAATCTAACCTAGCTCACACCATATGGTCATAGTATGGTTACATTCATCCAGCTTTATCCAGTTGTTTGAGGTATTCTTATATGATCTGCAGGGGTGATAGCGTTCCGGCACCACGCCGGATTTCCGGCGTACTGTGGCTGCGGGAAAAAAAAAAATCAGGTTCG
>JAQMYG010000023.1:27125653-27141624 GCA_030014215.1 Clariallabes teugelsi | reverse complement strand
AGTACCCCCACCCCTACTCACCTCGGGGGCAAGGAAAAAAAGTTCAGGCTCAGGAATTTTTTCCACTATCAGCCCTGGATCTGTCATGCAATTTGAGGAAATACTTCAGTCGACTTTCTCAAAAGAGCTGTGTCTCAAAAGAGTAAAAGCTGGCGAGTAATTATAAATGTAGGCTACTTCATATACACATCCCCTAAAACCATACAAATACAAAGCCACGTTCCACAAACACCGCTTGATGGAACCATAAGGCCTGGCTACAGAAAGCTTTGTCAATCTGCTGATGGCACCATAATGAAAGCCAATCTCATCAGCGGTGAGCTCTCATCTTGTTCTCTCTCCTCCATCTCAAAGCAGGCCAGAAACAGGAGAGCTGCACCGACGTGAAATAATGTGATTAGAACCCATTACGGCTGTTTATTTTATTCACCGTATTTTGTGTCAGGCCTTTTTAGGCTGTTGACCAACATTATCTGGCAAGGACATCAACCCAGGCTCCAAAGACTTCAGTATTATGAAGCGTTGAGTACATTTGAGGTTGGTGATCCGCCAAGAAAGAGTGCCCAGGCTTGGACAATGACTCCGAGATCAACGAAGGACATGATTTGAATGGCAAAGACTCCGGGTTTGAGTTGGAACCCTACAAGAAAGGAGAACGGGGAGAAGGAATATACCAAGGCGGTGATTTTTATTTATTTTTTTAAAATAATAAATTGTATAGTATTAAAAAAAAATGTAAATGGTAAAACAAAAAACAGGCACGAAAGCAAAGTAAAAAAAAAAAGAGAAGAGGAAGCTCTGGTGAGAAGGGCCAGCAAAAACATATATGTACATAGTTTAGAGCCTGCATGTAACTGTCAGACAGTCCGCTCTTGATAATGCTTGGATTTACGACCTAAGCTTTACAAGTGCAGCTCACTTGCTTCAATAAATCCTGCTTACTTCTCATCCAGATCTGCACAGAGTCCTGAGTTGTTCTTTGGTTCTTTTCTTTGGATACAGCTTTTGTTTAATATTTTATAATTAGGTAACATTAACAAGTGGAAGACTAAAAATCTCCCACAATGACTACATATACATACAGTATGTAATCATATCATATGTAAAATATTTTTTAATGACTTTTAATGTAGAGCATAGTTACAGGGTGTAATATATAATGTCTTGGATCATTATGGTTGTAGAAATATATATATTTGGAGCTTTTGTGTTCATGCTGATCATCTTGACACCCGCTGCTTCATAGTCATACTATAATTACAGCCACTGCTTTCTATCCTGTTATTATTATGTCCTCTCAACACCAAAAATAAGCAGTTATGCCCGGGGAACGGCATAACATAAAAGAGAGAATTCGAACCCGTATGATTATGCGAATAAGAGGCATATCATTCTTTTGTTCTCCTTCAGAATCATTTCTCCCAGTGAAACTGCTGTTTGTCAGTGAGTGTGCATTGGGGCTTAATAAAACCTATTCTTTCTTCTAGGGCTCTCACAAACCCACTTGTCTGCCTGACTCTGATAGACATGCAGGGCCTGGAGGACTGCTGTCATCTGTCTCTGGCTGCCTCGTTAGAATAGAGACCGCCTCAGCGTCTTTTTCAGTTAAGGAAAAAAATTGATCTGTTGCACAATTCCTCAGGATTATTAATCATTTTGAAATTTTATTTGCTCTTTAAGTGTGGGAGAAAGATAACGTAGAGTTCAGACTAGAGGCAAATGAACTTTTTTCATGTCAAGTCAGCTGAACTAGCTGGAAGAGGTGGCGTCTTGCAGGAACTGCTGATCTCAGCTCAAGGAGTTAGAGCAGGGGGAAGTGAAAAATAAGAGGTGAAAAAACTTGGTGAGAAATAAGTGGCACAGCTGGCCTGATGCATCACTGCTAAACAGCAGCAACCAATGTTTTTAGGTCTCCCAGGAGTACAGAAGTGTGTAGAATTGTAAGCAGCGAAGCAGCAACAGTACGGAATTGCCTCGCTTTTTTTTATTTTTTTTATTCAACATAGCTAAGGATTTAGACATGATACAATTGAACAGATGAAGGTCTTACTCATAGACCTAATGGTGGTGGCATGGCAGTGCTGGGATTTGACCTTCCAATCAGCAGTATGCGCACTAACGTCAGAATTCTGAGTTTGTGTATGCAGCATGCACTGCAGAAATTACATGCACAAACTAGGCATTAAGAGAGAGCATGATAGTCAGAGTGGCACTGTGAGTAAGTGTGTGTGTGCGGGGGGGTGTAGACATGTGGCAACAGATGGAGAACAAATGGTGGTAGTGTGGTACAGTAGGAAGTCTAGGCAGGGTATAGGAATAGACCTTGAGATTTAGATCAGGAGGATCTAAATGCAGAAAGAATCATCAGTAACAGTATTGTGAAATGTATGCCGAACAAATGTACCTGGGTAATTGAAATATAATTGAAAGAAGTAATGTTTAAGGCTGGTTGTAAAGGTGAACTTTTCAGCTATAATCTGTGATCTGGTTTAAATTAATCTGTAATCTGGTTTACATCAGTATTGCCATTTGTTTATTAGATTGCTGTGATTTATAAAAAGAATAAATATAAATAAATATAAATAAACGTAATATGCTTCTCTGTGATGAGTATTGAGGTGGTGGACCTGCGTATTTTCCTCACGAGATAACTGAAGCCTCTCATTGTTTTAGTTTGTTCTGTTTTTAACACTGGTATTGTATATACAGTAAAACAGAGAAAAAAGGAAGCTGTTAAATAGTTCTGTTATATATAAAATTTCTGGGAAACTGTGCTGGGCAAATTGTCAGTGTGACATGGATGGCAGATATGCATAATATTTTTACACTACCGTTCAAAAGTTTGGGCTCGCTTGCAAATTTCTTTGTTCTCAGATTAGAGGCGTTATGAAGTCTTTACAGAGCAGAAGTTACAGACACATCTCAATATCAAAGGAGATTAATGCATTTTTTGGACGCCTTCAGCATTCCTTTACAATGTAGAAAGAAATAAAAATCAGGAACCATCATGGAGTTAGAAAGTGACCCCAAACTTTTGAACGGTAGTGTAATTTGCATGCAGTTTGTGAGTGCAGTCAATCGTACATACATTAGTAAGCTCAGGCTGGCATGCTTGGTTTAAGTTGTTGGTTGTTAAGTTGGGTGAGATTTTACATTTTGGCATTTGGCAGACGCCCTTATCCAGAGCGACTTACATTTTATCTCGTTATAGCATATGAGCAGTCAGGACCTTGCCCAAGGGCTCAACAGTGGCAACTTTGTGGTCGTGGGGTTTGATTTGGTTGAGTTGGGTTTTGGTTAGAATGGTTTCGGTTGTTGATTTTGATTGTCTGGTTAGTCGATTTGTTTCTAGGGTTGTTTGGTTTAATGATTTTGTTTAAATTGGTTTGTTTCGAGTGGTTCATGCAGTTAGTTTATTAGTTTTGGTTGGGTTAGTTTGGTTAGTTGAGTTAGTTTGATTGACTTCATTGTTTGGCTGGTTTGATTTGGTACATTTGTTGATTTTGCATAAGGAATGATGTACAGTATTTACTATAAATTCAAAAATAAATAAAACTACAGCAAGTTCTTTAGAATCCCCTTTCCATGGATTCTGTGGCAGTACAAATAGCAGTGTGGCTTTAATAAAGATAAGATAATAAAAAATAAAGTCCAACATACAGTATCATCAGGAGAGAGCAACTGCAATCTACATGTGAGTGCTATGTTACTTCCCAGTTGTTCCAGCCACTCAAGCATCAGTGAGCAGAAATAATTGACGCAGAAGCTCTCAGAGTGTGCAATTTGGGCTAAAATCCCAGTGAGACCCTCACAGCAGAGTGAATAGCACACTGTCATCGCAGATGCCGGTTATCGTTACAAAAATCACCATGTGGATGGAAGATTATGGGCTTTGTCTGGAGCAGAGGTCTCTGGTTCGGGGTGTGCCAAAGGTTCAGTAAAATAACTGAACTTTATTAATTTTTTTAGAGAAAAACATCCTGTTCATGTAGTCATCTGACCAGGCTGTCTGTAGTGGTGATGGCATCTTAAGGTTGTACAATCATCACTGAGCTATTGGGCGATGGACAGACATTTTTGAGCCATCTGGATTCTGGGCCTCAAAAGGCAACACTGTGAGTGTAGTCAAGCCCACAATGTGCATAGCTGCTTTCATATCGATTCTGACCAAGGAAGAGGAATTGAAACATAGTTTCTTTGAATTCTCATGAAAGATGATGGGATGTGTGGTTAGAACATTTCCCATTTGAGAATTTACCAGGAATTGCTGTTCTTAAATGATTTGTTTTAAAATTTTGATCTCTATGGATTCTGTTTCAACCGAAATATTTCTACTTAGGGTTCAAGTTTATGGAGATTAAGGATTAGTGTCAGAATACATTTTGAGTAACATTGTTTGAAGCTGCGATCTTAAAGCCTATGGGTGGGAGTTTTTATGCAGTGACTTTGCTGGTATCTCTTTTTCACAGAGGGCTGGTTTGTCCCAAGAACTTCAATCGGTGCCAGTGTTTGTCTACAGATGCAGATTGTAAAGCTGTGCTCTGGAGATTCCTACAGTATAGCACAGCTATCCAAGAGGAGAAACAATGGCAGATGAATTTCACTGTATTTTATTCAAGTTTTTTACGCCCATGTTTTACTTTTAGTTATGTAATGTAAGTGTATTAAACATTCTTTAATTTAGTTTTTGTCTGAACAACCAATGCGATATGTGAATATTAGTACTGTATATGTATTAGCTTTGTAATTACATATACAGTGCTGTGCAATAGGCTTGAGCCACCCAGCAAAATAATACAGTTTAAAAAGTTGCTTGTTTATGTAGCAACCTCATTTCCCCTCTCATCTGTTCCAACCACTCAACATCACCAGTATACTAATCACAGGTCTAATCATTTGTCATCATCTGCATCAGTTTCTTACTGGTTCATGCTTTAAGTTAGATGGTTTTTATGCTTAAATGATTCGTAGGTCACTGTGTGGTTTAACGAACAAAAACATTTCTCAGAAAGCGCTCAGGTACAGGGACTGAACTGAAAATGAGAGCCTAAACCTTGCCAAAAATGAGAGCCAAAAAAAAAAAGAAAAAACGTCCTTCAGGAAGCCTGGAAAACTATTTCTTAAGACTACATTAAAAATACAAGAAAGTCTGGCTCTTTGGAAGCGAATGTGAAGAAATGAGGGGTGACTCAAGGTCACTTTTGCTCAGTAGTGCACACATTATGTAAAGTACATGTTACAAGTTATTAGTTGACTTTTTATAACATTTTTCACTTTTGTAGTAGAAAGCTTTCATAGCCTGCTTTCAGAATAAGCACGAACATGGAATACACTATTAGCACCCTGTCATGAAAAAGGGTTCACACTAATTCAGAACTGTCAGAAACATAGTGTGAAAATGTGAGAAATGTGAAAAATGAAAACTTGCATGCTATCTTTTCCTCGGTTGGTAAGAAACTTGTATTTGCAACCTTTCCTAGTAATATTGCTGCTGAAAGGAGTGGTGAGAATCACAGATTTCATGCTCGACTTTCCACTGATGTGGACACGCCGTGGTTATTTTGAGTTATTCTCACCTCTTGTTGCTGTGAGAATAGTTATTATGAGTTAATGTCAGTGCACACTTCCTCTGGCAGGTTTGGGTCAGGAGATTTCTCGCTGTTTATTACTTGTCTTAAATGATTAAGTGTCTTCATGACTGTAGTCATTTTCCAGAGTATGAAGGTTGTACAATAAGTAATGCGATTGTGCAGAACTGATCTGAAGCAGTGCCGGCTCTGTGGTTAAGATTCTTCCAAGGGATCAGAAGTTGAGTTCCAGTTCCAGGATACTGTATTTTTAAGAGTTCACTACAGAATGGTTGCATTCAACTGCTTAGCTTTAGGCTTGGGTTGAATATTTCGCTTTTAAGAAGCTTTGGATCAGATGTCCACCACAAATGTAACTTGGCTGGTGCCTGTGTCTAGTTTGTGGGCAAGAGTTTACCAAAATAAGTGAAATTTCTAGACATAACAACCAAGCGTTATGACTCACCTCTGATTAATGCTAAATTGTTTGTTTGGTTTGAGAGGTAGAGAATAGCAGATGATGTTCGTGCATCAGTTATTAAAGTGCACTCTGTTTAGCTTAGACTGACTCCGGCAATACAGTATAAAGGAATGTGCATATAACCTTGTGGAACATAACCGTTAGGCAGTATACTGATTTTATCCAGAGCTGAATTTTAACTAGGGCAAAAAGTGTTTTTTTTTTTTTTTCTCTGTTCCCACACTATCCGTTTCCTCTGAGGAGAGAAAGCAATAAGAGATGCACAATTGCAGACATATGCAACATTTTAGCTGTTAATTCATGTGAATAATGCACCTCTTCAAGTCACGTGTATGCAATCACATGTTATTATACATGCTTTTTTTGTTTTTCTTTTTCTTTGGCATGTTTGCATTTTTTTTTGCCATGACCCCATGGATCAGTCGAGTTTCTCCATGCTGTTTGTTACTTGTTATAAATTAAGTGTTCTCAGGACTATTATTCTTAATAGTATCAAGAATGGACTGTCGTATTGTTTTCGGACCTCCATTGTGTTAGAATAAGTGATTCTGCAGGACTCTTCTAATGCAGCGTTGGAGCTGTGGTTAAGATTCTGGGTTATTGATGGTCTTAACAGATTCCTAATGTTGAATCTGTATGTTTTGTGCAGAAGTGAAGAGTATCTGGTGCAGAAGTGAGGCATGTCATGTGCATAAGTGAGGCGTGTCTGCTGAACCGAATACTGCCAGCTGTGGCACTTTCACGTCTGTCTTTTTCTGTCCCTTGTTTCCACGGAAACGTGGAAAATCTTGCTCAGCAGGAGGCTAGCTCCCTCTCTCTCTCTCTCTCTCTCTCTCTCTCTCACTCTCACAAACTCTCACTCATTTCAAAGGAACCATCATCAAAGCACTCCCTCGATACTTGTTGCAGCAGTAGGTTTTTACTGCCTATCCAGCAGACACACTTCACCTGGTTGGGATTAAATCACCTCCCAATTAGCTTTGTACACGACTTCCCCACAGTCATCTGATACGTACATACTGTAGCACATATGGTTTTGAAAATCACTGTTGCAGGTAAACAACACTGAACTTGTTCTACTATAATAATGTATAAATGAAACTGTATGGTGTAGGTGACAGTACTGTGTAACATTCATGCATGTGGTTCTCTTATTGAATATTAAAAGCAACATCCTTAGAAACACTTATACAGCATTGTTAGTTCCTGTCTACTGATTTGTATAGATTAACTAATTATAATAAAAACAATGATGATAATCATTCTGGGTATATAGGAAGTATTTTTTGCATGCACCATTTAACCTGTAGGAACAGAAACTGAATGATAATGGTTACATGAGAAAAAAGGAGAAATTTTTAGTTCTCTCTTTAGAAACAGCTGTTTATTCATTTGTCCTAAAAACTTTCTGGTAAAGATCTTCAATGACTGATGTTTTTTTTTTTTTTTTTTTTTTTGCATTATTTATATTGCATGTGGGTTTAAAATAGCTTGTGCCATTAGGTGCATTTACATGATCCCTAATATTAATAATAGGAATAATAGCTCATCAGAATTAAAATGCCTCATGTAAACACATCAATCAGAACAGTCTGACCTGATCCAACCTGATCAGAATGAATTTTCATTTAGAATAAGAGGTGTGGTTATAATCAGTTCAGTATTAGCCAAATACTGTACACACTTGATCTGATCGTTTCTCACTTGAAATAATAATAAATGGTTGGAATAAAAATAAATATTTATTATTCATTTTAATGTTACCCCTACATGTTTGACCCATAGGGGTAACATTAGGTGACTTTTACAAGTTTTCAGGAAGGATTTTTCTGCTTCCTTTTATGATTGGTAAACTCAGTGAGAACAAACAACTATTTCCCACCAGCCTTTATTTCAGACTTTCATCCATTGTGTCTCTGGCTAAGGAAAGGGCACTGATTAGCCCACTGTCACATCTAACCAATCATTTATTCATAAGGTAGAAGGTGTTGGAATTTCCTCGAAAAAGATGAAAAGCCTAACTTAATGCCAAAGTTGGAGAAAAATACTTCTTAATATTCTCGTTACATTTTCACAGCAGACAGGACCATTTTGCGCATGTCCAAAAAGTTATATTCTTATCAAATACTTTGGGCATATAAACACACATCGTATTGAATCAGCATCCTTATAAAGAGTTAAGTTTGAATCAGTCATCGAATTATTTCAATCGGATTGAAAAAAGAGATTGTCCATGTAAACATTGCTAGTGTCGTGCTTTACAGATAATTTGTTACACATCATTCTTTTTATTAAAAAAATTGCACATTTGCTTTTTTTTTTTTTTTGCTAATATACTTAGACATCTGGTAATGCTTCATAATTACATTTTAAAACCTGTTATAATAGGAAATGTAATTATCATGATAGGAAAATTAATTTTGCCACAAGACTGTATTGCTGACCATAATCAGAAATTTTAATTTTTATCATCAGCTGAGCCATTTTTTTCTTTTTTTTTTGAGCATCTTTCAAATCTAAACATTTGCCAATCCCTTAAGGCTGCCATGTGACAGGATCCACATTCCCACAATACTGCTGGGACTGCTGAACGACGTTCCAGCTCCTATTCCTGTCCTGCTCTCAGGAGAAATCCTTTTAAATCTGGAAGACTGCCTGGTCACAGACCGGGGCTTCCTGTGATCTTCCCTCTGTCCAGTTTATTAAAATTCTTGTTGAAGCCTGTGAGTTTGAAATGAACCGTGTGAGAGCTGCTGAAGGAAACCCAACTGCAAGAATGTGCTTCTGAGACGATGATTTAATCAAGTGACCTCATGACCGCTGTGTGGACAGGAAACACTCTGCGACGAACATCTATCGTGCTGTTTGTCTTTATGAGTCCAACTCCCCAGTGAATTCTAATGGCTGAATATACAGAGCAGAGCAGCTGAGCTTTTTATGTATGGAATTGAATCAATACAACTGTTAAAAGGGCTGTTGGCTTGAACATACTGTTTACATGTATGCATATGTGTTTAGACTAGATTTTACTGGTGGTGCTTTTCCAAGTTTAGCTTATATAGTTCTGTCCTGTAGTTGTTCTTAGATGATGAAGAAAAGACCCCCAGCTCTCAAGGATCACCAAGTTAGATAAACTCATGAGAAGCAAAACAATGAAACCCTTCTTTAGGATGTTAATCACAGCCAGAAAGTCTCATGGCATGGAAGGCAGAAAGCCGAGACTTGAGTTCGGATTGTATTAAAGAAATGACATAGTCTCTTGGAATTTAATAAGGTTTGTCCAGAACCCATATATTTCCATGGTTTCCTCCAGGTTATCTGGTTTCTCCCCCACTGTCCAAAAATATCCTGATACAACTGATAAAATTGAAGGGAGGAGTAGCTCTGGACAGAAGGTCATGGGTTCAAACCCCAGCATTACCAAGCTCTCAACCATCAACCGCTCAGATGAGATAATAAGATAAATATAAGTAGCTCAAGATAAGGGTGTCCGTCCAATGCCATAAATATAAATGGTAGGTTGAATGGCTTTGCATGGTGCTCTGAAATGGACAATGGACAATCGTTCCACTCAAAGTGTGCTCTCGCTTGCTTCCAGTATTCCCATGATAACATTTTTACTGAAAGTGAATGAATGAATAAATACATAGCTAGGATGAAGGTGTTTTAGGAGTGGTAACATTCCCAAATTTATTTTATAACTCAATTTTAGAAATATTGTGTACATTCTCTGTGCGGGAGATTGCTCGCTCTTCAGATGCAATTTGATGTGTCCTTCCTTTTTCACATTCCACCTTTAACAAGGCCTGTCCTTCAAAAAAAAAAAAACTGTTTTGAGACTACATCCTCAGTGTAGATTAGTTTTTGCCATTCCCGAGACAGATGAGTGTGTGATGGCCTTCATAGACATATTCTGAGAGAATTATTGATGACCCAGTGGACGATTTAGGAGACACATGAAAAATTGCTCCCGCTAACACCGCTGGCGGTTTATCATATTGCCTTGTAACGACTCTGAAATTTTAGGTTGAGCTCAAATTACAGTCTTGATAGAGTGATCAGGCGCTCAGCCAGACAGCTATGATGGGTTTATATGCTAGTGTCAAAGTAAAGAGGAAAGAATGTATGTGTGAGTGTGTGTGTGTCTGCATGCTGTTGTTTTTCCCAGCACTGCGTTAAGTTGAATGTGAGTCATGTCAAGGTGGTCGATTGAGAAGTAATTGCTGCTAATGCAGGGATGTTTTCTTCAGTCCAAACATGCAGGCAAGTGGAGACCCTATTTTATTCCAAATGATTTTTCTAGTTAGGGCTGCTGTGTAAGCCGTGTCTGAGTTCAAGCTTTGCCTGCAGTCATCCCTGCCCTCACTACTTGATAATATATTCTGGTGCTCACCCACGGCTGTGTGGCAGGCAGGATTTTAATTGGTTCATTTCTATTCTGATACCAGATGTCTAGCAACTGAGGAAAAGGGAATGACTCCATTTTAGTGGTTTACAGCAGTTCTGTTTATGCACTTGTTCTTCAGGCTTGGATGGTATGAAGATGTTGCAATATATTAACATTATGATATTATGATATACTTATTAGAATATCATTACTGTAACAAGTAACTAATTTGCATCTAGTCATTTTCACATGTCAAGTATTTTTTAAATAATAAAATTTTCCAGGTTCTTTGGTTGTTTTCTTGGTATTTATTAAGCATAGAACTACGCCATTAAATGGCATAAACATCAAATGTATATCCCTATAAGCCACCGTACCATTTATTAAACCCTTTACCTTTTGTCATGATGTAGCCATCCTGCCTCCATATTTTAAAATGAGGTTATTTTCAAATACATAATAAAAGATGGAAAGGAAAATAGGAGAGAAGGATATCCAAACAGAAACACTTCCCCGAGGAGGCCCTGTGATAAATGGGTTTACTGGAAAGGTCATAGTAAGCATCAGCTATGCAGGAACACTCCCTCTAAACACACAAACACATGCACATACACACTCACACACACATCACACATTCACATACTGTACACATTCCTTATTCCTCCGACACACCCTTATCCCCTTTTCCCAAACCAAATCAATCAGGCCATGGGGGAGAGTTGCACTACCCCCATCCTTCCACTCACCTCATCTGAAATCAGATAAATCAACCATGGAGGAGGGGGATGGACAGACTGACCCACCTTTCATCTCTGAATTCAAGAAGGATACAATGAGATCCTCTTTCACATCAGAATGGATATAGATCTACAGCATTTCTGAATCGTGTTCTTATTTTATTAAAAAGCTGTATTTAGTAGAATTTAGTTAAGTGAAGTGTGTTTGCCTGTCTGGTGCTTTGTTACAAGGTTGTGCTGTAGCTTCAGTACAAACTGTAGGCCCCAGTAGAGCGTTCAGCTTACTTTAATAAATCATTTCAGTGATAATGGACTGGAGAGTTCTTGAAAAGCGGTGTCACATTCCCCATATTGCCTGCGCTTGTACAGTAACACTCCATTCCACTGTATTTATCCTGACATTAAAAAACAGGTGCTATGTCGTTAAACTAGGATTTATCCATCAGGTTCATGTAATGTTCTGTCGCACTGTATTGCATCTTTCAGCCTTAGTGACATAATTCAGAATTTTGCAGAGCGTTTGTTGTAGGATTGTGGCTAATTGTGGTGCAGGATGTACTGTAGGATTTTCTGTATTGAAACTAATGACTGAATTTAATGTTCATTGCTGTTGTTTATCATGACATGTTAATGATTTTTATGCTGTTTCTCAGAAAAAAATAGGGGCTAAAGAAAATAGGGAAAATAAGGATAATATAACATGATGAATACACTGCCTGGCCCAAAAAAAGGTCGCCGTTTCAGAAGGCTTAAATTATTTGGCTGCATCGAGCAAAGAAAACAACTAAGGAGATTTGAAGTTACTGGAACCGGGTTAAGAGCGCTTCAACACATTGTCAAAATCTGGAAAGATAGTGCTCAAACATCAACCATAACTGAATAACGCCCCCCTTATCTTTACAAGATAATCTCAATAAAATCTTGGTCGGTTTCTGAGTAAGCCTGTGCTATATATATATCTTATATAACTATGTAATGGAAATCAGATATGATTATCAATTTTACGAGTACATTAGACCTATGCTGCAATATTTCTTCTGTGGGAGACCTTTTGGATGGATGTTATAGTTCAATTAAATTTTATTTGTATAGCGCTTTTAACAATTGTCATTGTCGCAGAAGCAGCTTTACACAATCAAAAGAATTATTTAAGTTATATAGAAGTTATATAGAATGGTTTACTTTTTTTTCCCTTCACTAATTTATTCATAGCCAGTTCCCACCCATTGCTCGGTTACCAAGCAAGGAGGGCAAAGACCATCACATGCTTTCTCTGAGACATGTGCCATCAGCCACACACATAATATTAATTTGCTACTCCTGTCCTATTAAGTGATCTAAAACCACAAATTGTAAATTACAACCAAAGATTTTTTTTCTGCTTTGTAGTTGCCTGCCTTAAGGGGTACTGTTGACCTTCTCATCTCTGATGATGAGTGAACTGTCACTGTGCGTATATACAGTATATGCCTTGCAAAAGTATTCATATTCCTTAACCTTTTCCAAGTTTTGTCATGTTACAAACACAAACATAAATGTATTTTATTGGGATTTTATGTGATGGGTGGCACATAATTGTGAAGTGGAAGGAAAATGATAAACGGTTTTCAATTCTTTTTACAAATATACTGTATATCTGAAAAGTGTGGCGTGCATTTGTATTCAGTCCCCCTGAGTCAATACTTTGCAGAACCACCTTTCACTGCAATTCTTTTGTCTCTACCAGCTTTGCACATCTAAAGAGTGAAATCTTTGCCCATTCTTCTTTGCAAAATAGCTGAAGCGCAGTCAGATTGGATGGAGAGCGTCTATAAACAGCAATTTTCAAGTCTTGCCACAGATTCTTAATTGAATTTAAGTCTAGACTTTGACTGGGGCATTCTATCAAATGAATATACTTTTAGCTAAACCATTCCATTGTAATTGCGGTATGTTTAGGCTCATTGTCCTGCTTGAAGGTGAACCTCAGTCTCAAGTCTTTAACAGACTCTGACAGGTTTTCTTCTACGATTGCCCTGTATTTGGTTGATCTTCCCATCAACTCTGACCAGCTTCCCTGTCCCTGCAGAAGAAAAGCATCTCCACAACATGATGCTGCCACCACCATGCACAGTGTTAGTTTTCCACCACACATAGCGTTTGGCATTTAGGCCAAAAAGTTAAAATCTGGTCTTATCTTTCATAAGTTTGCTGTGTCGCCCATATGACTTGTAGCAAACTGCAAATGTGGATTGTGGATTTCTTTCACCAATATTTTTCTTTTTGCCACTCTTCCATAATGTCCAGATTTGTATGTGTACAGTATATACAATATTTCCCTTTAGGCTGCATGACTATCTAATAAACAGCATGCACAGTACATTTACATTTACATTTAGGCATTTGACATCTTGTCTCACCAAAACAACTTTGAACTATCAAGGTATGGACTCCACAAGACCTCTGAAGGTGTGCTGTGGCATCTGGCACCAAGATGTTGGCAGTAAGTTGCATGGTATTCATGTGACATTCATGACTCAGACTTGTTAGTCTTGCACATCCCACAAACTGAGATCTTGGAGACTTTGGGGGCCAAGTCAACACTTTGAACTCATGTTACTCAAACCATTCATAAATGATTTGGTTGTGTATCAGAGTGCATTGTCCTGCTGAAAGAGGACACTGCTATAAGGGAATACTTGGTCTATAACAATTTTTGGTAGGTGTTACGTGTCAAAGTAACGTCCACATAACTGCCAGGACCCAGGAGTTTTCAGCACAACATTGCTCAGAGCATTACACTGTCTTCACTGGTGTGCCGCCTTCTTCGCATAGTGCATTCTGGAGCCAGCTGTTGCCCAGGAAAATTAAAGCCATCCACATGATGTAAAAGGAAATGTGATCCATTAAATCAGGCCACCTTCTTTCATTGCTCATTAGTTTATTTCCTGTTTACTGGATAAAATTCTTTATTTCTTTAATTAATTATTATTCATCTTATCTTATCCTCATTACAAGACTCTTATTCACAACATCCTCATGCCGAAAAACTCTGTAAACAAGGTTAATACCAACAGGGTAATTTTGAACCAGGTTCCTCTCAAAGATTCTTCATGTTATCTTTTGATTCCGTTACCTCATACTTTATGCTCATTAGAGATCTAAATCAATGTCCAGCTGTTTCAGGACAATGCCTGCTGTTAAAAGCACTATGCAAATAAAACTGAATCGAATTGAGCAGAATAGACATTAGAAACATGTTACATGTAAGGAAAATCTATGCTAAAATAGATCTATTAAGTTCTGTAATCTTAGCGTTTTCAGAAGTTTAGTTTGGCAAGACCTGCACAAGTGTCCTCCTTTTTCCCCAGGCTGCATTCTTGATAATGCAGTCTCAGACAAATGCAAATCAGAAAAAGAAAAAAAAAAATCTTGATTGTAATTTACAACTTATGGTCTTAGATCACTTAATAGACTGGCACCTAATTATTGTATCAACATTGTGACCTAAGATGGAAAACTAACAAGTTCTGATCTTCTCAAAGATTTCTGTTAAAAATTAACAATTCAAGGATCCAATGCTGATATCATCCAGAGAGTTCAATGCCCTGGTGATGCTACAACCATCCGTAGCCCTCTCTCACGATGCAGGGTTGGCCTACCTGCACTCATGCATCAACTAGACAATCATAGGTGCCTGTAAACGCGGGCAAGTGGATGGGGCGGATAGCGCTTTCCTCCGGGTTTGTTATGCCGTCCCCAACACTATGTGAGTAGTAGTTCGAAATGACATCATGCAGCATGGGTCTAATGTGTTCTTAAAATTTATAATATTATTATCTGATTTCCAGTACATGCATAAGTGATATAGCACAGGCTTACTTATTCTTTCAGTGAGCTGGTTTCATATTTTAAACAAATCATGCTTTAGATGAAAAGATTGGGGAGGGGGGGGGGGGTGTGGTCATGCTGATCATTTAAGATAAAGTAGTTAGTAATGCTGATCATTTAAGATAAAGTAGTTAGTGTAGCACAGGATACTGGACCCCACATTGTGTAAAGTGAGAGTAGGAGGATAAAAGGTGATGTGACTCCTCATTATATTTTGAATTTATCAGGTACAGTTGTAAAGTAACAGGAATTGGTTATTAGTGTTTTTCCAATTCAGTGCTTCCCACAGGTGTCCTTTAACATACACTTAATCAAAACTAACAGGAACCTTAATCGTGATCTCAAATCTTATCTTTATGACTGAACTATCCACTTACAAAAGTAAGTACACCCCTCTAATTGTGCAGCTTGTACTGTATAACAGTATAGATTGACTGTCCTCTGGAAATAAGTTACCATTATTGTCATTACAGCCATTATTGTCAAAATAGCTGGCAACAAATGTGAGTACACCCTAAGTGATAACATCTGTACATCTTTAACTATGCAAAGTCACATGTCCTATTCATCATGTTCATGTGTTTCAGTGGCCAAGTATGTCTCTAGACCTGAACCCTATCTAGCACCTCAAGTGGCGAAGTGCCATGTGTCTAACATAAGAGGCACATGTGCAGCTCTGGTTGAATTCCATGCCCAGGAGGATTAAGGCCGTGCTAGATAACAATGATGCTCACACAACATATTGACACTTTGGACACAGTTTTCACATGCTCACTTAGGTTGTATTAATTTTTGTTGCCAGTTAGTTAGACGTCAGTATGTTAAGTTATTGTTAAAGAACAGTATCTGCATTGCTATATACCTGCACATTGACTAAAGTATATCCAATCTAAATTTCTAGAGTATTGTCCCTTGAGAACATATATATA
>JAQMYG010000023.1:27110542-27125432 GCA_030014215.1 Clariallabes teugelsi | reverse complement strand
TATATATATAAAATGTGTGTGTGTGTGTGCCCTGCGATGGATTGGATCCAGGGTGTACCCTGCCACCCAGCAACCCTGAATACAGGATGAAGTGGTATAGAAGATGAGTGAGTGAGCGGTATTATTGAAGCCTGTGTTCAAAACATTAACACTATGTTTAACCTATAGAAGCTGTTTTTACATGCCAATAAAAAGATACTAGCACACTTTAATGGATTAAAGCTGATTTTAATGTGTTCCAGGGTAAAAACATGGCTGGACCTGTGGCCGTGTGTCAGTGTTCATCTCTCATGCGTGTGTGCTCGGCATAATAAATCCACATGGCTGTTTGCCAAATGTCACAAAATGAGACGCTAATTTTGCAGTGGTCCGCGATTAGCATTTGCCAATCTCTGGCTCAGGGGAGACATCAGTGTCCGGTGCTTCTGCATTCTGTTTTGAGTGCTGACTCATTTTGTTTTTAATCGCACCCCTTTTTCTGTGAGAGAGAAAGAATGTGAGATGTAAATAGAGCACGCTGAAGCTTCGCCTCTCTGCGAAAAGCAAATAGTTTTAAATATAGCGCTCAGCCAATTTGAACACCTGGAGAGGGAAAGAAAATGAAGACCTTAAACATTCATAAATGCTCCTGGCTTTATATTTGAGTTGCATAGCACAGCCCTTATGTATGTTGGATCATTTAATCAGTCAATGCTTGTTATGCGGTCCATGTTCTAGGCTTGTTGATTTGCAGGCAATAGTAGAGCATTAACTCATATAAACTTCCTCATTACAAATTTCCCCTGTTCAAAACCACCAAATCACATTTTAATATGTTGCTCTAAACAAAGGGAACTAGTGTGTGATCTGTGTTTGGTTTTCAGTCTAAGAGAGGTCATGTGTGACAGGAAATGTCTCTAGTGGACTGTGTAGAGAACATCCCTCTGGAGTCCATATCCAGTAGTATTTGGGGAATGCAGGAAGTGTCCCATCTAAAATGACATTATGTGTATGATATATCCATTGAGAGATCTGTGTATGTGAGGTCATGTGTACACTATAAATTCTTCAGTTTCCGAGAGTCACCATAATTGGTCATGGCTAAAATTTGTAAACATAATGTGTGTGTGATGATTTTTTACCGGATTAATTAGGTAAAATCTAGTATTATATACAACGATCAGCCATAACATTACTAGAATACTAGGAAAAATGTAAAGCTCTGTACAGGGGATGATTTGGGTGCCGTGGGTTGGAGGGTGGGGAATTCTTGTCCGGTCCATCCCATGTGTGCTTGCTAAGATTGGGCCCTGTGGTGTTTGGAGGCTAGGTTCGCAGCCTTGGGCTCTTTGCCTGCTGCGTCCCATGCGTGGCAGGCTGTGGTGCACTGGGTGTTCTGGTACCTTTCTTTCATGTCTAGCATTATCTTTTTACTTTTGGCAATCCGTGCCACATTGGCTTTTCTGTGATATCGGACTGGACGAGCTAGTCTTTGGTCCTTTAGGGCATGGGTGAATCCTGGGTGCCCATGATCGTATCACCAGTTAGCTGATGTATAGTTGTTAATCAGTGTTCAGCTCACCTCTTATTATATAGTATATAGTACATAGCTGTAAATAGTGTGTAAATCTATGTAGTGTGGCACATGCCTTAACAGCTCTATTTACACGCCAAGAATTTTCCCAGGCCTGACTCCGTTACTATAAAACAAGAAACAACAAGCCTTGTCAGGGTTTAACTAGTTAAATGTTACTTCAGCATACTATTCAAGTGTTCATTCATATGCCTTATGTTTTAATGTCAACAGCTCTACATGGATCTACTGACAAGCAGAAACAATGTACACAACACTTTCATGCTACTATTATTTCTATATAATCCACCTGTATGATGATAACTGTTGTCACAGAACCATGCAGGTACTTATTTGTCATTGATGTATCCTCCTGTTCGGTCTGTTCAGTGGTCTCCTCCATCCACTTGTCTTTCAGACCACACAGACAGCCATCACACTAAGATCAGACCCAGTTAATTAGCTGCCCTGATAAGATTGTTGGTGGGGCTTGAGAGGACGTGCCCTTGCACATGTACAAGACTATGTGCAGTATGATCTTTATTCACTGCCTTTGGCCTTTGATGAGTCCAAACTTGACCAAATCTTGACTAGAATAACGATCATAGAAGGCATATGCTGATAACTGATTATATACCTTGATAGCCATGTTAGCCATGGCTAACATTTGTCTTCACTGGTTTCTGCCTAAAATGTTAGGAGGGGAACAGACACACATCATTTTTAAGAGTAGTTCAACCATAAAATAAATGTATAATTTTTTGTGTTTTTTTTTTTTTTCACAAAAAGTTTCCTGAAGAACGCCACAGAGAATGTCATAGAGTAGGAAGAAATATTTCTAGTGTACAAATGCATTTTTACAGATTGTAGCAAGACAGCTAACAGGGGCTAACCTGATAAGAATTCTGACAGGATGTTTAGTCATATTCAGAAATGTCTATAATCTTCACGGCTAAAGATAGCCAAATAGCTAATAAGACAGGATTACTAAAAGGATTAGTCAAATTCATAAGTGCTTCTGTGATGTGATAGCTTCACTGCCACTGCTAGCCAACTAGATAATCTGAGCTAACCTGTCAGGATTTCTCAGTTGTTTTATGAGTTGAATTGTTTACACTTTTCACTGCTGTTAGCTAGTGTACAGAATGTTTCTTAAAACGTTACGTTTTACATCTGCTCAAAATTGTTTTGAGCTGAATGACAATATAATTTCATTTTCAATTTTCTTCTTTTGTGTTTTTACTATAGTGTTTACTAGTGTGAAAACCAACATAAGACGGTCAGTTTAAAATATTAAATGATTTATTTAGGTTTCTGAATTCCACATTTGAGATCTTTTGTACCTTATGTGTCACTGAACTAGATTAGCTCAGGTTACAGTCAGTCATCCTCTGCGAAGTGACATTATAGAGCTGTTAATACTGTCTGTTAAGCTTCTGTTGCCTGCCAGGTTCACGCCGGTCATCACTGATGACCAAAACAGTAAAGCAAGCACATGTCATGTCATGAGGCTTACAAGGAGATCTATTCAATTTCCTCAGACAAGCATGAAAGGATGTGATTTAAGCGGGACGGAAAGAACTCTGGCTTTTTCTTGTTGTCTGTGTGCATGGAATTTACATGTTCTCTCCGGGTGCTCCGGTCTCGTCCTATAGTCCAAAGACATGCAGATTAGACTTATTGGTCCCAAATTGCTGTGTGAATGAGCAACTTTAAGTGTGTGTGCCATATGATGGATTGGCATCTCGTCCACGGTGTACTACACATCACATGGTTATAGAAGAGAATTAGTTTAATGTATATGTCTCTGCTTAAATTCTCAATTAATTAGATGTTTTTGAAGCTAATTAATCTTGATAAAGAATTTTGCATGCCCCACGATAGAAAGAATATAAAGAAAACTTATTTAGTCTGTACAACTCTTTATTCATTATCACAAGTAATAAAAGTGGTTAAATAATCCTAGTTAACATATGAATATTAGACAAACAAAATCATATAATTGTTTTAAAAGTTCTAAAATCCATTACAAAATCACTGAATATCATAATGGTAAAATCAATATTTCCTTATAAATTTGTATGAACACACTTTACATGTGAAGTCATTCTGCTTTTATCATATTACCAGATCAGCTCTTGGTTCCTCTTAGCTGTAATAACGTTTTATGCTCTATATGGCCCGTTTGTAGACACCTGACAATAACAGTTATATGCAATTGTTGAACATCACTTTCCAGATTTAGTCCCACATTTGCTGTTATAATTGTCTCTTTTCTGGGAAGGCTTTCCACCAGATTTTGGATTGTGGATGTAGTTATTTGTGCTCATTTAACCTCAAGAGCCTTAGTGAGGAGCAGGCGCAGATTTTGGATGAGACGGCCTTGGGTGCAGTCAGTGTTTCTTTTCATCACAAAGGTTTTCAGTGGGGTTGAGATTCAGGTTGGGGTGTGTGAGGTCTTTAACACCAACCTTGGCAAACCATGTCTTCCTAGAGCTCACTTTATGTACAGGTGCAGTCATGCTGGAGCAAATTTGAGCTCCTTAGATCCATTCATTAATATGTTTTAATTTATATCGCTTATCGTGTGTATGGCCACGGAGTGCCTGAAGCCTATCCCAGAAAAACTTATGGCACACCCACACAACAATCACACACTACAGGCAATTTGGAAACTCCCCACCAGCCTACAATGCATGTGTTTGGACTGTGGGGGAAACCATAGTACTCAGGAAGAAACATGCACAGGGAGAATATGCAAAATCTATGAACAAAGACTAGAGGCCCACTACCCTGCAAGTTGTACTGTAGGTGACGACCACTGGGGCACCATGCCAACCACTTAAACCCAGTGAATTTAAATTGTAATGCACAGCATAGAGCGCACACTTACTCTACAATTCAGGTCTAGAGAAGATTTCCAAAATATATTCATTGGATTGTTGCAAATTATATTCATGTTTAACACTGAAATACTTGAAATGCAAATTTTTGTAGAGAAATTATAAAACAGAGGTGCATTCTCAACTCATAGCAGTGCTATTATTAGAACTCAGAGTAACTTTTCCCCCGTCAGCACAAAATCTTTTAATAATGAAGCGGCCCAGAAAAACGTCTTTATTGAATTACCCCCTCCCCAAATCCAGTTCTTTATTTAAGACATGCCTGTGGTTTGCGTCTGAAAACATTCCAGCGGATGCTTTGTCAGAGGCTTACCAAATTACAAAGTCCCTCTGTGGTACAATTCCTCTGCGGAGGGGCTTGAATCACATACCACAGGCCTTCATATGCATCCTAGATTTTCACACTTCTTTTTTCTGTGCTGATTCGAACCATCCAGAATACACCATGATGAATTGCAGACACGGCACAGTACGCTACAGTATGAAGCATGTCTATGAAGCTTTTCCAAAAGTTAAAGATGATGAATACAGTATGTACAGTAGTAGTAGCTCTTTCAGTACCCAAGTGGTACCCTATGGTACTAGTTGGCATCATGCCATCTACATACACTTTGCTAAGATTAACAGGCATCTGTATTTTCATACCAGTTGTCATGTCAAAAATTTAGGGCAGTTATATGAACTTAATAAGGGTAAT
Source organism: Clariallabes teugelsi (assembly GCA_030014215.1). Classification (NCBI taxonomy): domain Eukaryota; kingdom Metazoa; phylum Chordata; class Actinopteri; order Siluriformes; family Clariidae; genus Clariallabes; species Clariallabes teugelsi. The sequence continues at coordinate 27,120,280 of JAQMYG010000023.1, read as the reverse complement.
GACATCACAGGTGTAAAACCCAAAGAGAAACTGAAATGCAGATGGTTTCCCCTTTTTAGTGTTATGCTTGACTTCTAGTACTACAACACACAGCTTGGATTTTGTAATAAATGGCATTAATGTAGAGTTTACTTGTATGACATTACTATGTTTCATCCTTTTTAAACATTGTGATACACCGTATACTCTAATTTGCCTTTTTGTTAGTTCACCATAATGCAGTACGTAATATTTTTATGAAAGATCATCCAATTGAAAGGAAAAAAGAGATGCAATGAAAAAATACAACAACGAATGAAAAAAAGAAATACTGGAACAAAAAAAAAAGAATAAAGTATGGGATCGGGAAAAGGAAAGGGATACCCACACGGAAGTGAAAACTGGCAATATGTGAAGGTGGTATTACAGAAAGATGCCATTCTAGCATATGAGCTGTATAGTTCGAGCACAGGAGAGTAAGCAAGCACAGCCACAGCTTCAACAACATTCCAGTCTGGAGACGATGCCTGTCCAAATACATTCCTCGTTCAATGGCTTTTCCATTCTCATATTTTTAATGGCTTGAACCTCAGCTGTTGTATTTCTAAGGAAAAAAAATCTTTCCTCTGTTAAGTCTCAGGTTGTATGCCTTGGACTGCATGCATGTGTGGCTCCTTTGACTCGTTAGCGCAAATGCTTGCACAAAGCTTGATTAAAAATGTCACAGTTCGTTAATGTGAATGGCAGTTCAGTATGAATAAATTAGCAAACAGGGCTGCTTTATGGCCTGATGATACACCATTTGTCTTTATGTAGCAGTTTGATTGAATTTAGCAACACAGATGCACAAAATGGAAATTTCCAAAGCCTTGTGATGAATAGAGAGTTCGTAATACCACGAGTAGTCCGTATTTCTGTTTTATCGCCCTAAAGCTTGAGGTCTTTTTTTTTTTGTGAAACCAAAAATTAAAGATCTTGGTATAATCCTTGATCCTGGTCTACCATTTGATTTCATTATAAAACAGACAAATTGCTAATTTGCCATGATGCTGAGAAACTACAACACACATTCATCCTTTTATGCTGTAATTATTGTAATATGTACATTGCCGGTGTCTCTGCCCTCTCTAAAAGTAAAGCTTCAGGTAGTTGGGAAAGCAGCCGTCTGGTAGAAGTTCCACATAGACTACAAGATTCAATTCAATTCAATTTTATTTGTATAGTGCTTTTAACAATTGACATTGTCGCAAAGCAGCTTTACACAATCAAAAGAATTATTTAAGTTTGTGCAAAATGTGAATGTGTATGAATCAAAATGACAAGATTGTCCCTAATGAGCAAGCCGAGGATGACGGCGACGGTGGGAAGGAAAAACTCCCTGAGATAGCAGTAGGAAGAAACCTTGAGAGGAACCAGACTCAACAGGGAACCCATCCTCATTTGGGTGAAAACAGATAGCAGAGATTGATCTGTATCAAACTGTGTGAGACTGAAAGATGTGTTTAAGTTAATATGGATTCCAGTTCGTTGCTACCTGCATAATACTCTTATTACTGTTGTGTATCTTGCTGATCCCCTGAAGCAGTATAGTCCATCTGAGGCAGCCCGACTGTTCACCCAAAGTACATCACAGCATGACTGGTTGAAGATGGATCTCTTATATCACCCTTTACTCTAAAAGAGCATGTTAGAAATACAGTACAAGCTGTTTTACCCTGGCAATGCAGAAACCTACACATATACCAAAGAAAAGGCAGAATATTCCACTATGTGCATTTCAAGCTCTTCTAATATATTTGAGATGGATTTTGCTAAGAGTGGTCTCAGTAGACTTGTCACAAATACTATATCATAATAACAGTCTAATCATGATTATTTATGCTGATTACACAATCGTGATTCTGGATAAATGAACATATTTATCCAAAGAAAATCCAAGCTTCAATCTTGACGTGAAGGTTGATAGATAATCAAATATCTGCACTATAAGAATTCAGTATTCTGGTTGTTATTTTGTGTATTTACTCATTCAAGTAGGGGGACGCACACCGACTGAGGTGCCAGTCTACCGCTGAGCACCTTCACACACTTGTTCACACCTACAGGAAGTGAAGGGTAGAGTAAACAATCAACAAACAGCATGTTTTTTTTTTCAGCATCAAGCTCTGGATCTGTAAAGTACCTGTATCATGGTGCCACTCATTTTTATTATGACAAATAGCCAGTATCTCAAAAACTTTATGTAGACTATATGCAGCTTTTGTTCATGATGTATCATTCCTATACGTTTTTGCTCCATAGCACACATCATCTCTTAAAGAAATGCACAGGGACTTCGATCTATAATAAAAAATTATGATGGTGCATGATGTCATGGTGTGTATCATATCAGAGTATCAGTATGCCTCTCCCAGGGCAGATGTATGACTCGCTTACTGTTTGTGTGTGTACCCACTGTCTCTAATATCTCTCTCTCTTATCTGTTCCATTGCAGGCAGCGACCGCCAGTTCCAAGTATCCAGGTAGGATGGCATTTATTTCCCATGGCAACTTCAGGAAATTGCACATAATTCAATTGTGTTAGATATAATGCTATGATATTTCTTCACTGTAAACACACATTATATGGCAAATTTGTTTTGTTTTGAATCTGGTTTGCAGTTTATCTCGAATCACACACTCGGGTTCATTTGCATAAAACACAACAGTTGGTGAGATGTCATAACACTTCTGGTTCATATTCTAGGAACTTGTACCTGGACAGGACATACCTAATCCTCTCATCTCACCAAGCTGATTATTTGCATATGTCACAGGCTTCAATAGGCTTTTTTTCCCCCCACACCACACATACTTTTTATATAAGAGCAGAGCAGCAAAATACATGCATACTCAATCGAGGTTGCCTACTGTGAGGTGCCAGCACTTTGCCAGTCTAAAGCTCTCCATTCTCAGACGTAGACTGAGTGACTGAGTGAGGAGGAAAGACTCTCCCCTCTGAGAGACTCCTCAGACACAAAAGAGTCGGGCTGTGTGCCACTCTCCGGGATGCCAGCCATCTGATTGTTATCTGCGCATTCAGTTTGTGGAGGTGGGGTGCACTCTGCTTCCCTCCCTGCCTAAAAATAACACCACACAGGGGCTTTGCTGAATCCGGCCTAAGCCTCGTGATCACTGTCAGATCAATGCAGGTCTTACTTACTGAAACACTCAGCAGTAGTTTGTTTACGAGGATTGTCAGACTGCAGTCTGGTGCTCGAGTTTGAGTTTGCGCACCCCCTTCTGGAGGAAACTGACACTGCAGTCTACAAAAATTGGATCATGTTCAGGCCAGCTTACAAGTGACTGTCAAATCTAGTCAAAATCTTTTTTTTTAATATTGTCTGTTAGTTAGGCAACATGGTGAGTAGCGTCGCACCACCAGGGTCGAGGGTTCGATTCATTTACATTTAGGCATTTAGCAGACGCTCTTATCCAGAGCGACATAAATTTATTATTATTTTTCTTTTTATCTCATTACACATCTGAGCAGTTGAGGGTTAAGGGCCTTGCTCAAGGGCCCAACAGTGGCAACTTGGTGGTTCTGGGGTTTGAACCTGGGATCTTCCGAACCGTAGTCCAATGCCTTAACCACTGAGCTACCCCTGGCCACCTCGGGGTCTATGTCCGTGGAGTTTACATGTTCTCCTCGTGCTTGGTGGGTTTCATCCCACCCTTGCAGGTGTGTGTGTGTGTGTGCCATGCGATAGATTGGGACTATGTCCAGGGTGTACCCCACCTTGTGCCAAGAGTTGTTTGCAGATTTCCTTAAATATAATAATAATGATAATAATGATGATAATAATAATAACTTGTCTTCATACACTTTGCCCTCAAACTGCCCCTGGAAGAGCTTGAACTTCTTTTTTATGTCAATTCAAATAACCTAAGTATTTTACTGTTAACAGTTCACTCCTCGAAAATGAGAGGCCTCCTTTTTTGGTTTTAATTTTCAGGCCAGTCTCTGTACCTGACCAACTTCAGAGGAATATTTTTTAACCTATGGATCATTCAATCATTAAAAAAAAAACATCTAACTTAAGGCATGAACCCTTGAGAAACAGGTGAAGATGATGACTAGTGATGGTGATTAGTATACTGGTGATGTTGAATGCTGAGTGGTTGGAACAGACGAGAGGGGAAATGAGGTTGCTGCTAAGGTTGTTACATAAACAATCAATTTTTAAATTGTACCTTTGGGCCTGTCACAGTAAAATATTCGTTCCAATTTCTTTAATGGCTCAAGCGTTTTGTGCACCCAGCTATCTGTACGTTGAGATGATGATCCATCAAACCAGGGCACCTTCTTCCATCACTCAATGGTCTAGTTCTGATGTTCACATCCACTCTGGGTTCTGACACCTGCCATAAACATTTTGGCAAATTGTTCTACAGTAGCTCTTTTGTGAGATTGGCCCAAACAGGATAGATAACTTTTGCTTTCCATACAGATTAATTAGCCTTGGGCACCCATGACTCCAACAGTTCACCGGTTGACTACTTTTGGTAGCTACTTTCCAGCATACTAGGAACATCCCAAAAGATCCGGGCCCATATTCACATAACTTCTTAGGATTCTCTCAGAGAGCTCCTACTGTATCTTAGCTTAAAAAGTCCTAGCTGGGAGTCCTAGACTAAAAGTGATTTTAGGAAATTTCTCAGAGCAAGTCTGAGTAAGGAAAGTACAAAAACCTTTATCTTAGTGCGGAGGTGTGGTTGACCCCGTTGCTAGGGATGACGCAGCAATTCAAGGACTGTGATTGTTTGATAAAAAATCTGTAACGGTCTTAAAATGGACTCTTTGTGAAAATAGAATATATGATAATAGAATAGACAGTGAAATCATAATGTTTGTATATAAAGAAATTGTATAATCATGAATGCAGGCTACTTCATGCAAAGTTTCTTTTATAGGCTAATAAAAGATAATTATCATATCTTAAAAATAATTAAAACCTCAATGTTAAATGTGTCTACTTTTGAAGCAACTTATATCCACATAGTAGTTACTATATTTAAGTTCTTATATTTATTTACCCTACTGATTTTATTACTTGTAATCCATTTTAGATTGATGGGAGAAAATGGCTCACCTTTTACCAATTTACATGATTTCAGGACAGTCTATTTAAGTTGCATGTAGCCAACAATCCAAGAGAGATGTAAGGGAATAAAAGAACAAGAAAACCAAATTGAACAGAAGAGTAGTGTTGTAGTGTTTAGTGTTTTTGGAGAATATTTCTTCTTTTCCGCCATTTTGTCCTTGCTATAAAAACTCTTAATCCATTTAAAAGCCCTCATCTCTACTCGTAACAATATCTACCGTAGGAGCTGTTTTTAGTTCTAAAATGCTTCGTGAATCATTTTATCTTTACTAAGATTTAGTCCTAAATTTAAGGGGAAATTCTAAGAAATTGTCATAATTCTAAGAATTTTGTAAGAATTTCATCATTAGTAGCAACTTTTAGGCTTAAGAAGCTTTGTGAATACGGGCCCTGGTGTTTTGGAGATGCTCTAACCCAGCTACTTAGCCATCATAATGTGGCCGTTGTTAAAGTCTCTCAGATCCTTTGCTCTTCACTGTTCACTTCCTACTTAATACTTCCCACCCTTTGACAGGTGTCAATATAATGAGATAATCAATGTTCTTCACTTCACCTGTCAGAGCTTTTAATATTATGGCTTATCGATGTATGTGATGTGAGCCTATATATGTATCTCAGTGTATTAATAATTTATTTTGAATGTTTTTTTTTTTTTTTTTTTACATCACATTAATCTAGTTAAACTTATAGATACAGTATGAACCTCAGAATTCAAAGGATTAATTTTAGCCTTTAGGTCAACAAAGACTAAAAGAAAGGGATGCTTTTCATGTGAAGGATTTTCTGCATTTCACATCATTTCTCTATGCATGACTGAGAATCAAAGCTTAGTTAAACTGCGCAAAATCAGAGTTGATTTAAGTTTAATTAATTATGGAAACCAAAAAGTAGAATTCACTTGTCTTTATCTAATTGTTTTGATGTCAGGAATTGCTTTGTTTGTTGGAAACGCCTATTTAACTGTAACAGTGTGTAAATGGGGTAGAGTTTCATACAGGAAAAGGCGTTTAGTAGTGTTACTGCATGTGTTTCAACGGTTGATGTTGACTTATGTGACACATCGCCTTTTTCTTTCTTTTTCTTTCTCTGTCTCTCTCTGTCCTTAGCTCCTGTTAGTGCGTAGCCGATGTAGTGGCTGCTTGGTGTGATGTGTAATGGCTCCTGTGTTGAGTGCTCTGTGGGGTTCAGGGGTTGCAGGATCGGAGATCAGCGCTGAGCTGACTGTAGTGACTACGATCACGGCATTCTGGGCCTTTTTGCTGCTCGCTGTGCTGCTGGTTCTGTGTACTGGCTGTCAAGGGTGAGTACCTCATTATCATCATCTTCATCATTATCATCACACTCTCCTGGGATTGGGCTTTTAAATACGATGTATCGTATGCGAAACATTGCTATTATTGACTGTGCTTTGTAGTACTACTGTAGGTGGGAGGATGTTAGTTCATCTATGATTTTAAAAAAAGCGATTTTGAAGTAAATATTTCGTCTTGATCATGATTATTACACTATTTTTTTTTTTTTACATTCTATAACATTTGCAGAAGCTCTTATGATGGAACAACTTATAGTATGATTATCTCATTTATATAACAGAGCAGTTGAGGGTTAAAGAACTTAACAAGAGAACAGCAGTGGCAGCTTGGCTGTGCTGGGATTTAAACATCCAGAGACAGTCCTAATCATTGTGTATTAATTTAGGGGAAGTAATCACCTGCAGGTCTCGCCTTGCTTCTTTATACAATTCTGTGTATTTGTTTTACAAAAATCCAAAATAATCGTAATAACTAGTTAGCAGCAAATAATCTCATGTGGATGCGAAAACTTGTCAGTCTTTTCATTTTAAATCCACTCGCCCATTTATACCCAGCCCTGGTAGCTTTCTTGTGTATAATTAAATTTCCTTCAGCATAACGATAAATTTTATAAATGGAGAACTTGTTTGCTTGCAAACTATCCCTGCAGTCAATCTAATTAATTAACACACTAGCAAACTGGTATACATTTATAAACAAAATGTCAATCATCAGACTTACAGACCCACTTAATGAATGATCTCCCACGCATGCCGCCGCCATATACTATAGGATCAAACATGCAGAGTTACTCAAATGTTTTTCACTGATGCATTTTCTCTCCTTCTTTATTCCCCAGGCAGAAGAAAGCAACCCAGCTCCCTGGAGACCATGAGAACCTGATGAATGGGGTACGTTAGTGGGATGCTTTTCATGTGAAGGATTTTCTGCATTTCACATCATTCTCTATGCATGGCTGAGAATCAAAGCAGAGCCCCACGGCATCTTTTAATCATTTTTCAGGCTTTATTATTTTTTTTCTTTTTCAAAACAGCTGACTTGGAGTTGCTTTGGAGAGAGCTGATGTGTGATGGTGCGTGGTTTATTTAGTAGTTTTATAGTTTGAGGACGAGCCTGAACACAGCACACTGAAGGGGCTTTGTGGAGCTCGAACTCAGTGGGAGGAAAACATGAAGCAGGCAGACTTGCTGCTTTGTCTTGCCAGGGGACATGGGGAGCCTTTCTGTGCATGTGCCCTCTGCATGGAGGCTGGGAAATTATCATGTGAGACAAAAGGTCAGGAGTTCAGCATTGTTTAGAAGTAGGGAGCATCTATGAAAATCTCGTTTGACTTGTCATGTGATGAATACACTTGCATATTGAAACCGAAGGGTGTACAGAGGTTTGCACGTGCACAGCATCGATACACACACACACAACTGTGGGAAAGTATTAAGCTTCCATTGTTGCTAGTAGCCATGTCTCAGTATGGTTGCCAGCTTGTCTTCATGGCTCATTGCCTGGATTGCTGAATGTCCAGGCTGCTGCATGTGGATCTTTATTTTCTTGCTTAAAATATTCCTCGTTAAAAAAAAAAAAAAAAAAGTTGATCTACTTAGTTTAGTCTTGTTTTAAATTATTAAATTATGAATTTTTAATGCCTTAGGCACATGCAAAGGAATTCTGTAAAGCAAATATGCTTGAAAAATAATGAAAATTAAATATTTTAAAGAGCATTAGCAAACACGTAAATACAACATACTGTACATCAGCTCTGAACTATAGAGGCATGGACTCCACAAGACTTGAACTCTTGTCATGTCTCTCAAACCATTCCTGAACAATGCTGAAAGAAGCCACTGAAAATGCAGGGAATGCATTTTCTATGAAGTGATGTTACCTGGTCTGCAGCAGTGTTTAGGTAGGTGATGATATCCATGTAAGTGTCAGGACCCAAGGTTTCCCAACTGAACACTACCCAGAGCATCACACTGCCTCTACTGGCTTGGCCTCATCCCATACTGCATCCTGGTGCCATCTCCTCCCCAGATAAACCAGCATGAGCTTTTTCAGCATATATGCTATAGTAGCTCGCCTATGGCATTGGACCGAATCTTCTGGCCTTTGCACCCCCCATGCATCAGTGAGTCCTTATGTGTCTATCCCCTTTCACTGGTTGTCCTCGTTTGGCCCACTTTTGGTAAGTACAGAACACTGTACACCTGGAAATCCCACGAGATTGTCTTGAAGATACTGTAATATAGGCATCTGGCCATCACAATGTGTAGCTTATCCAAGTCACACAGATCCTTTTGCTTACACATTGTTTCTGCTTCCTGCTTGATTATTAATGTGATAATCTATGTGATTCAATTCATCCGTCAGTGGTTTTAATGTTAAGGCTGTTCGACATACATATTGTACGCACGCACGCACGCACGCACGCACGCACACACACACACACACACACACACAGCAGGCAAAGAGCAGGCTAAGTCTTGAGCAGAGAGAACATGGATTTTTTAACGTTTAGACTTGCTTTTGCTTTACACGAGCGCTGTACACACACGCATACAGACACAAAATAAAATATGTTTTACACACACACACACACGTGGTCACAGTGTTATAGTAAACAGTACAAACGTGCACGGATGTTGATTATACCAGTAAGAGATGAGCACTAAGACCCAGCAGCCCCTACCATGTATCTTTCCTCTACCTCCGCTCGTTTTTGGGTTTTTTTGCTCCGCCCCCTGTCTATGAGGCGCCGAACTCTGCCAGCATCAGTGCGCAAGACCGAGTGTGTTCGTTCCGTTCCGTGCTCAACTAAAGTTTTTTTTTAAATAATCAAATGTCTCCACATTGCGCGACACAACGAATCGATTATGAAATTCGTTGCCAACGCTTTTAGTAATTGATTTTTATCGATTTTATCGATTAGTTGTTGCAGCCCTAGAAAAAATTTCAAAATATTAATGTTAAGTGTAGTTTTAAGAGTTGTTTAGGTGAGAATGCATGTGTGTACAGCCCAAAACCTCCATCGGTTATTAAATATAGCGTCTATTTAATAAATAGCCCCTACTATTTCGGAGATTTGAGCTCCAGGCAATGGTCATGTACATTCCTCACGTACCCCGCCCAACGCAGCCCCACCTCGGAAAGAACTTCTGAAAACTGCTGATGACTGTGATGTGTCTGTAATGGTTAAAACTGCGGAGGGATTTTATTTTGGGTATTTCAAATCTTCTTTGGTATAATATGGTTATAGTATAATATATCGCGGCTGTGTGACGCATCCTGTACTCTGCATTCCAGACTCT
>JAQMYG010000023.1:27076981-27110197 GCA_030014215.1 Clariallabes teugelsi | reverse complement strand
ATATGGATTCATTTTCTATATTCTAGAACAATACTGGAGATTTTAACTATGAAATTACACGTATGGCTTTAGGTCATGAAATAACAACACCAACAAAGTCAGTTGTTATTTTAAGACATGAAGGTCAGCTGTTCTGTAATAGTTCTTCCAAGAACAGTATTGTCAAGTGCATTTGCAAAACCCATCAAGCGCCATGAAGAAACTGGCTCTCATCCCAGAAAAGTAAGACCAAATCTTACCTCTCCTGCAGAGGGAGAAGTTCATTTAGAGTCACCAACCTCAGAAATGACCAATTAACAAACAGCACCTCAGATTAGAGCCATTACTGTACGAAGGCTTTAAAGAGCACAAGAAGCAGACGCATCTCAATATCAACTGTTCAAAGGTGATCATTGCATAATTTGGTAGTTTTTAGCATTGTTTTACAATGTAGGAATAAATAAAAATCAGGAAAGAACATGGAATTAGAAGGTGTGTCCAAACTTTTGAATGGTAGCGTATAAATTAGGTCTTCTTGGACCAAGTGCTGAAAAGGGTGATGTTAGGCATCATTATTAATTACGTAATAAAATAGCAAGAAGAAAGAGATGCACGAATGGATGAATGTTAGTGCAATGTGAATCAAGCATGTAGGGAAGCAGAAAGTCCTTTGTGAAGAATCTGACAAAATCTGTGTAATCATACAGCGTCACATGTGCACACGAAACCCCAGGGAGCTGGAGCTCCTTTAACTTTTGATGAAAAACTTTATACAATAATATTCGGCTTGTGAGGGAAAACACAAAAGGGTTGTGGGGTGTGTGATTTGATAGAACTGATGGTGTTGAAATCACAGAGTGACCACACGGTGGTGCCAAAAAGCAACTGTAGGCCTTCTGATGTGCTAAAAATACAAGACCTTCTTTCCCCCAACCCTTTAGGACTTACTGATATAAATGGACCAGCAGGGTAGTAAAGCTTCCCATCTCTCATATATACTGTATAACTAAATATAAGATTTCACTTTTGGCATCCATATCAGATTACAGTATTTGCGCTTAACAAACATCTCAAAGATGATTGTATTGCACAGTTGTGGAACAAAGCTGAAAAATCACCCTAACAGTTGTTTAAAAGGAAATAACACTGATAATAGCAGGCAATGTGAGACTCAAGTGTAGATTTGTTTGTCCTATTAGTGACTGATGTGACAGTAATTGATAAGGGGAAATAGTATAAAATAGAGTCGAGGGTGTAAAAAATTCAAATGAGGTGGAGTTCTTACTTCAACATCACTAGTTTTATTCCAAAAGCTGTTGGAGGAGCTTTTTATTGTTTCGGATGAAAGAATTTTAGACATCTTTAGAGTTTACCATGCAACACTAGCAAATGGGCATTACAAGCTTAAAGAAAAATTATTTAAAAAATTATAAATTATGCCTGTCTGAATTTATATATACATGCATAATACGTTTGCTCCACATCATGTTTATTATGCCATCATTTAGAGACATTGTCCAAGGGACTTTTGGTTGTGCAGAATAACAAAACGCAGTTAGTAAAAACTCTTGATTTCTCTATATAATCCACAGCTATACTAATCCATTTATCCTAGTGTTTCACTAGTGCTTGGATAACATCAAGGTAGAAAGTTTTCTTAGTATGCTAGTGCCAGGAACGAACGCTGGCCTCCCAGGAGCTCCTTTAATCGCCCAAACATGAGAACATGTCTTAGAGTGAGGTCTCAGAGACAGATGCGTCTCTTGCGCAGGTTAGTGAGAAGGTATTCATCGATTTTCAATGATCGGGCATTCCACTCACTGAATGTTCACTGGAACTACTGCAATGTGCCACTTTGGCCTGGATCCTCATTCATGGACGTACAGCCTTCTTTAAAATGTTTGCACTATTCGAATGTTTTACTGTGGCTAAGAATCTCATCACCATACTGTGTTTGAAGTCTCCTTTAAATGTCAATCAGTTTTACACCTTCATTCACAAGAAATTTAATAACAAGTCCCAGTTTGATTTGAACGCCCCCACCCTCGAATAATGTTCAAACCTACTGTAGATTGTATCTTTCCTCTCTAATCTCACTATTAGCCATGGCTGAATCTAAGAATTCCTTACAATAAAAATGTGTCTTGATTTGTCTTCGCTAGTATGAAATGTCCTGGTTCTGTCTCTGTGCAGGTGTCAGAAAAGGAAACATGTAGCCAAACAGCAGATACAGGCAGCCATGGCACTGACCTGGTGGCCAGTAGCTCCTTCAACGGGCCTCTTACAAGCGGTACAGGTAAAATGCCTTACATGACCAAGTTTACTGTTATTTACTGTCAAAACTTCCTTTACTGACTACACATATATAAGTTTTTAGAGTTTACAGAAATTGCTTCCATGGATCAAGTTCACTAACTAAGAGCGAGTGCTTGCGATTTATACATATATATTATTATTATTATTATTATTAACAATTGGAAATAATAATTTAATCAGGAATGTTAATTTGAGTATGCAAATTATTAAGGCTTTAAGTCCATGTTTGACAGTTATGTTCCAATATGCAAATACAGGCCATGCAACAGTAGTTTAACGAGGAAGGAAGGTGTGGAAGATAAAAGTGTAGCTACAGTATCATCTTCATCCTTTATCTGTTGAAATCTGCTTATTAAGGAAACAAATTACGGACTTCAAAACAATATGTAGACCATAAAAACCCACGATGACACAGGTGTCAAAAAAAACTCTTTAAATGTTCTGGAAAGTTTCTTATTCAGCATAAGTTTCCGTCCCTAAGTGACATCTAATGAACATCCGCGTGCAGTCATATGACAATCTGTGAATTTGTGCACCCATGACATCATTTCCAAAATGAAAGTGTGAGATGTCACCCCTAGCCAGTTAAAAAAAAACTTGTTTCTTGTTACTGAAACTACTGTAAGTTTCATCCTACTGAACAATTCGAATGATTTATTAACATCTTATATTATATATTTCACCTGTTCGGACTGCATTTTAAACAAATTGATATGAAACCAATTAAGAAAATATTGCTGTGAGATATGTCACATAGGGCTTTTAACCCTAAAATCGTCCAGAAAAATGCCATTTGATGATCTTTCAAAAGGTGGTCCATGTGGTTTATTCGGACTGTGTATTATCCCCTATAAATTCCCATAAATGAGAAATGGGTCTGGATTCTTAAGGGTTAAATAATGTTGTTGTTGTTTTTTTTCCATTCAATTAAAATATTTAGCTATAAACATCAGCCTAAAATCAGCCTAAAAAGAGCTATCTCTGTAACAGCATAGTTGAAGAAGATCAATAATCATGTCAAGCACATTGTGGTAGATTTGATGATAAATTATATTGGTGCTGTTGTAGTATTTACTATCTGTCATGTCTATGAATATAAGGTTTTATATTAACCCAAATATAGTTTTAACCTAAAGTCTTGATTTGTTATCTAATGCGTTAATTGGGATTAAATGACAGGCAGTTATTATGATCTAATATCAGGCCTTGTCTAGCTTCCCATTGTTGTAAAGTTAAACATAAGGCTGATTCTGAATCAGCAGCCCTCCTAATCATATCTGCTCATCTCTGTGTCAGTCCTCACAGACACTGTGGACACAAGCCCACACCCTTCAGAAGAAATGCTGTCCATCCAGTCAGAGCATCGCTCTTCTAAATGCCCCCAGGACCGCGAGTTGCCCAGCATTCCCGGCGTCAACGCTCTGCCCTCTTCAGAGGCGTCAGCCGCTACAAACAGATTGTCTGGGGAAGGCACGTACGAGATGCTGAAGGACGGAGCCCCACAAGATGTTGTAGAAGACTCACCCTATGAGACGGTAAAAGAGTGTAAGGAGGCATGCCTTAGTAACGGCAAACTGGCCCCTGACGAGCCTCCGACTGGCCAGCCCAACGGGCAACCGAGCCCTGGCACGCCTGACCCGCTGACCGACGGCGCTGAGTATGCCTCCATCGACCTGAAGAAGAAGAGCCGCTACAGCGTAGAAGCTGAGGCTCAGCGCTCATCTGTAGTGCAACCTGACGAGGAAAATCCACCACCTATACCCGATAAAGTGCTGGATGAGAATGAGAACCAAAATATTACTACACTGCAGAATGGAGAGGTGAGCAGAACATACTGTACTGTAAGAGGGTTCGGAATTCGGGAATGTTTTGATGGCAAAACAGAGGCCTGACCAAAATAATAATAAAAAGCTTCCCATCTCTCATATATACTGTATAACTAAATATAAGATTTCACTTTTCACTTTTTTTGCTTTTAACAAACATCTCAAAGATACAACACTCATAATGGCAGGCGATGTGAGACTCAAGTGTAGATTCGTTTGTCCTATCAGTGACTGATGTGACAGTAATTGATAAGGGGAAATAGAGTAAAATAGAGTCGAGGGTGTAAATGAGGTGGAGTTCTTACTTCAACATCACTAGTTTTATTCCAAAAGCTATTGGAGGAGCTTGTTTTATTGTTTTGGATGAACGAATTTTAGACATCTTTAGAATTATAAATGAATCTATATATTTTTTTAATGTAAAAAAAAAAAAATATATATATATATATATACAGTATATTTCTGTAAATAAAAAAACAGCTACAGCTGCAATTTTGCTAAATAGAGTTAATTAAAAAATTGTGGCCTAAACAGGGTACTTCAACTTATTTTGTAGTTGAGCACTTAAAAAAAAAAAATTTTTTTTAAAGAGCAATCAAGTACTTGATATTTAAATGAAACAAGTCTGGGTCAAATTAGTTACCATGCAAAAGGCTAATTAGTAAAAATGAGGTAGCTGAAATTTTTGATTACAAATGAGCTTGAAATTTTCTGCCACCACAGAATTACGCATTAACGAATGGGTAGACTCATAAACTCAGTGCGTAAATCATTAAAAAAAAGCACAACTTGCTGCTTTCATAAACAAAGAATTGACTCCCAAGGAGTCGATATCATCATTTTACTCTACCATATGGAACATTTTTTATTCATTTACCAACAGCAATGTTCATTTTGCTTTATGATTTGATTTATGTCATGGACTTGTGATTAATGTGAAAGTCTTGACTGAATCCCAAATGACATTCTAATTACTGTGTGCTCAGTGCACAGGATAGAACATACTGGCATTGCAGACCCTACACAGTTTCACACTCCAGGCCCAGTAGCATGCCATTTATAATTCCTGTGACGGAGATTAAATATTGTGTTACAAGATGACAGTCCGATTTGTTATATTTGAATGTTCAATTTAAAAAAAGAGAGAGAAAAAAGTTGGATTCGCCGTTCACTCTCTCACATCAAGATTAAAGTATTGGTGTGTTAGTCGTGCAGCCCCCCATCCTCCCCCCCGGGTTTGTTTGGGCGTTATTTAATCATTTGTTAAGCGGCGGCTCAGTTTCGCTCGGCTTGGCTGATTTCCGTAATTTCTACATGCGCTTGCCAGAATTTGTTTACACTTCTGCTTTCTGACCACTGAACAAATAAGTTTTGTGAGTAGGTTTTTCAGTGCTGCCTCTTTTCACACATGTCTCAGCAATAGTTTTAATGGTTTTTTGGAGGGGTTTGTTTAACTATGTTTAGTGTGACTAAGCCAAAATTAAAAGCGAACGATATGAAAGTAGCCGGTACGCTTTAATTTGGACGTAGCAAGCAGTGAAAAATAATCTGGTGCTAGCAAGCGGTCAGTTTGGTTATCATGTCCAAGTAAGCTGTTTTTCAAATTTTCATTATTAAGTCACTATAAAACAAGTGCAGGATGATTTGAGTTCTAGTGATCATTACTAATTTGCAGCCTAAAGGTTATAATGCTTGTGTCTCCTAAAGTCTAGCTGTCCCTTTTTGTCTGTAATGGAAATAGATCAATGTAGACATAAGTGGAGACAATAGCCAGTGACTCCTGCTTAATTATGATCTTTTAGGTGAGTTGCTCTGGGTGCTGGTGCAGCTGTAGCATACCAATAAAGCCATCTGTGGAGGGGAATGTACACCTCATGGTGCGACTGCAGGCGGAGCTGCCGTTTGCTCACAGCGTGAGCTCAGTAGCTCTGCGCGCACACACACACACACACACACACACACACACACACATATGCTCATCCCTCTACTCGCATCCTCTATTCGTCCTCTCTGTCTGTACCTCTTCCTCCTTTACTTGGGCCCAAGAGTCAATTAGCTCATCTGTAATGATAAGGTGTGTACACCAGCTGGGTTTGCCCTCTCCTGGTACTCAACGTGGCCACCTGCAACCCTATCTCAAATCTTAAGTCAGCAATTTATCGTCACCCAGCATCTCACAGTCCTGTTTTCCCTCCCCCACCGCCCATATGGCCTAGGTTTAGGATCGACCCTGTATGTACCCCACCTCTGATTGGGCGGCTAGTGATTCGTCTCATCTGTCAAACCGGGTGTCTGTGTCTTGGATTTCTATTAATCTCTTGAGGATGTAATAATCACCAGATGATGTCCGACTCATTTAGAACATTCTACGATTTGAATGATTTCTCTTCGTGCTGGAGTTAGTGTACAGTCCAGCCTCAGAGCTTTATACAGATTTAGAATTTTATTAATATCTACCTCAGTATCTTAAATGTCTTACGTACTGATAATGTTCTAAATACAGTAAGTCGGCGAGTGTATTGTACAAAAAACAGGCTCTGCAGTGCACCAGATACCAATATTTACAGTTATATATACTATTACTGTATGTGTGTAAGTGAATGTATAAAATGTTCAAAATCAAGTATATTGTATGTATGTGCATGTAGGGGTGCTGGATAAATGAGTTGGCCCTCCGGTTTCAATCAATCAGTCCGGAAAATGGCGTCCATTCAAGCACGCAGTAAACACCACATAGCGTTGGCCTTCCCCGACATCTTCACAGGTCCCCTTTAAACGAGGTCAGCAGACCCCGCTTCACCGGGATTCCCCTTGCAGTTTGAAGGCACAGTCTAGCGAGGGTATAATGCGGACCCAAAACCCCCAAAATACTCACTTTGTCGTACTTACAAACAGATCCAACTTATGAACATGCTCCTGGAGTCGGGGCCTTACTTTAAATAAGAAAAAAAAGTTTAATATTGAGCAAAATTAACCATTTGTTATTTCAGGGGCAATGTGCATAATCAATCAGCACATGGATTATATTTTAGCATCATAAATTAAACTTGTGAAAGAAACAGTATGTGAGTGAAACCTTTGTGATAATATACAGTCATAATGCAGTCATCTGATGGTCAGAGTAAGTTCCATTCTGCAATAACTCATACATTTAAAGTAGACCTATTATGCAAAATGTACTTTGAATTATTTATAGAGATTCTCCTGGGTCTCCAGTCTGCGTGAACACACCATACGAGAAGAAAAAAAAACATTTCCAGCTGTTTTCCATTTTTCTATTGGCCGGGGCTTAAACAAGCAAATAAGGTTTTTCACTGTGTCTCATGACCTCATGTACAAAGAGACCCTCCTCAACTAAATGCTTCATGTACTCCTGTTTTGCTGCTTCATATTTGTATGAAAAGCGGCTGTTTTATATCAACGATTATATAAAACTCATTATTTACCCCAGGGCTAACTTGATGTCTACTCAAACTAGAAAAGAGCCAAGAAACAGCTGGCCTTATGGTATGTGTGCGTATGTGTGTATGTGTGCGTGTGAGATCGAGAGGGCTCTCGGTATGCTCCAGGTGTCTACTGTCAGTCTTACAGCACGACTTCTTGATGGATGACACAGGTAGCAGTGGAACACATGCATATACTGTCACACAACACATGTGCTGTGTACACATGCTGTACATACAAACCCCCAACCCTCTTCCTTCTGTTTATACACATGCAACAGTAGCAGTTTTAGGTTAACTTAATTATGGGACCATCATGGACAGCATGAGGTGTTTTTTTTTTTTTTTTTTTTTGCATACAGCTGCGTGCTCTACTCTGCCAGCAGGAGAACATCTTAATGAGGCACAACTCAAGTTATCAGCATGTAAAGGGATGTCCTTGTTTAGTTTCTGAGACAAATGCAACTTTGTGAAATCCTCATTAAGGCTTGCTTTGTGGGTGTTGTGTCATGCTGGGCAGATGCACCTATCTGTCAGATATTTACTATAGCATGATTATTAAATCCTCTTAAAAACTTCTTAGATAACATTTGAAAATCTGTAAAATGCTGAGATTTTTTTTATATATTTATTTTTACTCAATATTTGTGTACAAGCTCACATGTAATAGTCAGGGTTAGCTCAGTGGTTAAGGTTACTGATAAGAAGGTCCCAGGTTTGAACCCGAGCACCACCATCTTGCCACTGTTGGGCCCCTTGAGCAAGGTCCTCAACCAGTGTTGGGTGTAAAAAAATAAATAAAATTAAAAAAAAAAAACCGTAGATAGTCTTCCTCTCTGAGTTAGCCAGTTAGTTTTTGTTAATTTATGTTGTCAGGTCAATCTGTCTTGTCTCCGCTAGCCAGCTAACTAGGCCTCTTAGTTAGCTAGTTTAGTTTTCCTGTTAATTTATATTGTACATTTATGTTGCATGTAGCACCTTGGTCCTGGAGGAACATTGTTTCGTTTCACTGTGTACTAACTGTATATGGTTGAAGTGACAATAAAGCCTACTTGAACTTGAACTAGGTCCGCAATTTAAGTAGTCAGTTATTTAGTTATTTTAAAAAAAAATGTAATCCGTTATTCAGACAATTTATGTGAGCCAGACAGCAGCGATTCCGTTATTGTGTGTGTGTGTGAAAGTCATTCTACAAGCCCCGTCCCAGATAACTTGCCCCCCTATGTTATACCCCTATTTTACCTATGTGGTTTGACTCGCGGTGAGGAGTTGGGCCAGTGACTGCCCGGGTTCTGCAAGGTCTGCAAGGACTGATGCGCAGAAAGCTGAAAACGTAATCACAGCATCAAAACTCGCTGTGAATCTTGATGAACCGTACTTACAGCCACCGTGTGACACCGTGTAGGTGAGATAGGGGTATTAGTAGTTAACAGATGATGGTAGAATAATTGGTCTTGACTAAAACAACATGCTTGAGGAATCACAAAGGAGTTTTCATTTTCTGCAGTGGAAAAGTACTCTAACTAGTTACTTTTATCAGAAAGTAACGCTGTAATGTAACTGATTACTTTTTAATGACAGTAATTTTGTAATGTAATTAATAACTTTTAAAAAGTATGTTACAAATGCAGTAAATGCACTCTAATAGTGATCAGCTACTGATGAGATGCTCGGGTATTATCTATATCCAGGTTATTCAGATTGTACTTGCTTTACAATGGGAGGTGGGGTAATAGAATTATGCCTGGAGTACCTCTGGGTCTAAATCGCTCCACCTCCTGTCCAAATCCATCATATGAGTCTTTATTTATTTATTTATTTTATGGACTGTGCATGTTTGGAAACATTGCAGAAGTATAAAAAGTGAGACTCGTTGAAATAACAGGGATGACGACAAGAGTTCGTTAACACAGAGTCTAAGTGCTTTTCAGCCTCCTGCTGCGATAGACTCGGGCAGAAAGTGTCATCATGTTGACATGGTGGTGTTCTGCTCAAGGGAACGATTAGCATTGTTGTAGCACTCAGCGCTGACTCTGTACATGTGCACGGTTCATAAGGCCAGATGATTAAGTTCATTTATTGACATGACCAAATGTAGGATCCGATGCCACAGGGCTCTTAACCTCTTCAACAGGCTGTCATTGTGTTTTTTGACACAGCCAAGCATATGCTATTAAAGACTGTATATTAGTTTGATTGTTAAACCAGTATTATAGCAACAATATTTTTGAGCCTGTGGACTTTCAGTAAGGCCCATGTGGTTGCATCACTACTTCACACAAATTACATTTTGTATAGATCAACATTAAACCCGTGCTGTGGATAACAATAAACTCAGCATGTTGCAAACTTAACCGCAAACTTCCATGAAGAAAAATCACTACCTCATAGACCGATCTTCCTCCCAGATGACCGGTGTTCAGTATTGATTGAATGCATGACTTGGTTTCCTAATTAATGACTCTTGTATCGATCTGCTTTGTTAATATACCATATCTGTTGCCAAGGAAGGAACTCCATCCATTAGATGCTGTGAACTAGCAAATGAGATGCAACATTTCACTTTAATCAGATTAGAACCAAAAGTTAGGATATTGATGAAAACAGATCACCTGAGCGTGAGTGTGTTTTAAACAGATGGGGAGTGAGATCATTTCTGTATCGGAAATATAAACGGAAGCTCTACAGAAAGAGATCCCCTGCATGATAATATCATATTTATTTTTTTAAAGACAAAGGTCATCATACTGTATGACTTTCCATAGTCCAAATGCAGCTATCGCAGAGGACTCAACCCAGTATAAATTTATATAACTCACATAAGTTAATTATATATTAACAGTAATAACTAAATAACTAATAAATTAACAATAAATAAATAAATAATACACAGGCTGTTTATTCAATCATACCTCCTTATTTAAATTATGGGACTCAGTGGACCAGAGACGAACTACTGTACAGGGTAATACTGTACTACTGTAGATATCAGAAAGAGTCAGACATCTCATTAAGTATCCACATTATTCTTTCAGTTTCAGTTATCTGTCACAGTGTGTGGTATTAAATTCCATAAATTCAGATTAAATTCACATTGCTTGACTGTAAAACCAGACTTCTTATTTACATTCTCTGTTCCCCCTGCAGTTATCGGACCTGTACACCACTGTAGATAAGCCAGCGATGGAGGAGGAGAAAGAACACGACTACAGCAGCATCAGCGAGATCCGAGGCATAGTGGTGGAGTCGAGCTCCAGCGAGCTGTACGCGACGGTGAAAGACGTGTGCCCCTCGCCCCCTGCCGAGCAGCCTGCGGAGAACACGGACCACGGGTACGAGTCCATCAAGATCGCGAAGAGCGTAGAAGACGAGGGCCAGCAGGAAAACGGGCTTGTGGAGCCCGACTACGCAAACTTTGAAGAGCTGGAGCCGGAAAGCGAGACTTCCCGTCTCTGACTGAGAGTCATGAAGCACTTCGGCAAATCTAAGCGACATAGCAGTGGCTCAGACGGACTTAGTTTAGCACTTATTTACTCAGAACGTTGGCATTCCAGTAAATGAAATGAATACGGTGTCTTAGCTTGTGCTTATGGTATAAATTTTTAGAATGGGGAAAAAAAATCAGTTAAATGTAATGGTGCATGACCGCACATAGTTATGCACACTCTCCATGTGTACACCTTGGTTTCCAATGGGATTTCTTGTTTCCTCCAACGTTCCAAAAAGCATGCCGGTTGGTGGATTGGCTAAGATAAATTGCCCCTAGCTGTGGAGGAGTAAGTTCATTCCAGTCCATCTACCTGTGATTGACTGGTGTCCCATCAAGATTAATATATTTCTGCCTAAGCGCCCTAACCCTCACCAGAATAAAGCAGGTACTAAAGATTAACAAATGAATGGAGTTCTGTTGCTATAAACATTTCTTCGTTATTACGTTATAGCGACTTCTGCTTAGTTTCGGGTGGATTCAGACGTATTGCAACAATCACCTGTAAGGCAAGAAAGACAGTGATGTGACTATTTGGGTGCCATAATTTATAGTCACCGCAGTGCTCTCATTATGTTGCTTGACACTTAGAGGAGACAACCAGCAACACCGCTGTAGCAAAACGCATATATTTAATTACCTCGCAGCTTTTGAATCTGAGGTCAAGATGCAAGACGTATGCACATGTATACAAAAAAATATTGCTTTGGACACATCTGTTCCATTTCTGTTCATAATCAGGAGAATTTAGAAAAAGATACAGAAATGCCAACATGTACGATTTAGCTGTAGCATTTACAAGGTTTGACCACTGATATAAAATTGCAATGCTTTTTAGATGAAGCAGCGGTCAAACCACACAAAAAGCTTCGCTAAGTAGAGAAGTTCACTGAAGGACACAGTTTATAATATGCATTTGCAGATTTTATGTTGAAGATGATGTCTCTTTTGTTGATTAAAGCATCGGTTAGAATGTACCATTCAGTAGTTTTACAATATTACTTACATATGTTATGGCTTTTGTGGGTTTTTTTTTCTTGTTAGCATGTTAGCACCTCTGGATCATGTAGATATAAATCACCTCCTGTGGTACGTACAATTCTCAATAACAATCATAGAAAAAAAGCACCTCAATTGCTGATGTAGGAATTTTCTAAATTATTTGTGATGTGAAGTATATTTTAATGTTAAAAGCACCTGGTAACCTGTGTGACAAAATGAATTATATTCATTAATTATGTATTGATCAGTCATATAAATTGCATTGCCATAGCGTATTGTACAGTAGGTACAGATTTGTGCACTGCCCGGCCAAAAAAAAAAAAAAAAGGCAACTAATAGTTAATTGGAGTTGCATTAATCTTTTATTGGCCACTGCATAAAGCTTTCTCCAGCTCATTCACAAGATTCTCAAAAAGGTCTGGTGGCCAATTCTTTCACAATGTGAGCCTGATGAATCCTGGCACTGACATCTTGGAAAATGCCCGTACCATTAAGAACGAATGAAATAATTGATTGAGAAACCTGGTCATTCAGTATATTCAGGTAGTCAGTTGACTATGTTATGGCACATGACACTGTTGAACATAGGCCTGACCAACAAAAGCACCCCCTGATCATAACACTGCCCCCTCAGGCTTTTATGGTAGGCACTTGGCATGGTGGGTGCGTAAATCTGGACTCATCAGACCACATGAACTATTTCCAATGCTCCACAGTGTACTCTTTATGCTCCCTAGCAAACTGCCTTTTTGCAATTTAGCCTTTTTTTGATTAGTCTCACTGATATGTGGGTTTTCTTAAGGCTACCCAGCTGTTTAGTCCCAATCCTTTGAGTTCTCTTCTCATTGTGCATGTGGAAATGTTCGTACTGTCACTATTAAACATAGCTCTAAATTCTACTGATTTTTATATATCATTTTATTTCCCCAAACGTTTAAGTGATCTCTGATCACATTTTATCTTCGAAGATGATGGGTCACCACTGTCCTTTCAGGTTTTAATAATGTTCTTGTTCAATTGTAGTAGTTTGAGCAATCTCCTTAGTTGTTCTCTTTTCTTGATGCAGGCCAATAATTTGACCCTTCTGAAACAGAGGAACTTTTTTTTATGCCATGAGCACAGGATATGTTTTCTGTCATGGCTGTTTAAGGAACGAGAAGCTACTCACTGCATCAGTTAGGGTTAAATAACTTGTTGCCAGCTGAACCATATTAATCACTGCAGTAATTATCCAATAGAAGGCTGAACTGTTTGTTTAGGTGATGACTTGTTTTTTGTTTTTTTGGCCAGGCAGTGTATATTGGTAAAGCACAAAAGGTACTCACCTTGACACTAGTACTACCATGTACAAACTTCAACTAGAAAGTGCTTTTCAAGAAGTACAAGGCATACGACAGACAATGCTTGTGTGACCATGACACGGGAAGAGACACTTGTAAATAACTGTATTCATGACTTAACATATTGTACGATTTTACCTACCACTTCTTCAATAATGTGCCTGTGCTCTTTCTCCTCTCTCCTTTCACAACGAAGGCTTTAATTATGTATCTCTTTCTCTTCGACTTATAAAGCACAGGAGTCTCTATGGATTTTTTTAAAGTGCTGTGGTTGTTTAAAAAGGAATTACTGAACGTTTAGAGAATATAAAAAAGGATGCTGACTTTTATAAAATGGTCCCACGGCGTACGGTGTGTGATTGTGAGTGGGACCTGTTAGGTGAAAATGTTGGTACAAGCTCTGTATTCTGAAGGTACATGCATTATTTAATAACATGTTATAATATTGTTAACATTTGCGTCATAGTGAATTGAGTGTGAGTATTTAATTATATTTTTATTTTTACCCTTTTTTTTTTTTTGTAAATATGTATCACTGCATTTTGTTTGTATCATGATAATCTTTTTTTTAAATGTCATTTGCAAATTAAATACTGCAGTCATGCTGGATTCATCATAGAGTTTGGTTGTGTTTTGTTTATCCATGTGCATCAGTTCTTACTGATTACATAAAATAAATATAAACATCAGTCATAGTAAAAGGACAACTGTATTTGAAGAGATTTACTGCCAAGGTCGACGAATAGAATTTCTGGTACTGTTTTTTTTAAATCTATCTTTTTGCATGTGTCAGGCGGTAAAGCATTTGGGATATTTTGTGAGATGTGTACTTCCAAAGTTAAACACGGCATAAAAAGTATCCTCTCGTGCTTCAACAAGGCAATATTGATTTTTAGAGCTTTGTACCATCTCTACACTAAAGCAGCAACATTATTCATCAGTATGTGCTGTTATGGCAGTATTCTCCTGCTCAGTGTTTGTTTCAATCTTGTGGGTGGTGATGTGTTTTAGGCATTGCTGTTTTCCATTACGTTTGAACAGGGTGAAAAAAGCAAGGCAAATAAATGTGCAATTTATTTCCCAATGCACCAAATCCATCTTCTAGCACATGCATGTGGCTTAACTGATTTTTTTTTTGGGGGGGGGGGGAAATTCAGTGATTTATAGGATAGAGTTACAGAAACCCAAATTGTGCTTTATTATATGTAGTACAATGTTTTGTTACAGAGCAATTTATGTTAATTTCCTTTATTTATTTTTTGGTGTGTGTGATTATACTTTCGAAGTCAAAATTTACATTCACCTTAGCCAAATACATTTAAACTCACAATTCCTGACACCTAATCACAGTAAGCATTTCCTGTCTTAGGTCAGTTAGGATCAAAACTTTATTTTAAGAATGTGAAATGTCAGAATAATAGTGGATCGAAAATTGAATTTCATCTTTCATTTCTTTCACCACATTCCCAGTGGGTCAGAAGTTTGCATACACTTAATGTATGATTGTTAATAATTGATATCTTTGCCTTTAAACATTTCGAGCACGAGCTTCTTACAATAAGTTATTGGAATTTAGCCCATTCCTCCTCACATTCCAGATTTAACCGAGTCACGTTTGTAGACCTCCTTGCTTGCACAGACTTTCTGTTCTGCCAACAATTTTTTTATTGGATTGAGGTCAGGGCTCTGTGAGGGTCAACCCAAAACCTTGACTTTGTTATCCTCAGCACATTCCTTAGTCATTTTACCCCAACTTTGGAAGTATGCTTGGGGTCATTGTCCATTTGGAAGAACCAAGCTGATGGGAAGCTTTAACTTCCTGGCTGATGTCTTGAAAAGTTGCTTCAATTTATCTAAAGAACCCCCATAACATGATGCTGCCCACCCCGTGCTTCATGGTTTGGATGGTGATCTGTGGCTTGCAAGCCTCCTCCTTTTTCTTTCAAAAATAACAATGGTCATTATGCTCAAACTGTTCAAATTTTGTTTTAGACATTTAGGAGGACTTTGTAGAGGACATTGTAGGGGACATTTCTGCAAAAAGTAAGATATTTGTCCCCATGTGCAGCAGTAAACCAGAGTCTGGCTTTTTTAATATTAGTTTTGGAGCAGGACCTAGGTTTACTGTTACAAACAAGTTTTTAGTTTACAGTTATACTTGCCATTTAAATAAAAAGGTTATCGGTAAGAGAATAGGCCTATTTATTTTACATTTAACACTACTATGGTTATTCAGATGCTGTTAGGATCTTTCCAGAACACGAGACCACTGTTATGCCAAAAAACAAAAAAAACAAACACATGTAACACTGACCTACATGCAGATTTCACAGATGACCATCAGTGTATGATGACAGCCTTGGATGCCAGATGGCCAGACCAAATGCATGACTCAAAAATATTTTAAGTCTGTGCAAAATGTTATTTTAGCAATGTATTAGTAGGCATGATACAACTGTCGGTCGTTTTTTTTTTCTTTTCTTTCTATAATACACTATCATAACTTGAGACAAAGTGTTTTACAATGACCCAAATCATAACAAAAAGCTAGCTACACTAAAAAAAATTAACTCGCTGATAAACGTAAAATATTACAGGAGACCTTCACGAAATAGAGTTCCATTAAATAAACTTATGGAAGGAATATTGCTCTCTACAAATTCTCTACAAATGTAATATCTTGATCAGACAGCCAGGATAATTCTTTTAAGTCTCTTAACTTCCTTAGTCATGCCCTGAATAGGACCAGGCGGCACGGTGGTGTAGTGGTTAGCACTGTCGCCTTGCACTTCCAGGTCTGGGTTCGATTCCCGGCCAGGCTCGATTCCTGTCTCTGTGTGCATGGAGTTCCCAAATTGCCCGTAGTGAGTGAATGAGTATGTGAGTGTATGTATGTGTGTGTGCCCTGCAATGGATTGGCACCCTGTCCAGGGTATACCCTGCCTCGTGCCCTAAGCCTCCTGGGATAGGCTCCAGGTCCCTGCGACCCTGAATACAGGATAAAGCGGTATAGAAGGTGAGTGAGTGAGTGAATAAGGACCATCTGTCTTCCAAATCTATTATAATACACATAGGAAGGTCAAAAATCACAGGCAAATTACAATAAAAATATTATGCATTGCCATAGGGCAAGGAAGGCCTAATAAATAGAACAGTGGGAATTTCTATACAGTATTTGTATTTTTTTGTTGAAATGCCAGTGTCAATGTGTATAACTGTAAAAATGTAACCATGGGAAATCATTGCAGGGGCAAAGTAAAATAATGGAACAGATTATCGAGGTCTCCTGAGGGAATGAGGCCAACAACTGGCCTAAACTAATAGCTAAGCATTTTTAGAGTAGGAAAGAGTGTTGACAGAGACTCCTTCTGGACAGGAACCAGAAATGTGGGTAACGACCCCTAGCTTCAATATGAGTCAACTCACTAGATAGCTGAGGGAACATGTAAAATGCTTAAAGTCTCTAAATGCAACAAACACAAAAATTATTATTATAATCATATATGTGACGCAGTGGTGCAGTGCATAAGCGATATTGTCTTACAGCTCCAGGGTTCCTGGTATGATCCTGTGTTTTGGTGACAAAAATGGGGCCACCTCTGGTTTTGAAATATTGAAGCCAAGGGAAGTGCCAAAATGTGCAGTTCCTCAAATGTCCACTGGACGCTAGGTCCAACAGTGAGTCAATCACTATGTTAAAATGACCAAATATACAACAGGAATAAACATGTTTACAATCTGGTAAAATAAATAAATAAATAAATAAATTAAAAAAAACCTGTTTTGGTCTCCATGGCTAAATTTTCCACTTATGAAAACTGTACATGGACAAATTTTTATGAAGCCCATCAGTTAAAACTATATTAAGCCATAAAACTTTATGTAATTAGGGGTGTTGCTGATTTGAGTGACAGCTGCAATGCAGGTGTCAAACCTCTATCTGTTTGCTACTGTATGCATCACTTTAGCTAACCAGTTAACTGTAATAGTTTTAATTTAACTTACCACAATAAATGTAGGTGTTGACATAGGACAATGTATGACAGTTCAATGAAATGCAAAGTAACTTAGGCATATATATTATCATAGACACCAGAGTAATTTAGCCAAGCTAAAGCTAACCTAGCTAGCTTGTGGTAACCGAAGAAAGTAGGCATGTTCCAACAACATCCAGGCTCTGTTTGCTCCGCCCATATGCCCCTTTGTGGATTAATCGGGGTTTAGGTGTGGCAGCTCCTGCCAAGATGGTGACGACAGTTCATCTTCAAAACTGCTCTCCAGAAAACCTGTGGGTGATGTCACGGTGGGTTTGGCTAATTTTTTAAAAATACTTTCCCAAGTTTAGTGCAATTTCTTAATGTCAAATTCAGTTACTATCTGTGCAGTTTGATAAGTTATCCCACTGTCTCCATGCATGGGTTTCCTCTGTGTTATGTAGTTTCCTCCACCCTCCCCAAGCCATGCTTGGAGGGGAACACCCTCTTGAGACTGAGTCAAATTTGGGTCAAAAAATGTTAGGTGGTGAACTGGCTATCCTAAATCGCCTTTAGGATGAATTAGGATGAATCTCTTCCTGAGTTCCGAGGGTGGGCTCCAGATCCACTGGGACACTTAAACACTTACGAACAATGAATAAATGATTACAGTCATAAATCCTCCTAAAGTACGCATGTCACTGCTGTGAACCTTATGAGTGCACAATAACTGCTACACCTCAACTAAAACTCAATTTTATACAGTATGTACCAATACAATATAGAAAGCTCCTATTCTTGCACTAGCACTCAGTCATCACACGACTCTCGTGGAAGATTTGTAGAGACTGAATGAAGATATTTTATTGTTATTATTTTTTTTATAACACTGTATTGCAGGTACTTTCAAATCAATCACCTAAACTGCTTGACATACTGTACCACGGGATAAATATTTACACTAACACGTGCAAATCATTGTTATCAGGGCATTTATATTTGCTTATAGTGGTTTCCTGGCATGTACACACCTTCTCAACCCAGGACGTGTTGAGTGTCGGCTCGGCCTCCAGGCTCCGGCATTTCGTCATTGTTTTGAACCGCTCTCTCTCTCTCTCTCTCTCTGTCGCTGCATGCAAACCCGCGTAACATTTAGGTTGCATGCAGTTTAATACACATTATTAACAATATGCCTGGGTTACATCCGGGATTTTTAAACACTAACAGTAAGACAGGGGTGCATGGAGCGCGTTCTGGTTGGAAATCAGCCCATTTTTCAGGAGGGAAGATGATGCAGTGAGGAGAGAAAGGAGAGCGGAAAGGCGCGGAGGCGTGTACGCTGCGAACCAATCGTAGCGCAGATCCCGGCGCGAGAGCGCACATGTTTACAGCGCGCGCTCCGCCGGTGGAGGCTGCGGGCTCGGGGAGGGAAGACCGGCACGGAACGGAGCTGCGCGTGATTCATTCCGGATGTAGGTGTCAGGATTTGAGGCTGTTACTCGGTGTCTCGGTGAAGGGTTTTTATTTTTATATTAGGTTCTTACTCGGTTTATATACAGTAATATCTATAAAGTGACCGGTCTCCGGTTTCGCCTTGTAGAGCCTATATTCGGTGTTCCGTCCGGAGCGCGCGTGCGCCGTGTCATGTTTTGTGCGCGCCTCCGCGAGGAAAACAAACACCCCGAGAGAGGAAAAAAATAATAAAAGCTTCTCGCCGGTCGGACTGCGAGAAATCCGTGTGTCCGAATTACACATCGCACATTTTAAGCTTGATTTTTTAATATGCATTATATATGTATTTTTATTTGACATCCTGATTAACAGAAAAAAACGCGCGCGCGCGCATGAGCCTGAAATGTCTGAAAATGTATCCCCGAGCTCGGTTCGCATCTGCACAGCTCGCTCCGGTGCACGGCTGTCATTTTAATTTCGACGGTTTTCATTGGTAAAAAAGGGGATTTTTATTTGCCTATTTTATTATTATTATTATTATTATTATTATTGAAGATTTTAGATCTGCGTGATCTGAGCGAGTCATGCACGCCAGGCGCCTGGTGAAGCGCTCGCTGATCGGTAGCCGCGTGTACGCGCCCGGCTCGGGAGCGGCGGCGGGGGAGGCGGGAGAGCGCGAGCACAGAGACACACCGGTACCAAGCGGACCCACAGAGGAAGAAGCTGTCAAGGGAGCGAGGAAGCCGAGCTTGAAGGTATGTGTGTGTGTGTTCAAGTAAGGGGGAGTACACGTCTGTGTAAGTTTAAGTGTGCACGCGCTGCAGAGGCGAGCTTGTTTTTGTTTTTGTTTTGTCGGTCATCATCACAATGAGCGTGCATGTTGTTTACAAGTGCACACAGCCGTTAAATGCAAATCAGATCACATGCACATGTAATGCATAATGCATGATAAGGGTGTAATAACTGTGTTATGACAGCGCAGATGCGATTAAGGTGCCGCGTTGTTTTTCTTTGACCTGTTGTGGCGCAGAAGCATGGCGAAATCAACCCGCTCTGCAGCATTCTGCACACTGGCGGAAGCCTGAGTGTGTGTGTGTGTGAGTGTGTGCGCGCGTGCGTTTGTGCATGTATTGGTTCATGATAGCCTCCATTCTGTCCTTCCTCCTTCCTCCTGTATAAACTGGCTGTTTATACATTTCATTATTGCCTGATAGTCCTATCTAATCCATTGTGACCATCATCTAATCACCTATTTATTATAAACGAGCCATGGGTTAAAAATATTTGGCCTACTTAGCCATTCTAAGTAATGCATTCTTCACTCTGCATAAAATGGTGCTTCATTTCGACTTGATATCTAAACAAAGCTGCTTTTTCAATTACCTCACTTTAATGACGTCAGCCAGCTTGCATGAAAACACAGTTGATGAAAATAGAAAGGAAAAAAAAAACAGAGCAAAACAGGACAGCAGATGTTGCACATCTGCCTATAACCGAAAGAGATTTTCAAATGTTATGCTTGATCTGGTATGTGAAAGCATGTGTGTACAGTATACAGAGGGTTTGTATATTATTATTATCCGGGCAGCGCTGTCACACCCTGACCCGACCAGCAAATTAGTAAGTACTGAGATATTTATGCAGTCCTTGAGTTGAGGTGTGACTATCAGAACTATGTCCCATTCAGCGTGTCAAAAAAAAGTTCTGCAAACAAGGAAGGGTGTGTTTGCAGGAATATGGACCTCAAGTTGGGCAGACCGCCACTGAGCAGTTGGCGAAATAAAGTTTCTCAGACAGGACAAGTGCTGAATCTGTGGTACTTGGCACAGCACCAGGATTCCTAATGGTGCTCTATTCAGCTTGAGGGAATGCCACTTGTTGACTTGTTGTAGGGAGGGGTTTGTGTGCCGATAAGCGTGAGCCCTGAGGACAAAGGCGGGACAAAGGAGGTTTTCTTCTATCTGTTTTTCTAATGTAATTTAATGGTCAGAGAGAAGCGATGCTTTCTGTGGCATTATGTGATATAGAGCCGAGTGCTGTCCCTGTAGCGTGATGACCCGCGCAGCTTCGCTCATGATTGATGACTGATCGTTCTGAGAAAGGCAGCAGAGGTGCTCTTGGTGTTTACTACAGTCCTTGAAGTGCCTTTAAAGGCTGATTAACCACAGATTGTAACCTGTTACAGGACACGGCTCGACTCAGGAGGAGAAATGAATGTTTCATGGCAAGTTTTTTTTGGTTCTTTGTTTCGAGAAAGCAGTGCAGGGAAGGAGCAGGGAACATGGCGATCACTGACCGGTGTGAAAGCTGTTTTTCCCTATAGTGAGGCATAATACGGTAGCCGTGCAGTATGTGAGCTGCTATACGGTAAACCAGTGAGGCAGGGCGCAGAGTGGGGGATGTTTTCCTTGTGTTTAATCCAATCAAATAATGGAACCCTCGTGGTCTCCAATCCAATTAATTTTACAAAATTATGATATGCTTAATTTGATTGAAACCCCCGAACTGTTTGGATGAACAGAATGTGTCCGTACACATTGGCTTATGAATTACTTGATTAAAAAAAAAAAAAAGTAGTTATAATCCATAGGCATGTTTATGCACAGGGCGGGTCATGAAGGTAAAAAGATGTGCTGTGATGTCCTGTAGTAATTACAGAGTGCTAAATTTAAATAAAAAAATATACAAGACCCCAGGACTGCAAACTGAAGCTCATGACATTATTTTTAAGTATCATTGTGCCACATCTGTGGAGGGTTAAGGCTAATTTATTCACACTGACCATAGGAAAGGAGAGTATAATGTCCGCTTTGACAAATACATTCATCTAACTTTGTTATACTTTGTGCAGTAAAGTAATTCTCCTGTTTTTAAGTTTCAATAGAAACGGACATGCAACGTGCCTTACGAATAAGGTGAAATGTTTGTCGAAGTAAAACTGATCATGTTATTAAGCAGGTTTTTAGAGAGAGAGGCTGCAATGGGAAAGGCTGTTTATAGCTATCGTATGAAAGTGATACAGAAAACAGGAACTAACTTGTTTCATGGAAATTGTGTAACATTAAAAGTTACTATACATGTATAAAAAATTGTTAGCGTTTGCAAACTTCTGTGATATAAATGAAATGAAACGTGCTGCAATAGGAAAATAATGACCTTTGGGGTGGTAACACTGTACTAACTCCACACTAATACAATACTGTATTTTATTTAATTTTTTTATAATACCATGTTTGTTACATCCTACTCTATGTTCTCGGTTTTGTCAGCGATTAGTGCTTTTAAATCCATTATTACTGACTGAATAAATGTATTAATTGTTGAATTTTTCTTACTGAGAATGTACATTTCATTAATTTGTCTAAATATTTATATAAGTAAATCTTTACTTATTTTTTAAGCTGTTATGATAGTTTTTAGGCTCACGCAGCTGCCTTGTTAATGTTGTGATGTGACATTTTTGCCGTGCATTGACCCACCCTTAGACAAATCCTGCTTCGAATAAATATAGAAAGTAATGTGTCATCTGATGGGGAAACTATTAGCAACATATTGTTAATAATAATGTCATTAGTTGCTCAATTTCTTTGATGTGCATTTAGATGTTGTTCACTGTATGGGTTAGCAGAGGTATGAGCGTTATTATTTGCGAGGGAGTTCAAGTCACACCTGGACTCGTGATGAAATTTCTCATGAATGAAGGCGTGAAACCGATTGACATTTGCAGAAGACCTCAAGCACAGTACGGTGATGAGACTCTTAGCCACAAGAAGGCCATAGATCTGTGAATCGCGGTTGAGTAGAATGCCTGATCCTTGAAAATCGATGGATAATATTTGTCACTGACTCGTGCAAGAGTGCATCTGTATGTACAAACTGTACACACAATCATTTAAGAACACCACTTGCACATTACAGGAACTCTACAGGATTTCCACGTCCCTCATACAGTCCTGACCTCACTCCACATGTTTGCGTCATGAAAGGAATTACTGGGAGGCATTTCAGACATGAAGTAGGCAGTCTGATCATGGCTCAGGTGTACTGAGAAAACGTTTACCTTTATGGAATCCACGCAGTAGTGATACGCTGGGATAAGTGCATTAGTGTAGAGTTTTTAAAAATTGCAAACACGATATGGACTTGTGCAATTATATAATCGCAAAAGGCTGTAATTCAATGCAAATAATATTTTTAAAAACACACACTGTTGATTTGATAAATATTGACAAACATGCTGATAATGAGATTGTTTTTGCCATTATTTGATGTTAGCCTAGATAAATACATACATGTTAAATAGTTACATGTCACAGTTTAAATCAAATATGTGTCAAAATAATTGCAGTGTAATTTCATGAAATCGTGCAGCCAAATCAGTTGGCTGGAGGAATGCAGTGTTTAGTTTAGTTAACCATGGCACACCGAGGCAAAATGAAAGTAAACATTGAGAAAAAAAAGAATCACAATTATAAGAAGTAAGTTTCATTTTACAAATCAGCTACAAAAATCTCTAATTTGTCATGCATTGTACATATTATGGATATTTTAAAGAATATTTTGTTTTTCGTTGTATTTGGTCTGCCATCTGTATAAAAGAACATTGTTTTGGCTCACTGATAATGAATTGTTCTAAAATCAAACAAACAAAAACAAACTTTAAAGGTGAATGATCTTCATATTCAGTGTTTTTATGAGAATTGGAAAAGTACATGCTTTTGGAAGCACAGATGTCACACCCCGCAGATACACATTATGTTATGAATGTGCTGGTATTTTGTTTCTGAGTGTTGGTTATATGTTTGTGGTTTGTAATTTCTTAATTGCAGTTTGAATTTCTCATTGTATTATCATGACTTACTGGTCTGAAAATCACAGACGATCACCCGATGCAATCTTATCACAATGCCTAGGTGCCGATTAAGGCTTTTTAAAAAATTTTGTTATTTTAAATTCGAACCAGGGACCTCCTGATCAGCAGTCCAACACCTTAACCACAGCCACCCTTTCCCCCTTTTTTTGACTATACAAGATCAAATATACATATACAGTACGTATGGACTTTATTTCTGTAATTGAATACTTAGCCAGAGGAAGATAATAATCAGCATGTTGTGGTGTTTGTGTCGAGCATCTATTCAGCCTGAGATGAACATTGGAGATGTAAAGATATCTGTTAGAGCATGAATACAGGAGAGCAGCCATGTTTGTCTGCGTAGAAACATAGCCACCAGGGATTTCTGTGCAATAGAGGAAGTGCCAGTGCAAACGGGTTTAATTTTCCTGTGTGAGATGTACAGAGATCTGTCCGGATCCTTTACACCAGGGTTTCCAGGCTTTGTGGATAAGATTACCACACTTCTTCCTCTCACAATCCAAACAGAACGGAAACATCTTGATCCAGTTTTTTGGCTCAGGTCTGAGCATTTCAGCGGTTATTAAATACAAACAGGATAATCGTCGTGGTGCATCCGCCGTTGTGTGTGTGTGTGTGTGTGTGTGTGTGTATGTGTCTGTCTCATATTTGCAATCACACTGCAGGTGGTATTACATGCTGCCATCAATGTAAATAAGAATCTTCTAATCCATGACATCTGTCAGAGATGAGAATTTCGAGGTGATTAGATGCCCTTTAGAGTCACTCAAAGTACAAAAACTTTTGGCACCAGAGAACTGAAAATGTGCGTTTTTACTGGTCACCAGTCCAGTATTGAAGCTTCCAGTAGTGTGTGAAGGTACAAACTACTATACTCATAGGTAGAGCTAACACATTTGTACCTTCTTGATTGGTTGTGTATAAAGCTTTGTGACCGGATACAAGAAGTTTATTAGGATTGTTATATAATATAAGTTTAGCCTGTTCTAAACATCACCTTACTGAGGTTGACATGATGATGTCTATACAAACTGGCCGGCAATTTACTAAATTATTTGTGATTTAATTTTGTGATTTCAAGTCATTTTTGGTAAAGCATTTTTGGTTTCAGTCGACCGCCGTAATTTGCGGGGGTTACGTTCCTAGAGAACCCACAAATTGTTAAAAAACGTGAATAATGGATGTGGTCAGAAAAATGACTATAAATGCCTATTTGAATAGTCTAAACCTTAAGTATGCCCCAAACATGCTCCCAAAACACTTACGTTTTATTTCAAACTCAACTTAATACATTATCCTTGAAAAAAAGAGTGAACTTCCTGTTCTGTGCTATGTCTCCCATAGTGCTGTCATTTTCTTTGGTATAAGTCGGGTAAATACAGTAATAATTCACCATCCCAAGCCATGTTTTCCTCTACGGTTGCTTTGTGTTCTAACTACAGTACACAAAAATGTATACAGTATTATATTTTGGAAATTCAGCTGAATCCAGATGTGCTTTTATATTTGTTACAAAACTAGTCAATTGTATTGTTTTTAAGGAAAAATCAGTGAACGACTGAGGCTGCAAACTTTGTCCATTTACAGTTCTGTACCAAAAGTCTTGACCCACCCTTCATTTGCTTCCAAAGAGCCAAACCTTCTTTTATTTTTAATGTAGTTTTAAGGACATTTTAAGGGCCCTGTACCTGAGC
The DNA here is from genome assembly GCA_030014215.1 of Clariallabes teugelsi. Taxonomy (NCBI): domain Eukaryota; kingdom Metazoa; phylum Chordata; class Actinopteri; order Siluriformes; family Clariidae; genus Clariallabes; species Clariallabes teugelsi. The sequence goes on along the minus strand of JAQMYG010000023.1, from coordinate 27,084,808 downwards.
AGTTTCAGACGAATGTTTTTTGTTTGTTAAGCCACACAGTGGCCTATGAATCAATCAAGCATTACGAGATATCTAACTGGCATGAACCAGTGAGAACAGGTGCAGATGATGACAGATGATAAGTTCGGTGATTAGTTTACTGAATGCTGAGTTGTTGGAACAGACGAGAGGGGAAATGAGGCTGCTTAAATAAACAACCAGTTTTTTAAACTGTATCTTTAGGCGTTTTGCAGCCTGTCACAGTAAAACATTCCATTTTTCTTTGATTGAATCTCCATCATTTCATATAAAGAAATGCACAGAATCTCTCTTCTTCTGTTGTTTATCTGTATTAAGTGAAAATCATATTATGATGACCAGTGAGACGACCCTGTTAAGACTTGCAGCACCACTATAGTGTGTCCAAGGTCCTTTTCTGACTTTACTGAAGTGTAACAAACAAAGCTGAAATGAATCATGTTAGACATTTCCACAGAATGCTTGTTTGAGACCACTTGTGACTTCTTTTTCCAGCAGATGTGGGTGTTGTTATTTCCAGTGGTTCCAGGATATAATAGTACAGCAGAATTAACATTTAAAAAAGAAACAAAGAATAAGAGTTCTAGTAGTAGTCTGTAGTAGTAGTAAAAAAATTATGATATGGTTCTCTGACTTCATAGATTTTTCTACAGCCTTAATAATGAATCATCTTTAAATGATATTAAATGCATTTGATTTATATTGTTGTTGTGCAGATTCTTGCCTTTACGTTTAGTCGGAAATCAACCAGAGTCCTAGGTTTCAATGCAAAACAGTTGAAAGCAAGAAATGTTTTTGCCGCACTCAGAGGGCTGCGTGTCTGTTTTCTTTCGGCAGAGTTTGTGTAACGGCGGGCAGCGTGACGTGCCAGCATTGGGTCAGAACGGTGGCACGCTGAAAAGCGAGAACACGAACGGGGTGGAGGAGCTGCGAGCACCGGAGCACAGACGAGGAGGACGGACTCTAGACATGGAGAAGGACAACACGCGGTCCGTGTCGCTGCTCGAGCAGAAACGCAAGGTTGTTTCTTCCAGTATCGACGTGCCACACGCCAGGTAGGACAGCAGTGCATAAGCAGCGACGCCCACTGGCGGAAATTTAAAAAAGTGTCAGCGACAAGTTGGCGTGTATGCCTGTTCGTAGGTGGTGTTGAGCTTCTTTTTCAGCTTTCATCATATAAGGTGGATTGAAATATTAGAAAATATTGTTGGAACCATCAGACTGCCAACGAATCATACTTTTTAAACTATTAAACTTTACATTAAGCGTTATAGTCATTATGCATACAGAATCCAGCATTATGGTTATTGGTTGGGGTTACAGCAGCAAGACAATGTCTATATTTATGACTGAAATAATCACGAATCCGACATAAAAATTTATAAATATCCAGCTCTAACAAGTGACCCTTGGGTGACATCACAGTCTATATGATTATTTTTAGCATGCTCTGTATGCTGAAACACAATTTCCTCTGTCCTTGGTTTATAATAACAGAACATATTAAAATCTAGGGGTAATCATGTGTTATAGGATATTCTAAACACAAATTCCCAGCAGACAACCCTGTGTTATAACCCGCACCTCAGTCTAAATGGTCTAAATCCAACTGGTGTAACAAGAAGGAACCTGTAATTTAAATGATTACATATTTCATTAATCAAGTTTCCACAATACTGGAACTGAAGGTTAAGATTAATTTTCCAAACCTGCAGCTCTGACACGAAGAAGGCAAACCACAGGTATTCATAAATGTACTAGTTGTTGTAATGCGTTTTTTATTAAGGTATATGTTAAAACATGCAGAGGGAATTGTACAGTTTGTTGGAACAGCATGGGTAAATAGATATAAATACATGCGTAATTGTTAATATATTGAAACTTAGCATCAACAATGTTTAAGAGAAAGAGAAATAAGTGTAACTTTAGGTTATCTGATATGCTAAAGTGTTAAAGAGGGAAGACTTTGTGGTTTCTGGTTTCCCGGTCACAAGACATGCTTACAGTACAGAACTGTTTCAGAAGTATCAAATTATTGGCCTGTATCAAGTAAAGAAAACAACTAATGAGATTTGAACGTGGACTGGAATAGGGTTAAGAACTGTATAAATTTTTTTCAAAACTTTATGGAAGAAATGTGGTTGGTAAAAAAAAAAAAAAAAAAAAAAAAAAAAAAAAAATGGAGCTCACATGACTGGGACTAAACAGCAGTGTGACCATAAGAAAACCACTTGTTACTAAGACTAAAACTACCAGGATTCCATTTTATAGTGACCATAAAGATTTGATTTTGGAGCAATGGAAAAAGGTGATCTGATAGGTCCAGATTGTCCCTATTCCAGAGTGATGTCTTGGACAGTGTAAGAAGGGAAGCTCATGAAGCGATGCACCCATCATGCATAGTGCTCACCGTACAAGCCTCTCAACAGTGTCATGATCTGGAGTTGATTTGTTGGATCAGGTCTAGGCTCAGCAACGTTATATGGCAATAAAATGAAGTCAGCTGATGACCTGAAGGTACTGAATGACCAGGTTATCACATCTATGGAGTTTTCCTTCCCTGATGGCACGGGCCTATTCCAGGACTCGGATTGTGAAAGAGTGATTCTGGAATCACGAGGAATCAAAGCTGATTATTTTCCTGTAACAGCACCACCTACCGTATTTTAATCCTTGCTTAATATTTAGACAAACAAGTCCATTCAGTATAATGTAGTGGATAACTTTTAATGCTCCTCTGCAAAAAAAACATTTACAACAGAGCAATTATCACTATTATATCATTAAATATCTCCAGCCAAGCATACCATTTTCAGACTCCGTTTCTTTCAGGTCAGCCCGCATCATTCCTGCTGTTCACTCCCATGTTTCGTTTGGCTCACAATCCATAATAACATGTCATTAAGTTGATGATCTTTCCCAGAGCAATGTTAAAGCGCATTTTTTAGACGTGTGTATGTGTCCTGATTTTCAGCACCGTTTCAGAGAATTCATATGCCATATTCAGATTTCAGGAGAGAAGATTTGGCTTTTTTTTTTTTTTTTTTTGGACAGCAGAAAATATGTATACAGAAGCTGTTGTGTTTCAGACATGGTTTTGGATGTTAAAGCCCTATAGCCCAATTTCCCACATGGGTTATTGTGGTTTTCTGCTGGCAGAAAACATCGAGCAAACACAGATTGAGTAATGAATACCGTGCTTCTCCTGTTTATGTCTTGTTACTCTTTTTAAGCCTCTCTCATGCGTGTGTCTAGAGAAGTAAGCACTAGAGAAAGTGTATTTCACATGGACATTGATCAATATATATTCCTGGCCAACTGAGATTCTATTATTTTGTGTGAAATTATCAGAACTAATGAACAGTCTGGGAGGATTGGTCAAGTGTGTATTTGTAGGAGTAATCTTTCAGTAATGGAAGTTTTTAGATTGAACATAGATTAGAACATCAATAGCTGGGGGACATGATCATGAGACATCGAAACGTACTTTGCCCTCTCAGGTTGTGATTAAAATGACCATGTCTCACACAGAGCATGTGATTGCTTATCCATCAACAGCACCCTAGATGCAAGTGTTTGAACCTCAGCAGGCCGCAGCGTCCTGCTCCTCAGAGTGTGTTCAATTATACTGAAATGGAGAAGAATGTGTGGAGGTGGTGCTGCAGGAGTGAGATGAGCCGGAGGTGCACCTTTCACTCCCTCGTCAGCTTTTTTCAGTCCCTATTATTGAGCGGAGCAGCTTGCCTCATCAAATTTGTTTACACTCAGTCAGTATAAGCACTCGGTCTGCTCTTGAAGAAATAAATCAATAGCTTTTTTTTTTTTTTCCTGATGATTGATCCACACTAGATCAGCATAAACATTCTGACATTGTGACAGCTGACTAAAATTATTTTTTTTCCATTTGACTGCCTTCTCCGGAGAAAGTTTTATCAAAAGCCTTTATTAAATTGATGTGGGTGCGAATAGGAAAACAGTTGCATTGAAGGTTTTTTGTTCCGGTTGTGTAACTTTGTGCTGGAGAGCCCGAGGCATTTAGATTCTGCAGATCCCTGTGTCCTTCCTCTGCACCACATATGGGCTCTGGCTATTCTTTTCATGTTTATGTTTTTAGCCATAGCAGGAAATAGCCAATTGTAACAAGCTGGCGATCTGACTTGTGGTGCTGCAGCTGAAATTTTGACGAATAGCCTTCAGAGGTCTAATTGCAAGCAGGGGAAGTGAAGTATGATTTGAGGGGCGTACCAAGGACCCTGATTGTTGTTGAACAGTAAAAACAGCAGCCGGCCTTTGCCAAGTTCGAGGCCTTTCCAGAAAGTCTTTCAGCTGTGCAAAAAAAAAAAAAAATCTGTTTACTTAAAGTCTGACTCACTGACTGTGTTATTTACCACACGGTCTAGTGCAAAAGTTTTCATACAACTATCACAATTCTTTCGTTGCTATAAGAGACTTTTTTTTCTTTTAAGTTGTTTTTCTCGTGATGTTTCTTCATGTTTTGGATCTCAGGATATACCCACATTTCACTTTTATATGTTTATATATGTCATTATATCATTCGTTACAACATTTCAGTTCTAACTCGACTAGAGTCTTACAATCTCTAAAACCCTGTGTTGTTTTCTTATTGCCAGATCCTCCCACATTACGTTTGTATTTCACAGGAATTCTTTGTAGATAAATTTTCAAGTGAGAGGAATTTTACGTTGTTTTATTCAAAATCAAAAGGGCCTGTTTTTTCTTTCATCTGACTTATTTACAAAAAATAAAATAGAAAGAAAAAAAGCTGGTTTTAGATATCATTTTCATATTTTATGACATATCTGTTGCCGTGAATCTTAGACTACCTTTTTTAACGCTCAATTAGGCGTACAACCTCATTTGGTAACTTACAAGTGCTAGTATTATTACCTCTTTACCAAAAATAAGTACATTTGTATTTTTGCACATTATTTTATTTGTGGTTTTTAAATAGTTTTATATATACATTTGAATTATTACCCTAGGAGGGGTGACACGGTGGTGTAGTGGTTAGCACTGTCGCCTTGCACCTCCAGGGTCCGAGTTCGATTCCCGGCCAGGGTCGATTCCCGTCTCTGTGTGCATGGAGTTTGCATGTTCTCTCCGTGTTTGGTGGGTTTCCTTAGTGTTCCCAAATTGCCCATAGTGTGTGAGTGTGTATGTGTGTGTGCCCTGTGATGGATTGGCACCCTGCCTCGTGCCCTAAGTCTCCTGGGATAGGCTCCAGGTCCCCACAACCCTGAATACAGGATAAAGCTGTATAGACGATGAGTGAGAGTGAGTGATTACCTAGAAGGGTGAGCAACCATACTGTATAACTTCACAGACATTGATTTACAAAATAAATTTTCATGGCTGTTTGTTTTTTTTAAATAATAATTTCAAATAATAATATTTGATCATTTCTGAATAACAATAATAATAATAATAATAATAATAAGTCTTAGACATAGACATACATACATATTTTGATGATTTCCCAAAAAAGGGTTAAACTAGGTCTTAGAGACCAAGTGGACCATATTAAAACTACTTCTCTGTGCATATTGTTTAGATGGTTTATTTGAACTAATTTGAATTTTCATAAAACATTATTTTTGATAGAGGCAGGATGGTGGCGTAGTGGTAAGCACTGTGGCCGCACACCTCCGCAGTTCAACGTCTGGGTTCCGCCTCGGGTCTGTGTTTGCTTTGGCGGGTTTCCTGCCAGTATTCAGTTTTTCCTCCCACAGTCCAAAGTCAGTGTGTGTGCTTGTGGGCCCTGCAATGGACTGGACCCCCATCCAGGGTGTACCCCACCTACCCACCTAGTGCTCCGAGTCCTCTGAAATAGGTTCGAGGCTTCTGCAACCCTGAATAGGATAAGCGGTATAGAGAATAAATGAAGGAGAGTAATTTTTGACAGTATCCATAGTTTAAATCTCTATATAAATAAACAGAATTGAAATGAAAATTGGTGCAGAATACTGTACACATTTTATTTGTAACTTTTTTTTGAATTTATTGAAAAAAAACTTTAATAAAATATAAATAAAATAGTAAAGTTAAGGTAAAATGTTAACTGTCTCCCCTACAGCCAGTATTATTTTGCAGTTCCAAATCAGCATCTACTTTCCACTCAAACCCCCTCTGCTGGTCCGGATGTTTCGCAGCACTTGATCCAAACCCCCCCCCCCCCCCCCCCCCCATTTTAGCCTATAAAGCCCAACCAAACCATTGTTCAAATATTAATGAGATGAAAAATATGAAAGAAAATATGCAAAAAGTTTTTCAATTAATCATAGTTAGTTCATACTCAAAACATTTTAGGGAAATTATATTTATATATGGGAGTATAATCATGAATAAATTCTAATTTGTTTTTTGTTTTCACTGCAATTTCGACGAGAACAAGCTCTAACTCAGTTACCGTTTCGTGAATAAACAACCATAAGGGTAATTACCTGGCATAGTTTCAAATCAGGATCTGTAAGGGGCATATCAGATAGACTTCCCCTAAAATCCCCGTTGCTGATCCTGCTGTTTCTCAGCACTTTGGATAAAATCAGGGGAATAATTCAACTAAAACCTCACAGTTCATACACACAGCTCAGCTCAGACAATCATAAGACCGTAACATCATGGCTTTGTTATTCTTGTCTTTTTTTTCATAACAAAGTTTTTCCTTTATTCTTTTCTGTTGTTTCCCCTTTGCTGACTTGCTTTCAGGCGTATAGCGTTAAGAGCGGGTGTAAAACAGTCAGGAAAAGGGGAAGCTCAGGCCAAGCGGTGTGCTGTTTTAGAAGAGTAGCTCAGTGTGTGAGCCAAAGCAAATAATTCCCCCGGACGGACGGACGGGGCTTGGAGCATAACTTTAGGAAACTTGTGATTAGCATCTGAAAAGCACCTCTTTTTTTTTTATTTTATCTCCACCCTGGAGATGTCGGACACAGTCCAGCTCAATCGCAGTAAACTTCTCTCAGTAGCCAAGGTCTCTCAGGACCCTTATCAGATTGGATGCGGTTCCTTATTTTTCCTCGGCTAACCTCCCTGAATTGCACCTTGATTCTAAATATTTTTAAACCTGTATCAGATCGGCACAACAAGCAAGACAAGCTAAAAATAGACAGCGCAGTCAGAGAAAGTGAATGGACGCATTGTGTGTTTAATATGCTGGTGGTGGGTTGAGAAACCGAGTGTGGACACCTGCGTTATGACTCTACAATTATTTGCACAATGAGAACATGACCTTCAGGTGCGCTAAACATGAGGTTGAGTATTTTTTCCCGAAGTTATTCACAAACACATACACACTTCTGAAAAGTCAATCATAGCATTAGTAGCTATTACACCGAGTTATTACACCATCGTAGTCTCAGGATTAGTGTAAAACAGTACATATTATTAGGTTTGTTTTTTAAATAAATTGTGTTTGCCATAAACACTGAATAGGATTCAGTCATTTGGGATTCGCTTCATTGTTACTGGTGATTCATAACCATGATGTTAATGGATGAGAACTTAGCATTAGACAATTTTACCCTTTGTCACTTATTCTATTGTCATTGCAGTTAATGCTGAGCAATTAATCAAAACCGACATTCAGAACCTCTTTAATACTTATACAGTGAAACCTCAGATTGCGAGTAACACATTTTTTCGAGTGTTTCGCAAGATGAGCAAAGATTTTTAATAAATTTTAACTTGGAAAACTAACAAGTCTTGGTTTACGAGTACCGAGTATCATGTATCACGCATGCGCTTCTTGTTTTGACACTGAGCGTCACGTGATCACAACTGAGCCAACGGTTT
>JAQMYG010000023.1:27016633-27038274 GCA_030014215.1 Clariallabes teugelsi | reverse complement strand
CCTCCGGCTGTGAGAGGTTACAGCATCACCCGGGAACCGAACCAGCGATCTCCGGATGATAGGGCGAGCACTTTACCGCTGCGCCACTCGGAGGCCCCTTAATAAATTCTAATACCAGCTTTCAGTTTTATAGTGTGCTTTACCAAACAAGAGTCTGTTTTTTTTTTTCTTCAAGAGATGAGAACACAAAATCTGACACATTTTATGCGGTCCTAAGATGCATCCAAATTTCCCCAAAGTATCGTAACACACAAATTGTTAAACGGTAGAGCAAGCAACACATTCTGTAACAGTTAAAATGATCTTGACTTCATGATGCTTTTGGGAAACCGGGCTCAGATTGGAAATATTTTTTACATCACATTTGGCTCACTTTCATACTTTATGTGCATATCACTTTCGTTATCGTGCCGTGCTGGCAGGGTGTCATTTGATCGAAAGAAATTGAGGTTTACCAGTAATATCTCCAAATAGGCTTTTATGGCTTTCTGCTCTAATCGCGAACAGCTATTCAGCTGCCAGTCAAGCACCTAAGCAGATCATCTTTGTAATGAAGGCTTGTGCTGTTTTGTTTGGAATTTTGGAAAAATCAAAAAAGGAAAATCAAAAAGTATTAATAATGCATTAATTGCTTATTTGTGCAGTACATGATCTAGAGTATAAATACATTTGCTGCGCACATATCCTAATACTATGGGATGTCTATTTTTCTTGCTTGTCTTTGTAAAGGTCATAGCTTATGATTTACACACTTTTCATTTTCACTGACCCATTCAGAAAGCTTTTGAGCTTTTGATGTGGGCGGAGTCATCGGTGATCAGGCAGAAGAGCTTTATGTTTATTTCCACTGACCTTTTGCTCTAATGGCACAAGTGAACCCAAACCATGCTAGCCAGACAAAGCTGGCTACAAGTTTTTTTTTCCATTGCTTGGTCACTTGTCTGTACTGTATGTAAACTGCCAGGGCAGATCCCAACAAAACAGATCTAAACAAACAAATTGGAATTGAGCAATAAAAGTGGTAATATGAGCGTCTACGGTTTTGAAACCTAATATCATTATTAAAATAATGTGCTTATAGCACATTGGCTATCGAAGTGTTTAATGGTTTAATGGACATTTTAAGTGCTTTATGTTATACTTATGGCACATGAGAGATCTCCTTTAAAGTTGTAATGAAATACATGGTACATTACACTGCATTTGTAATTGTATTTGCATATAGTTCCTGTTAAACTGACACTAATTTGCAAATAATTCATGAAGGAAAGTGTAGATCTGTTACTCAGACTAATTAGAAGAGTGCAGCCAACTGAATCAGTATGCTAATGAGATGGTGTCATAGCCTTTCCCCATTTTTCTGCACCTGCCCCCAGGCGGAACTGCGACTCTGAGTGCAGCGATGGAGAGGAGGATTTCTATTACACCGAGATTAAGCTGAATACCGATTCAGTGGCCGACGGCCTGAGCAGTCTGTCCCCAGCGTCTCCGTCTGTTCTGTCTCCTCCACCTGCCGCCGAACACAGACGAACCGAAACCTCCAGCAGCACCAGTGGCGCCAAGAGCGAGAGCAGCAGCTCCACCCCTCTCAGTCGCTCCGCCCCCAGCGCACTCTACCTGGTGCACACCGACCATGCTTACCAGGTACCAACCTCTCACATTTACAGGCATCCGTCATGGTTTATATACAAAGTACTTGAGTAGTGGAAATTTGAACGATTAGATGCATTGAACAAGATGACTGCTATGACAGAACACCGAAATTTCACTCTCGCAGATCTGACGCGTGCATCTGACCTTCTCTCCTATAGTCATGTGCACCGGTATTCTTTTGAGTGGGGGGGGGGGGGGATGCTTAAAAATTGCTGTGGAATTTCATTTTGAAGTGTGTATAAATGACTTACAGTAAATATGTATGATGCACTTCATTAAGCTATAGCAGGCACATAATAGCTGGCCAAAAAATTTTTCAAAACTCATGAGAGCTTAAAAAATATTAACTTTATAGCCATGTAATAAGGAACAATGCTGTATGCATTAATGAGTTTAAATACACCTATATTTTTATGATTGTCTTTTGTAAGAGAATAAATTAAGTAAATTAATTATTTATATTAAATGTATTACATTTTTGTAATTTATCATCAGCTAATGAGTTTAATTGGAATCAGTTTTAAAATATTATATATATACGTTTATAAGATTCTGTTCCCCGATAGTGTGGGAAGTTTATAAGTTTCACGTAAATCACAGTCATTTAACGAGTGCACTTCAGTGCATATTGTACAGCAGTTATCATGTTAGCGTTATAATTTCTTGTTGACCTTTTTGAATTTTAAGCAAAGCATAAAGCTTACTTTTCAGTGACTCGAGTCATTTGTGTTCGCTCAGTTAAATGACTCTGACTCCTTCACTGGTTCATCCCGTTGCATGGTTTCTCCTACGTGTCACATGATCATGCTGCCATTAACGACAAACAGTAAACTGCTTAAGCAGTTAAAGTCATAGTTACTAGTCATTCCTAGTTTGTGTTATTTTTACACACCCAGGTCAAACATACATCCAAGCACGAGAAATGTTTTGCCCTGAATTTAAATTAACCAGAACTCACTGACTCAAACTATCTGATAGAGGAGCAAACCCCGGTCATGGTTGAATGATTTGCTGACTCAAGCACTAACCAGCTAAATATGAAAAGAGCGAAACCCTGCCGTTATCGAGTGATTCGCTGACTCAGATACTAGAGTGCTTAACAACAGGAGTGAATCTCGTCATGGCAGAAAAGATTCAGTGACTCAAGGTCATGCATGCACTTGCAAACAGACCTTAAACAAATCGTTTAAAAGACACTACTAGATAAACCTTTAATGTAAACTTACATTAAATCACAAATTGATTAATAGCCACAAAGTGAGTTCTGGATATGTATGGACATGTACGTAATGTTTTGTTTTCATTTCTGCAGATGAAAGCTAAGCAAAAGCAAACAAAACAAGGAACTGACTCCGTATATATGATGTCAGAAGTCCCACCTAATTAACTCCTTGAAACAGAGATTTTTAAATGCCGTCTTGAGCAATGAAATAGTTCTCCAGACTTACTTTTTGTCCCTCATTTTTGGCTTACATATTGAGTCCAGTCCCTGTACCTGACCTTTTTTTAATACACATTATAATTTAATTTTAAGAAATGGGGGGGTCAAGGCTTTTGCGCTCTACTGTATATATATAATTACGTATAATATGAGCTTTTCAGGTAATTTATTTCATAATTCAAATCATCTTCTTTGCATTTCCATTAGTCATTTTCTTAATCAGATCTCATTTTTAAATAATACAAATATAAATAAAATAAATAAAAAACAGTGCTCTTTTAATCCTGCTTACTGTGTGAAAGGTGTTATATAAACCATGGTTTAAAAATAGCTTAAAATATGATAATATCGCTAAGTGTAACAATATAAAGTGTAATATAAAATATGGTTCATTGTTAGTGCATACCTTGTGTATCTTCACAAAATAACTTATTGTCTTGGCAATGACCTAAAGACTTTTTAAGGAGTCTTGAGTTATTTAGTCTTGAGTATTGAGGGCTAGTCTGCATGCCCGCCGGGTTTGCACAAGACGTCTTTAGTGGTAGAACGAATTCCATTTTCACTTAATTTGCTGCTAGAAAACTGAGAAGTGCCTTAAAAAGTGCCTGCCATTTATTTTAACATGTGACATGTCATCATAAAATGCATGTTTCATTAAGCTATTAATTATCCTGATTGGTACTTCCTCGCACACAGATCTCACACTCGCACATGACACACACACACACACACACACACACACACACACACACACACACACACACACACACACTGCCCTAGTTTTATTACCTCCCTGGATGATGAAATAGCTTGTAATGGCCAGAAAACGTAAGGCAGTATTCGAATACTGAAATTCCTATTCAGGGATTTGTTATGCGCTACCTCTACAGGAAGTCAGTGAGAAAAAGTGGCAGTCAAATTGAAAAGGCAAATCTGGTAAGACTTTTATGGTCTGCAAGTTAGAAAGGCTGAAAACTTTGCAAAAGTGTGGTTTATAGTCTCATGCGTGTGAGGGGAATGTGCAGCTTACCGGTCCAAGAGAGATTCTACATTTCCAAGATATTTAAAGTCTCCTGGGAAAAAAATGAAGGTACTTTAGGTTACACATTGAGCACATTATCCATCAGGTTCTTCTTTCTGCTGTGATGTCGTGAATGATCTTTTATATTTCCACTTAGTGTTTTTTTTTTTGTCTGATTATTTTAAGCATGCACAGTCACTTTGCCCACAAAGTCCACCATCCAGTGAGATTTTCATTACCGCACTGTGCCAATTTCATGCCGTTTGAACTACAGTAGTACATTTATAGGTAGAAATATTGAACTGATATTCAGTGAAGCTGTTGCGTTTATGTGTTTAATGTTTCTCTATATTACATCCGTAAAACACGACCACGTTTACCACCCACATAAGGAAAGTTTTATCGCTGTGGAAAATTACACCTCACCAGAAATGTTTTTTCCCCTTTCCTACCAGTTAACCAAATAGCCGTTTGTGTAATCGAATATAAAATTTAGCCAGAAGGCATATTCCTTATCCATATACACATCAACCGTTTTTGTTAGAATAATCCTCACGACAAAAAAAGAAATTCTGCTCGCTTTGATATTATCATAGAACAGCAGTACTCTGAGCCATCACCCATCAGTGCTCTTCTCTCAGCCGTGGCCTGTTCGAGTGTAATGAGAGTCAGCTTTGTGTGTGAGCAAATTCCTGCTGTCCCTCCACAGGCCACGGCTCCCGTCTCCATCCCCTCCGCCAGCTCGGCTCGCTTCACTCCCTCCAGCAGCAACAGCTTTAGCATCTCTTGGCAGTCCCCACCCGTCACCTTCACCGGAACCCCAGTGAGTAAATACACATTCACAACACACATATATAGAGACACACATATATATGTATGCATTCATACAATCACAATACCAGACACACACATCAAACTACAAATATCCTTCTATGTGGATACTAATGTACAGTATAGTTAAGACTCTAGAAGTCGCTATGACATCATAGGCTCTTTTGCATAGTCATTAAATCGCCCTTACTTTTTTTTGCATATGAAGACATGAAAAAGGAAGAATCAGATCTGAATAGAAAAGCAGATTATGGCTAATTTAATCTAATTTAAATCTATCAAGAAGGTAAATATATGTGTAATGAAGGAGCGGCGATCAAGTCACCTTCAGGAAATGGACATGAAGGAAATGAATGAAGATGCAAAAACTTCTCATTATTTATAAATAATACCAACAAGACAGTTTATGACGAAATAACTGAGCGTGTGGGACAGACAATGCAATTCTCAATTGGTTGTTTTGGAACTGTGTTGGGTCAGGTGCTAGGATGATCAGGCTAGTGATTAGAATCCAGATACAGTTGAATGCTGGGTGGTTGGAACAGATGAGAGGGGAAATGAGGTCGCTGCTGAGGTTGTTACATAAACAATCAGTTTTTAAATTGTATGTGTATCTTTAGGCACTTTGCAGCCTGTCACAGTAGAACATTTGTTCCCATGTACTTAATTAAATCTACATAATTTAATTTAATATGAGGAAATCAGGGCATGCTCAAGACTATTGCACCCAAATGTGTCATCCCAAAATGTATATACACTTTAGGAAAAGAAAGGTAGTAGTACAGGATGTGTATTATTTTAATATAATATTAATACTATTATCATAGTATTCGCATATGATAGTAATATTATCAATATTATCATTATCATAATAATTATCCATAAATAATGTATAGGAATACATTTTGTATTAAAAAATTTTGTGAAGTGTGTATACTTTTTATATTTGGTTTATTATTACTCAAAAATTTTGGGATCACTTGCTAATTTTTATGTTTTTTATTTATTTATTTATTTTCTACAACAAAACTGTGAAGTGCAATTGCAAAACCCATTGATGAAACTGACTCTCATGAAGACCTTCCCAGGAAAGCAAGACCATAACTTTCCTCTGCTGCGGAGAAGTACCTGCCTCAAAAATCACAAATTAACAAATATCACCTTGAATTAGAGCCGTTATGATCATGAGTAGCAGACATGTCTCAACATTAACTGTTCAAATGAGATTATTGTATATTTTATACGCCTTCTGCAATGCTTTAAATAAAAATCAGGAATGAACATGGTGTGTGTCTGTTCATATACATACACTACCGCTCAAAAAAAAATTATAATAAAAAATTTTTTTAATAAAAAACAAATAATATATATATATAAAAGCAGCTGGCTGGATTTGCACTGATGTGGAAAATTTTAAACTTAATTAATTTGTCTGTAGTTAGGTATTAACTATTTTACCAGTTTCTATTTTCAAGCATAACTCAAACAGAATTTTCATCTTTTGCAACCAAACTGCAAAAGCAAGAACCTTCCTACTTCTGTTCTGGAAAATACAGTACATTTAAAGGCCAGTTATTTATCATTTTTACATCACCAGTTGTTTAATTTCTGCTCTTTTCTTGCTTGAGGCGAAATAAGGAAACATGTGATGGATAAGAAACCGGCTGATGTTAATTAGTCATCTTTTGTCGTCATGTTTTTATCGCTCTTAGTGTGCATTTTCGGGGGAAAACACATAATTTTCCGGCATGCATGAAAGTCTTGATGTGTTTTTTCATCGATAAAGCAGACCATGTGAAACAAAGTTTTGCAGGAAATTACACCATGATATAAAACATTTTAAGGCAGATTGGAAAGAAAAAAATTACAATCATTGTTTCAATGTGTTTACTTTTCCATTCTACACATGAAGCAGATAAAAACATAGACAGACATGATATCTTAGCTAATGCCAGATAATATAAGTTATAACACACACATACGAAAATATTTGCAGATTGTATGCATTAAAAATGAGCTGATTTGTGTTACAGGCCTCTCCCACTCACAGTCAGACGCAGGGTTTTAGCGAGCAGCGCTCTCAGGCCATCCCAGTCCTCACGTCTCTACCCCGAGCCTCAGGATCACTCAGGTACATCTGTTTTTATTTTCTACAAGTTTAACATTGTTCACTTTCCAGCAGTTGTGCCTACAGGGCACGTTTGAAAGACTCGGTCATAGTGTTTGTGTTGGTAATGGCGTGTGTGTGTTTGTTTGTCGGTGCAGCAGGAAGTCCCGAGGCGAAGGGAAGAAGTGCAGAAAGGTGTACGGGATGGAGAACCGAGACATGTGGTGCACGGCGTGCCGCTGGAAGAAAGCCTGCCAGAGGTTTGTGGACTGAGCTGCCCAGGGAAAAGGGGCACGATTCCTTCTCTTGCAAAACTGTTTCTGCTGCACCTCCTTAACACCACAGTTTCCAGAATGCTCCACTCGGACCCAGGATCTGAAACGAAATCTCCTCAAACATTCCCAGTGCACTTGCCAAAAACTGAGAGAACGGCAAGTAGCACAGTATTGCAAAAAAACAAAAACAAAAAAAACAAGAATGAAGGAAAGAAAAGAAAAAAAAAAGCAAAGATTGATTTTTTTTTTTTTTACTTTTTTTTTTTTTTTTTAAACATTTGGCTGGTTTAAAACATTTGTGTAAAACATGAAGGGACCAGACATGGTGGGTCCAATCACTGCCGAAATTTTGTTTTCTACAAAAGAAAAATGTTAAAAAGAAGAACACGTGGAGTGCTACAAAATGGAGTACAGACTAAGATCCTTGTTTTCCATGGACTCTTTTCCACTTCTGCTTTTGAGCAGGGATAAACGTTAGCGCCAACTGCCAACCACACTCCAGACTGTCCACCCTCGCTCTGAGAGACTGCGTGGTTGTGGTTGTGGGTGTGTGTGTGTGTGTGTGCGTGTGTTTAGGGAGGAGCGTGCCCTCTGGTGGAAATGGATCAAAATATGATGGAAAAGAATAAGCCACTGCTTTTCTTCCGTACAGTCAAGCAATTTACACTCACTAGGGACGGACAGGTTTTCTATCTCTGTTTTATATGTGTGTCATTTCTTTCAGGGATGATGCGTTCAGCGAAAGCAAAACCAGCAGCTATGTTTAAAAGCAGCGGAGGTTTTTTTTTTTTTTTTCTTTCCGTTTTTAGGAGATGTTTCTCTATCTACCTGCAACCAAAAACAAGGATTCTCTGTGCCATTTCTGTTTTTTATTTTTTATTTTTTTGTATTCGGTTGTGCATGACCGCTATGTTAATAAACACCCCTCTCATCAGAGAACGGCGGTGTTTAACCCAGCCACGCCCACTCAGTTGAGCCTGCGTCCAACGACTTTGTCCCTCGTCCATTAACGGACAGGTCGGCATACAGCTTACCTGCTGAACATTGTCCAAGCACTTAAAAAAGAGGCATCGAGTAAGATGTATCCCTGTGCATCGGTTTATCCTGACCTCACACATTTTACGTAGGAAGTAATAACAGATAGAGCACTTAGAGTACCGCGACGGCCTGGGAGCTCGCGCATTGGGCACAAGCTGCAAGCACTTGAGCGTGTTTTGTTTTGAGTCTGTTGAGCCGATTGTGTAACCAATACTGCACAGTGATCACGTGAGGAGGAAGTGGAATAGTTTTTTTGTTTGTTTGTTTTTTTTTGTCCGCGCTGCTTAAGGTGATGAAGACTGGATGAAATTTTTTTCCGTGTTCGGGTCCTCCTGGGGTTTGTCCAGCGGTGATGGACTTTTATGCAAGAAGAAAAACGGCTGCTCAACGGGCAGTTGTAAGTTCTCCGGCGCTGTTTTTTTTTTTTTTTTTTTTGTCCTTTTTAATGCAGTATTGTATAAACAAGTATCCAACACACATCTCAGCACCAGCACACACCACAGTTAATCCCCCCCTTCTTATTATTCCTCTACCGTCAGGATGTTTATGTATGTAGCTCTAAGCTAAATTTGAAAAACACTGAGAAGTGTGTACTGTAGCACTTCACGGAAACCGGGACACGGTTTACACCTGGTCATTTCATGTTTTTTTGGCGGATCAGGATCGAACCCGGATCAGGATTATTTACTTAAGGTGTGAACGCATCTCAAAACGGATTTGAATCTGATTTCTCATGAGACAATGCTAATATTCAGTAAATATTGACTTTTTTTTTTTTTTTAAAGGCTAAAGGAGACATTCCCGAAAATAAACGTTCGTCTCCAGCGTGTCTAAAAAAACAAAACATGCAAATGTTAGCTAGCACGCTCCAGGTCAAAACGTTCCCGCAATGTTTCTTCAGTGCACTTGGAAAAAAAACGTTCACAAAACATTCCGTTAAATGTTAAATTGTTAGCTTGAAAGCCACATTTGGTCGTCAAAACCTGTCTCGGTACACTACAACACAACACACTTAGTGTAGCATAGTGTTGATTTCATTCAAGTCAATATGATACACACGATAACACAGTGTGTGATAAAATACAAAAACAATTCAGCTGCACGAGAATCGATTTTTTTTTCCGATGTTGATGTAACGTGGCTCACCGATACGATTCAATCCAGTACAGTTTACTCCAGTTACTCCACGTATGGATGGGACCTTTCTCTCTCGCACACTCTCTCACTCACTCGCCTGGGGAGCGTATATCCTTTGTCCCATCCATCGATTTACGACAGCACTATTGGTTTTCCTTTACAATTCGAACTGGACCTCGGTTTGTAAATCAGCTCACACACTGGGTCACACACTGTTGGCCTGACTTTCCAATTTGCCACTTTAAAGCAATTCGAAATGCAGCGCAAGACATGAGGGACAGCACAGGAAGTCGAAGGTGTTTAATGAACTGAAGGAGCCCGTTCCATCCGACACCAGTGATCAGATCTTTAATTCAGCTAAGATTTGGATTAAAAACAAGCGCGCACGGGTTTAAATCTTCTCAGGATATAAAACGCATAGAAGATCCATGGAATGACCAGGTGTACAGTAAATATAAATGAAGATGAAAAAGTCTGATTGAATGTTGCATTTTCTTTTCCCAGTCCTTGTTCTCCATTCTTGTGCTGTTTCTACAGAGTACACAGTACTTTAAGGTGAAAGAAACTGCCATTATATGTCATGTGAAGTTTATAGTCTATTAAAGAAAATGCAGAAACTCTACAATTTATGTTCACACTCAATCTTTAAATTACTTTTGTTTTTCCATCTTTGTTTTCTATATATATTTCTGCATACAGAAATGTTGTATCAGTGCCGCATATCCTCCTGAGATAGGATGTGTCGTGCTCGGCACAATGCCAGAATCATTCAAACTGGTAGAGACTTATAAGCAGAGCTGGGCGGTAATAGAAAATCAACATTCGTACAAACACGTTTAATTGGAAATATCTATTAAAAGTTGCGAGCATTTAATTAGTGTAACTGCAGCTGCGCTTCTGATGTGGAAAATTGCACGTCTGTATACTGTACCCTGGAATAACATAGTATATACTCTATACTCACTCATCATCTATACTGCTTTAACCTATATAAAGGGTCGTGGGGGGCCAGGAGACTTAGGGGCACGAGGAAGGGTACACCGTAGACAGGATGCCAATCCATCTTAGGGCACACACACACACACACACACACACACACACGCCAGGCAATTTGGGAACGACAATTAGCTTTTGGACTGTGGGAGGAAACATTCCGCTACTTCATACTAATTTTTATCATAGTATTCATTATGTAAGACCTTTCATCTGGTACACAGAACATTCAGCCACGATCATGTTTGAGTGCAGCTTTTTCATATCACTTTTTTTTTCTTATTATAACAAAATGAGTTCAATTCAGGTGGTCCATGCCAAAAACTGTCCAAGCTTTTAAAGTGGAAAAAGCAGCTTTGAACTACTTTTTAACACGAGAGTTAAAGTTATGTTAACTGGCATAAACATGATTTTCAAGATAAAAATTAAAGGAACCCATTGTAATGTTTGAATGTTTGCAGTAACCACTGAAGCGTCATAAGTTCGTTAGCATAAGTCAAACTCTTCACTGCAGAAATTTTTGGTTGTCATAATGTTGTGGCGACATTAATTTGGAAATGTTACCAGTTTGAAGTTGTACTTTCATCAATTGGTTTGATGAAATGACTTCAGAAAAACGTTGATTTCAAGATGATAGGATAACGTTGAACGAATGCCCCTAACATAACGTTAGAAAAACAGTATTAATACCAAACTGATGCAAGTGTCACAAATAAACACCAGGCAACAGGAATTAACTGGAAACGCATTGGAAACTTACTTTTAAGATCAATTCTGCAATGCAGTTTGGATGCTGTGCAAACATTATATTACAGTAAAGTAATTATTGATCTAAGATGCACCTCACTGTAATATTTCTAAAAGAAAACTAAAAGTGAGGTAACCTTCCAACACTCAGAGATGCATGACATGAGATACACACTGTGTGTGGGAAGCTGTTGTATACGTTCCTATATCTGAACAAGAATTCTAAACCCTGTTAAAAAAGGATCATGGATGCGGTCAGATGTTGTTCTAATGGACATTAATTGGCATAAACAAGCTCAAAACAATGGTTACAACTTAATCTTTTTGAGGTTGTAATTGCAGCATTGCGTTTGGGTCGTTCATTCAACATTATCTCAACGTCATTTCATCAAAGTTCATTGCCAAACAACGTCATTACAACTATACAACATCAATCATCCAGCCTTAGGGTTCCTGCTTGATCAGGGGATTAAAAAACGTCACTTTATACTCTTCTGAAAAGCTGAACTAAAAGTACCCATCACCTTGTATCTGCATCACCAATGAAACATTAAACCTCCTTACAGTATTACGTGTGATTCATCACCAGCTTTTAAAACTCAATATGTTTAACTTAACCTGGAAACCAACACCCGGATTAATTCAACCTGTCAAAAATTTTTTTAAAAACACTTGAAAATTTGAAAGTCCTTATATTTACATGATTTCCCCGAGACGATGATATCGCCCAGCTATGCTTAAAAGTCCCAAATGCTTGTGATTTGATACGGCTGTATGAGTGTGTTTGAGAATGTGGGTCACTTTAAGAAGAAAAGCAGCTGATATCTTGGGAGGTCAAAGCTACATCCTAGACCTTGTTTTAACCCCTTAACAGCATTCTGCTACCATATAAGTATTCGTCTAAGGGACAGCCTGGATCGCTGTGTTGTTTACACACACACACACACACACACACACACACACACACACACACACACACACAGAAGAAAAACTTGAACCTTTTTCCATCATGATTATGGTGAGGTAATGATGTGTTTGTTTGTCCTGAGTATAAATACTGATCCCTGGACGTTATGACACTTATGGGTGATTTCCACACACACACACAAAAGACGCCACTGCGATATATAAAGTGATGGCGCGAAACGCCATTGTGGTGCTTGTGTATGATCCGACTGCCACAGGTTGGTTTACGTCTCGGTCCCCGGTGCATTAGCGGTACAATTCCACGAGTAAAATGCTAAAGCATTTCCTCTTTACTTCCTGTTGTTCTATAATCTACTTCTTTCATATCCTGTAGCTAGAGTATTATATAGATACATACAGTATATAGCTACACATTGAGCAGCCGTGTTTTCAGTGGTGTACAGTATAATCCTGCAGAACATCTTATTTCAATGATCGAAACGTTCCTGCTTCCCTTGTTACAGAATAACGCAGTATAGTATCCAAGATATAACCGATCACAATATAACTGTTTATTTTATCTGACTATGTGACTACATTGCTGTATGTATGTGCATTTTAACACAGTTCAAACACACACAGAGTTGTGTCATCATATTTTGCCTTGAGGAATGCACTAGTTTCTGCCATGCATAAAGAAAAACAAGTCATTCGGTTTCATACAGTATGCTACCAGATATACGCTGGTTAAAGCTTTGCCGGTTGAGCATTTTAAAGCACTTCTGCAAGATTTCTTACTTTATTAATTAGGTATACCTTCAACATGTTTGTTCAGTACTTGATCCTAATCCTGAAATGAATAGCCTGCTTAGTTTTAAGCAATCACGGGCGTAATTGAAGTTTTTTAGCTGGTTGCTAAAATGTGTGTTGCTAGAAATGAACTTCTCGTGCCGAGTTCAAGATCACATGACGTTTAAACAGAATGCGAGGGTTGTCAAGACGACAGATATCGGCGAGGTCAATAAAAATGATCATGAATTGCAGTGTCTCGGTGCTCAGTGCTCGCTGAATTGAAGTGCTCTCACATCCGAAAGTATTTGCCACTTTAGCCACCACCTTTGTTCTCGATCTACAGTATATACATAATTATTTACCATAATACACTATAATGCCAAAGGTATTCACTCACCTGCCTTCACTTGCATATGAACTTGAGTAAGATCCAATTATTCATCCGTAGGGTTTAATATGATGTTGGCCCCGCCCCCTTGGCAGCTAGAACAGCTTCAACTGTTCTGGGAAGGCTTTCCACAAGGTTTAGCAGTGTGTTTACGGGAATTTGTGACCATTTGTGATGTCAGACACTGATGTTGGACGAAAAGGCCTGGCTCGCAGTCTCCACTCTAATTCATCCCAAAGGTGTTGAGGCCAGTCAAGTTCTTCCACCCCAATGGAACCCATCAATGTATTTAGGGACTTTGCTTTGTGCACTGGTGCACAGTCATGTTGGAATTACAAGGGGCCGTCTCCAAACTGTTCCCACAAAGTTGGGAGCATAAAATTGTGCAAAATGTCTTGGTATGCTGAAGCATTAAGAGGACTTTTCACTGGAACTAAGAGGCCGAGCCCAACTCCTGAAAAACAACCCCACACCATTTGTCTTTATGGACTTGCACAAAGCAAGATCCATAAAGACAAATGTGCTTCTGGAGGAATGATCAAAAATTCCCATAAACACACTCCTAAATCTTGTGGAAAGCCTTAACAAAAGAGTGGAAGCTGTTATAGCTGCAAAGGGTGGGCCAACGCCATACAGTACTAAACCCTATGGATTAAGAATTGGATGTAACTCAAGTTTACATGCATGTGAAGGCAGGCGAGCGAATACCTTCGGCAATATTGTGTATACAGTACAGTATATCAGGCTACGATCAAGAGTAAGTGAGCACTGTATCGGACTAATACCGATATCTGTATCGATGCGTCCCTACTTACACCTAAAAGCGTGTCTGTTGATGTTTGAGGTTGAGTGAAAAGTTGCGCTGCATCATCCCGGCTTTGTGAAGGTTTAATTAAAGGATTTGTCTTGATTGTTTTGAGTCATAGCTGTGATGGTAGTGCCTTTCAAAAAGGCAGAATAGGACCTGGGATACGAGTTCTGCGATGCATTCAACCAACAAACCGGCCTCCGTGTCCCTGTGAAGACGCTCAGTGTTTAGGGTTTCTGAGTGTTTCGTTGCTGTGCCGTGAAGCAGACGTGCGTCTCTGCTTTCAGGAATGTAGTGTTTAGGGACACACTGGAGCCTGACTGTGCCTTGAAGAGGTGTGTGTGAGTGAGTGAGAGTGACTGTGTGTGTGTGCGCGTGTGTGTGTGTGCGCGTGATGATGTATATAGAAAGCAAAAGGAATGTACCTGGTGTAAGTTTATCCAAGTTCTCCGTTTTTGTACCAATTAAACAGCTTGGCTCTAGGAGCCCTTTTCCCTTTTTTTTTTCGTTTTCTAGTGGAAGTGTTTTGCTAAGACGTGTCCTTTTTCTCCTTCCTGACTGTATTTTGTAATCAACTGCAGTACTGTAGAACTTTTGTCTTTTTTTTAAAACCTGGTTTCCAAAATGTGGATATTTCAGTTGGTTTGTTATGTCTGCGTTTTGGGAACCCAAGAGCCTTTTTCCTATACAATGGCTACATCAGTGAGATCATTCATTCTAATCAGAAACACAAGCCTTACAGAAAACCACGCCATGCACGTGTTATATCGGGCGAAAAAACACCAGGACAATTAAATTCGAAGACTAATTTGTTGTAATACAAATAAAAGCACTTTTTTGGGGGGATAATTTGTCTGAATTGAAGTCCCGGGACATCAACGATAATTAGCGATCCACAGTGTATTACCCAAATGCTACCGTAACAGTGCATGCGAAGTGTAAGCTCGGTGTCCTGTAATGAATTATGTCACTGCTCTTGTTAATCAACGACCATGTTAACCTCAAGAACACAAAGACTGTCGCACTGGATTTTTACACTTTTTAAATCTATACTCTGACTGTATTTTTAATACTGCATGTGCATGCTTCAAAAAAAAAAAAGATGAGGACCGAAATATGATCTGAATTTCTAAATGTGTATACCGTGTTTTGTCTCTAAAAGCCAGAGGGCAGGCAGGCTGCAATGCATTATGGGGAAATTGCAAAAAAAAAAAATAATAATAATTTTGAACGGTGTAGTAAGAAAGGATTTTCAGCGTGGTCGTTCTATAGTCTCGTTTAAATGTACGCTGGCCTCTTGGACGTGGAAAAGCAGACGTTTTTTTACGCAGCTCCGATTGGCTGGAGTACCACATACTTCATGTGCCACATTCTTCAGGTCTGGGAAGAAAGCCAGAATTCCCTGGGATATTTTTGACGCCTGCTCTATATTTAGCAGGCGACACAAATTGGTGGATTTTATGGCACACAGAGGCAGAGGGGAACGTGGTAATAAACAAATAGTCTGGCTGCCATGAAAGACATTGTAGATGCCAATGATGAAAAGATGAGAGCGTAGAGAAAAGTACATGACCATGCCTCGCCACTACAGATCAATCACAACACGACCGCAGCACCCGCTTCAATGGCAACTGCCTGCTCTTGCTCGGTAGCCCGTCCGAAGTGTGCTTAGTTTTTATTCCATTCTCGCTGTAAGTATGTTAATCAGACTGGTGAGGCTTATATGACGTGCACACAAGGGGTATACTGAGTATACAACAAACACGGATGTTAAGAATTAAAGATGTTTTGTGATTACTGGGTAGAGTCGCTGCAATAGAATTTTAAAGCCATAGAAGGTGGACAAAGCTATGAATTACTAAACCGAAAAAAAAACTATCTGTCAATCAAGGAGAGGATGAGACTGGAATGTGAAATGTATTAGTAAAGGTATACATGTCATAAAGCATCACCGGGTCCAGTACAGTATGTGTGGCTCATTGCTTCGAGAAGATTTCGCTCAGCCTACAATGGAAACTGTTGATTCTCCAACACTGTCAACTCGATACAGTTTTTCACTTCTTAGGAAATTTGAAACTTAAAAATGTATCGCGGTTATCACTTAGGCCGAGCTGTAAAAGCCACAAGCAGACCCTCCGAGTCGGAACAAAGTCCTGTGAGAAATTCACACTTGGCGTACGAGTGAGAACACCGCCGCCCAACCCTGAAACCAATGAATTAAAGCAATATTACAATGCTAATTCAAAAATGTTTCACTGTTGTTAAATATATTAAATACTGTCGAAGTGACCTGAGTATTTCACAGTTGGATTAAAAGACCTGAAGGACAGCGGATGAAGCATGACGTTTCATTTCTCATCACAGTCTATACAGAATTAAAAAACATCTCATTTCATGCCGGATTTTTATTCTTAGCGCTGGGTTATTAACTTTAATCATACACTGCCTGGTGGAAAAAAAAAAGGAAAAAAAAGTAGCACACACTAATACAGTATGTCTTCGATCACACATTTTTTTTATCATTGCATTTATTTCTGTCGACACTAACAGTAACACATGTAGTAGTAGTAGTAGTACTGTAGTAGTCTTCTCCAGCCCATCCCTGAAACTTCTTCTCTTCGTGGTGTGTGTGAAGATGATTGCCCGTGCTCTCAGAAGCACTCTTTCACATTTTGAGCGCAATAAATCTTGGCATTGTTGTCCTGGAAAATTCCTGTTCCGTCGGGAAAGAAGTAATACCTTCAGGTAGTCATTTTTCTTTTTTTTTTTTTTTGAAACATGACATTATTGAGCCTGGACTCGACCACAGTAACACTTTTTTCCATGGACACGGGATATGTTTCCCGTCGTGTTTGTTTTAGAAATGAGAAGCTACTTGCTGTAGCAATTAGGGTTTAATAAAGGTTGCGGGCTGAGACAAATAAATCATTGCAGTAATTTTCCAGGCTTTTTTAAAAGTATTTTTTTGCGATTTTTAAGATTCAAATGCAGACTTCTTTTTTTTTTTCTTTCTTGCCAGGAAGTGTAACCTAATCAATACACTTAGTTCTTGTTTTTAATCATCAGATTCTATCACATTCGAAGCATAGAAACCTCCTCTTTCCTCTCTTCCTTCTCCGGTTCTCAAAATTCTTATCTGTTGAATAAATTCTCTTAAAGCCGCATTAGAGCTATTTTACAAATATAATCGAAATAGCCAGAATATTCCCGTACGCATCTTAGTAACGTCCCAAATATTTGACTGTGTATTGGAGCCAAAGAGATTTTTTTACTTATGAACTTTCCACCGCCAGAACAAGTTCATGTTACATGTTTTTTTGTATTTGTGGTTTGGACTAAACCCATCTAATTCAAATGACCATTAAAATAACTGTGAGAAATCAATAATAGACATAATATAATATAATATAATATAATATAATATAATATAATAAATTTCATCATAAAATCGTAGGCCAATGATCCCAGTTTAAAAACCGCTAAATTTGGGTTTTAGGTTGCACCCTATAATTCTCCTCGCTCTCGTATGAGTTTCGGCAACATCTGACAATTACACTAAGCTGAAAGTCTGCTACAGTGTTTTTTACGCTGCATCGCCAGGCAAAGTTAACCCCAGGAATGCTTTATCAACATGAAGAGACATAAGACATTTTAAATCTCCAGATTAGTCCACAGTGTCGAAAGCATTCAAAATACTGACTGTAACTCAAGCTGTCTGTGAGAGCTGGAACTTATATAGAAACCTTTGTTTCATCGTATCTGTTCAATTACGTGCTCTGGATTAATGAGGTCTCGTTTCCAGATAAATACTGCCAGGATGTGAGAGTAGCTCGAGAAATCTCTTGAGATCGGTGCGCCGCCTTTCTCTAATAACTCACCACACACATACGCTTATACATCACGTTATATGTGTTACTAGTTGACATTCACACACACACATGCTGCTGGGGTCCCTGAGGAATCTGAGGACGGAAAGCCTGTCTCATTTTCCGTGGTGTAATTTTCCCTCCGCTCCGCCGTCTTTGTTTCCGTAACGAGCAGACCGAGAGTGACTAAGATTCCGAGGTTCTTCTTAATTGATGACGATAATGGCTATATAACCCTAGCTAATCCGGACAAATTCCTCATCGCACTAAGTAACTTTTTTTTCTTTTTCTTTTCCCCTTCTATTCTAGGCGATTATGCAATGTTGTGTCTACAGCGCACAAAGCCGTAAGGCTACACCTAAACCAATAATACTTACGAAGTTCATGTTATTATGCAACTCAAACAGCAGACTAATCCAGAAGCACAGTGGATTAAGTAATGAAAGAGTTGACAGTGTCAGAGATGGTTATTTTGTGATCTGGTATGATTACGGTTACCGCAATATCTTTTGCAAATGAAAGCACTTGCTATTATGTGTATAATGTCTCAGTGTTTCTTGTGTTGCAGCGGTTCCCAAACTGAGCCGAGGATCCCTGGGCTTATACAGGGCACAGACAAGAAACAGAGCTATTCAGCACAAACAAATACAAATTGGTATTAAAATGAAGTTTAAAAAAAGGTTTCCAATCGTTGATGCATAAATCACATGCTGGTATAAAGCTCCTCTAACCTGACCTCGCTACTCACAATTCTCCAGCATCTTGTCATTTTTCTGCCTCTTAAAAGGGGTCCTTGGTGATAACTGTTTGGGAAGCTGTGTCTTATTGCACCTTTTTCTTTTTTTTCCTCTACTGGTTCTCTTAAACGAGGACCTCAATAGACTGTTATCTTCTCACTCACGGGCTGTGCTGGTTTTTATTCGAAGCCGTGTGTACATAAAGACTGCCATTGTAATCTGTGCTACAGTGAAAATGTCCTGGTGCTCGTCAGTGCCGCTGTTGATGTTTCCTTTGGTGTAAGTATGACGTTTCAGAGACGCTCTGATTTCTTGGTCACAAACTAATAAAGACTTTTTGGCAGCTGTTTACTACACTCCCGTGTTCCTGTGTGATTATTCATTTATGTTCTATACTGCTTATCATATATAGGGTCACAGGAGGCTGGGAGCAGGCGGGGTACACACCACCACGATACATATGCACACACTACGGGCAATTTGGGAACACTTTGGGAAATTAGTGTGACACCTAATGTGTGTGTCTTTGGTGGGTTTCCTCCGGATACTCCGGTTTCCTCCCACAGTCCAAACACAGAGAGAACGTGAAAACTTCATGGACGCAGCAGCAGGAATCGAACCCTCGACATTTAGACCCATATTGGTTAACAAAAAGCCTGAGAGCATGAACCAGCTTAGTATTAGTGCATTTATGTGAGTAACGTTTACCGTAATCTCTTCAGCTAAAAACAAACAAATACTCAAAATTCATATCAAATTATTTACATACTGAAAATATACAGTGTGTTATGAATGTGACGAACCTTTATGAGAATTGACTGGTTTTCTACAATTTCTACAAAGTGAATTTTAATGACAAAAGAGAATCGAATGAACACAAAAATGTGCAGATTTGAAAATGTTGGTCATTTTTGCAATAAATGATTTCTGATTAACTGACATCAGAGAAGTGATGTTCTTTACTGTATTTAGTTTATAGAAAACTGATTCAGACACATGTTTCATTAGTCAATTTTAATGTAAAACACTTGAATAGAAATGATGAAAAACCTAACAATAAAATTATTAAATCAGCTATTATTTCTCAGATTTTTCTCTTTTTTTCTTTGTATTTTCATTATTTATTTGTGGCTTTGATTTTTTACACCCAGCATTCAACTACAAGTAAAACTTTAATCAGTACAAGCAGATTTTTTTTGTGTGATTTAGCATATCATTATGCTTTAGTGTAACCCCTGTGCGTAGTTCTTCCCCATGCGAAGTTTGACCTTTGCATGGAATCAGCCAATAAATTAAATATAGCCAAGAAGAGAAAACAAAAGGAACAATACGGCATTTCTTTCTTTTGTTTCCAATTAACAGCAAAGGCTGGCCTGTTATTTCATCTGTTACTGTAGATTACCTTTTGAATGTAATCCAATCGTTTTAATATAAGATACATTAAAAAGAGCAAAAAAACAACAAAAAAAACTGAGCACATTCTAAGGTTTCATTTGACTGCCTTTAGATTTAATTCCGGTGTGCAATGTGGTGGCCCATTCATGTGTGAAAATGAATCCTCCTGCTCCCAGAACCACTTTTTCACTATTAGAGACCAGCAATATGCCTGTGCCATCAGGGAAGAAAAAGAAAAAAATCTGCTTACTTGTTTTAACCTCAGTACATTCAGGTATACAACTGACTTATGATCAGATCAACTCAAGAGATGTAGTTATTCCATATAGTTTTGTTGAAACACAATGTTATAGAAGCTTAATTTTATGAAAGTCTGATATGTGTGCATGACACCAAGGTTATATTCACTTTGGTGTTCATTGCCTGGCCAAAAAAAAGGTCAAACATTAATTAAAAAATAAATAAATAAATAAAATAAAATCACACATTAATATTTTGTTGGACCGCCTTTAGTTTTAATTACCATGGCATTGTTTCACAAACCCATGCACTACCATAACATTAATTTCCACCCAGATTTTTGGCTGAGATCATGTATTGATGGAGAAGAGAGGTTTGATTCTCTCTTTGATCACTCACAAAGAGATGTAATGGTGTTGGTGGCCAGATCATGTGTGAGAATGATTCCTCATGCTCTCGAAATCATTCTTTCACGATTTGAGGCCTGGAATAGGCCTGTGCGATTAGGAAAGAAAAACTCCATCAGTACATTCAGGTCACCAGCTGACTTCATTTTATTGCCACATAGCGTTGCTGAGCCTAGACCTGACCAACTGAAGCAACCCCAGATCATAACACTGTCTCCAGAGGCTTGTACAGGTGGACACTATGCATTATTGGTGCATCGCTTCATGTGTTTCCCTTCTTACCCTGATACTCCCCTAGCTCTATTATAGGGTCAATCTGGACTCATCTGACCACATGACCTTTTCCATTGCTTCAAAGTTCAATCTTTATGCTTGCTAGCAAACTTAACTACACAAAGGAAATGTCAGGAAAAATGAGCAGAGAGCACTTAAGCACTTTGAATTGCTTTGGAGAAATGAAGTAGAATTCAGAGTTTTGACGGTTCAGCACTATCATTCCACTCCATTTAATAAAGCACTGGGCAGTTCTTAATGAAATTCCAGGAATTTTATCAAACATTCACTTTGTTTTTCTCGATGCATGTCCATCTAAAATTTTCTTAGCATTTCTTTGGCCGGCCTTCTGTTATTTCACGGTTATTGAAAGTGGCATTTATGATCCTGAATATTCCACAAACAGAATCCAAACCAGCTACTGCTTGGGATTTTCCTATTTGCATTAAAATTCAAAGAAATAGAATGAAATGTTTAAATTAATCTTATTTGTTCTTATTTATTTGGCTTTACACAATGAAAAATGCATTAGTTACTGAAATCATATAAAGCCCAAAAAAATTATATCAAAGTAAATTAATTTATA
>JAQMYG010000023.1:26995099-27016533 GCA_030014215.1 Clariallabes teugelsi | reverse complement strand
AACATTGCACAGGCAGGGTGTAATCATGGCCACCAGAGCTGTGAATAAAAAAAAAAACTCTTAAAGATTAACTCGATGATGCTTTCTTGAATGTCCTGATGACCTACAGAATTTAAACGTGTCTGTGCTGATGTAAAACGGTTTAAATGTTTATTAAGTAGAAGCTAAGAGCCCTATACGGTTGAAATAAGGACAAAAAACTAACAAAAAAAATCTTGATGAACCCAATTTGAAGGTGTTTCTGTTGACCCTACAATAGAGCACAGAGGAGGAGGTGGGGCTACATGTGGGTACTACAGTTTTACACTGCCACCTAGTGTTTGTTAGAGGAAGTGCAGCATTACATTGGCTTTATCAAGTTGGAAGTCTGGGAGATTTGAAGCGCTGAAAGCCAGGCTTTAAAAGTCTGTCTTTAATACTTGAATAAGCTTAAAAAGTAATCAATTGAACAATTTTTGCAAAAAATATTATTTTGCTGCTCGACCTGTTTCAAACAAAACATTTAATTAAGTACTGATGCATGTGCTTGCAAACCAGCTTTATAATTTAGAATATAAATTATAAAGCTGTCTTTATAATTGCCACAGCTGTATAATTGCCACAGCTTACCTATAATAGCCTGCTGTTTATTTATGTTTATGGCAAAACTGCTGAAAATGTTTGTACATTTATTGCCTAAAGGAAAATACCATGCTGGTCTTTTAAATTAACAAGATCTTAGTAGCATCAATTAAAAAAATTAAAGTTTGTTTTTACACAGGTTAACAGTTTCTTAAATAACCCATAATGCCATTGAGCAGGTGAAGAGGTGAGAGAGTTGGGCGGACAAAAGGACTGAAGCACATTGATGATTTAGTTCAAAGAGGGGACTGGTGCAAGTGGTGCCTAACTCGTGGATAATATTTCAGTGAACCATAATTAAAATACTAAAAAATATTGTTGTGCTTTTATTAAGAATATACAAATTTTGTCTTTTAAATTTCATTCCCCCCCCCCCCAATCTTGAATCAAATATATTATGATTTAGCTTGCAAAGATTAGGAAACACAAGTTAGAGATGTACAACGCACAGCCTTCTGGACTGAAAAATGTTAATTACCAGTAGAAATAAAGGATCTGTACCTATGGACAGGACTTATTTTAGATGTGCAACTTCACTAATTAATTAATAACTAATTATGCGGGGTAACCTTATTTATATCCAAAATTCTAAAAGAAATGTGAGCTGCAAAGACAAAAACCATTGCTGAATTATATGAAATGACATTACAAAAGAAAAGAAAAAAGCAATCCAGCAGCTTTTGAGCATGAGCTGTTTAACAGGAGGAAAAGCCTGCCAGCCCAAGCCTCACACAATTATATTAGCCTTTAGATTTTTATAAATGATAGTGTATAACAACGTATTTATAAAAGAACATAGTGGTTGAACATTCCTAACATTTTATTACACTATAACAAAAGAGTATCGTAAAATATTAACTAAGAAAGTCAAGAAAAAAAACTCCAACATGTCCATCTATTGCCTTTACTTTCTTTTATTTTTCCATTACTACTCTGCATTGATTCTGTGAGGCTAGAATTTAGACATAAAACATCAACAGTGATAAAAGTACAAAGCAACAGTGAGTCTTGACTACATTTGTTCTATTTCAAAACCCACCTGAGCAACACAGCCAGAGTGTTTATAGAGGTTTACATGCAAGTGGGATAAGGACATAAAGTAGACTTGCTGAACCCTGAAGGAGATCCAGAGTTTAGTTTTTAGATTATAAACAACTAGATGGAAACTTTCTCCTATTTTTAAGCCAAAACCAAGATAAAACTTTGCGCATAAAGTGTTCCTTACAAGCACAACACAGCTCTAAGACTTTAATGAAGAAAGTTTACAATCTGCCAAAAGTGTGACCTTGTTACAATGAAATAATTATTTTTCATCATAGAAGCTTTGACAAAACATGTTTTTTATGCATTCATTTATTACATTATGAATTTTATAGCAACCATGTAGAAAGGACTCGTATAAGCGGTGCTCCATATAAATGCCTTAAAAACCTGTGTAACTATTAACATGGTAAACTTTTCTGTGATTTTTTTTTTTTTAGTCTCTTTTGTCAGCGCTCTGTAACAGTTGCTGGAAATCCTACAGGACACAATGCTTCTCAGTACACGCTGTATATTATTTCTTATTAGGTTCAACGGAGAAAAAGAGGCTGATGAGGAAACGAATGTTAACGTCACTGATTGACCTTCAGCCCCTATTGCCAGTCTGTTTTCTGGACTGACACCATTTTATTCATTCTATCTTATCACTAGTTTTGTGTCTATAAAACCATAAATGTTCAAAAAGTGTTGCATGTCCTCATGTTTCCAGCAGAGGGAGAAAAAAAAAAAAAAAAACATTAATTTGTACAGACTCCCTGATGAGTCTGATTCTGATCACAGATTCAGGTAGAAATTATTATACTAACCTGTTCAATACATATATCTAACCTGAGGTTGGCGTTGCTTTATATACCATGTACTTTAAATGGGTTACGCTCTCATTTTAATCCTCTGAACATTAATTTGATAGAAAGATTTCTGTCCTGTTTTTCTACAGTATATAAATTAAAATATTATAATTGGAAATGCAAAATGATCAGAATTAATCTGCCAGATTTAGATCAATATTGAAACTACAGCAGGGCTGGAGATCACAGCTTCAATACTGCATTAGTTTTAACGCTGAAACAATGGCGGATAGACAGCCGTCAATGAGAGGTGCACATAACTGCAAACACTATACTGTACGGTGAATGGAAAACAGGAACTAACATGATACAAATAAAAAAAATCTTATCTATAAAGGGATATAAAAAGTGTGGTTCTTAGATGAATAAAAAAAAATAATCGTCGTCGACCTGCGGTAGTATAGGAGAAATAAAACACTTCAGTGTTATGAGAACTACAAAATCAACCTGGTGGGAGTAACGGCGTCACACTGCCTCAACATGCACCGCTGTACCATGCGTCCCCTCCAAACAGAGAAGAAACTACATGTAGGAATAAACGGGCAATGCATATTGCAAAGGGCGATGCAAATTGGTTTGTGAAAATTGTTTCAGTTTTCTTAACTCTAAATTCCATCACAGACTCTAATTTAATTATTCATTCCTTTCTATTTTCTATCTCTCTAAAATCTGAACATAAACAATTCTACACACACCTATGGGCATTTCATTTTCAATATTTCAACTACTTGTTAATATATAAACTTGATTTTGTTTAAATATACACATCCTATAGAGTTTTGACTTCTATTATCCAGCATTATTTGTTTGCAATGACGTAAAAGACTTCAGTTCACCAAGCATTTTACGTTATATATATTTTTGGCATTTCTAGGCACAACCTAAAGACAAACCCATAACACTTGTATACAAAAAAAAATGAACAATAGAGAAAATATATTTTCTTTTCCATAAACTTTGTACTGTAATTTGCTATGAGGTACTAAACAGTATGAGATACCATTTAAAGTGGCCTCTAAGTGCTTTTCTATGGCAGCGTTTTATTTAGAGGGAAATGAAATGAATACAAAAACATTATCTGTATGAAAAGTCATAGCTGACCATCTAATATCAGCGTCACTGTTTATACTTTACACCAAAATTGCATATAAAGGTCATCTGTGGGCGGGGCTACCAGCGTAGACCTCAACCCCTATGTTACTAAAACCCATGAAGGGCAAAACTGGCCTCGTTTATGTTTATACATTTTAGGGTTTGGTGAGTTTGGCGAAAGAGAACCGGGTAGGTAAGAGGCAGACAAACTGTGTGAAGCTCTACGTCTTCACTCATCTCCACCTGACCCGAGATCAGCTCCAGTGTCAGACTGGCACACATTCTGGATACCAGACTCGCGCCAACATTCAGAAGATAGTTAACGGAACTCGGAGGAACACGGACCGATGTAGTGCGAAAACTGAGAAATGTGAATGGTTTTGGAAAACTGTGGACTCATGCGGCTGATTCTTCTACTCTTCTTGTGTCCACCATCTTGATGTGACGTATTTCCTATGAACACATTCTTTCCTAACTACTTTAAAGAAATGAAAGTGAGCACAGAGAATACATTTTTGTTTTTTTAAGATAAGTATGATGTTAGAAGAAAAATTGCAGAGGGGAGGATTGGGGGGGGGGGGAAGAGTGGAGAGAGATTAAGAGGTTGTTCCTCAGTGTGGCTCTGGAGCCAAAACAGTCGTCCCGTCTGGCTGTTCCACCACCGGCTCTGCACTCGCCAGGGAGTCGGACTCGGTTCCAGTGGATGATGGGCTCGGGCTCACCTTGGTCTGTGGCAACAACTGGCATTATTAACCAATTACTGATTGTAGCTTAACTGAAATGCCATGCACACCATCTTACCTTCATACTCTCCACTTTCTCCTCGAATGACTTGAAGGTGGGGGTGTTCCTACAAGATATCAGGTAGAGCTGGTGTTAAATACAGAATGATCATAGATCTTAGCACAGTGTGGCACACATTTTTGCTGTCTCCATCACTTTTGTGCCATGTACTGTAATAACACAGGTCTAGCTATGACAGAGAGAGAGAGAGAGAGGATTTAAACCAGTCATCTCTCTTGGAATAAAGCCACTCCTACCACACAGGCCTGTGAGCAAGAACCTTACCTCATCACAGGCATGCTAGTAGAGTGTTGGATGGAGCGTATACTATCGGTCAGCAGTGAGGAAGAGGAAAGAGAGCGGTTAGACAAGACAGACAACAGTTAGAAAGAACTAAAGCTTAGCAGTACATGCACATACACTATCTGACAGTAAGAATAAAGACTGGGGTGGACAGAAAGACCGTCTACACACGCTTAGTCTTTTATTTTCAGTTGCCTGGCAGCCAAGAAGCCTTAGTGATCACCAGTGTTTTATCTTATCTCATTCAACAACCAGAGAAGAAATTTGAATTGTATATGTACAAAGATTTGCCTGACAGTTTTGTGACGCACCTCACTGCTACAACTACAACATGTTCTGCTGATTCTGAATCGCACCTCCTGCTACATATATCACACATGTCAGGTTTTTAGTAGCAGGGTTAATTATTTTACACGGAAGTCATGTGACCTTGACACAAACCAAAATATGCACGCGTGTGAAAATGGTCAAAATAACTCCCCTTATTACTACACACACTCATCTCATAGTTAAAGATGTTGAGAAGAAAGAAAAAAAAAACATGATGGTCCTACCAAGACAGTAATATATTTTATATAATATAAAATGGAAAACGCCACAGCTCACAACCCGAATACTACAGTACCTAATGACATACTGACTTTTTGATAAGAATGTAGAGACAATCTAGATCAGAGTCATGACCTACACTGGATAAAGCAGCCTTAACTAGCTAAAACAACGGACACTTTACTGTATATCAACTATCTTTTTTTTTTTTTTATGTAAAAGATAGTTGGAGTTCCTGAGCAACAACAACAAAAAAAAATACTTTTCACATATGACTTAAGGATTTCTTGCCGATAAAGTGTTACAAGGTTCAAAGCTGTATTATTTGTATTATTGATACAGATTAAAGCATCTTTGAATGGATTTATTTGTTCTGGTTAAAGAACAGTTAAAGGTGAAAGTAAACTGTGAGTACAGAAAAACACTTGGACATGTTCATCTAGAGGATCAGTGAATCAGCAACATGGGCCAACTGGAGATCTAAGAGAGGAAGATCAATCCCGGATTACAGAGTTTTACACCAGACGCAAGAAGTTTATTCGGAGCTTATGTGTACTCAAACACACTGCATGGAGCGCCAAAGTTTGGCAACTGGGTTTGTTTTGGAAAGTTAATAGTAAAATCTTTATTTAAAAAAAAAAAAAAAAAAAAAAAAAGCGAATAAGAAGTAGAAGTGAAAACATCCAAGATGCACAAAATCTATCTAAACAGCAAATATACTCTCAGTAAAACACTTTAAATCAAACAGAAATCTGTAAGATCCCAATTTAAACTGTTATAGAATATCAGTAAGACACAACAACTCAAACCATCATGGATTTAACCATGCAGAAATAACTATGCAGAAAATGAACATGCATTAACATCAACATGCTACTTCACAGAACAAGCAGTCAATTCCTGCATGCACAAACTAGGAGGGGCGTTCAAGTCAAACCGGGACTTGTCTGAAGAACAAACACACAAAACCGATCCACAAGATGTGCTTGAAGAAGACTTCAAGCACAAGTACAGGGAAGAGGCTCTTAGCTAAAGTAGGACATTTAAATAGTGCAACATTTTAACGAAGGCTGTACATCCATGAATGGCGACCCCCGTCAAGATGGCCTTGGAGGGCACTGCAGTTGTTCCTGTGAACATTCTGCGAGTACACACAATCATTTCACAAACACCACTTGCGCATTACAGGAACTCGGCTAAGAGTTATTTCCACATGTTTGGGCCAATAAAGGAGTTCCTGAGAGAACAGAGTTTCAAACTTTATACCTCGATCCAAGCACTAGTGAAACACTGAGATAATTGCAGTAGTATAGCAAAGGATTATAGAGACAAAGATATTCTTTGCTCTCATAACTGTGTTGTTATTCAAAAGTCCCAGTTTGACCTGAATGTCCCTCGTATATATCTACAGTAAATACAAATGCGGCATCCAAAACACCTTGCACAGATGTGATTATCTTACCTAAAGGAATTGGAAAATGATTGTAATCTGTAAATGTCAGACTGCATTAAGCAACCATCAAAGACTTTTGTGGTTTGAGATTCAGTAAATTGTCAATAACTAACTTGGTTTAACACAAAGTGGCCCAGAAGTCATAGGCATAGGCATTATTATTATAGACCCATAGGCATTATTATTATAGACCCATAAGCATTATTATTATAGACCCATAGGCATTATTATTCCTTATATGAACTTAAGCTATTTTTCTTTTTATTTCCACTTCAAAGCTTCAAAGATGGAACAGAAATGGTGGTCCATTAGTGGTAGTACAACTAGTACGACAGTAGTCTATTTTTGCCCCGCCCCCCTCTCTACAGAGCCACAAAAAAGACCAAGCTAATGACTAGTTGTAATGACTTCATTAGACCAGTGTAGATTCTGATGTCATTCACAACTTTAGTTTAGTATTCAGTCAGTCATACTCACCAACTTTCCAGGTATTCAAAACAATATGTTCACTAAATGTGCAAACATGTATGTTTTAACTAATACCCTTTCATATCGACTAGGGAAACGCTGGACCCAAGCAATAATAAGCTGTTGGTGCTAACTAGTGTGAAAAACATTACGACACACAAGAGAGTTAGTGAGCTTATAAATAATGTTAGTAACCATATTAGTTCTATCTATTTTTTATTAGAAAAAAGAAGTCCTGAGATATAGATAGTGACGTGTCTGTTTTTAACGTGTTACCTGACATCCTCTAGCTTTCTCCCGATGGCTGAGCCCACGCTGGAGAACGCTGCTGTGGCTTTCTGCCCAGCTTGGCTCAGTGTCTCTGAGGTCCTCTTATACCTACGTGCACAAGGCAAAAAACACCAGGAAATTCAAAACCCCTCTAATGGGACACGGATCTGTTCTGAAATATTTCCCTCCTAATAAGAACGATGCCTCAAATTCCCACAAAGGGTACCAATTATACAAGCATGAAGATATAATGGGGTCTAAAGAAGAAGCAGGGTGTGTGATACAGGGACAGATGGAGCTGCTCCTATATAGCATAGGGCACAGGTGGCTATGGGGCACGTACGCTGTGGATGTGGTGACTTCATGCCAGCTTCTGCTCAGGTTCTGCTTGAGCTCGTTCAATGGAGTGATACCCAGCATCCGCTTGATCTCTGCCAGGTGCCTCTCCTTGGAAGCCAGCACTTGAGTAAGAGTCTGGATTTCCTCCTCCACCTGTAGAGAGCAGCAATCAAGAGCTTAACTACAGATTTCAGCTAAGGATTATAATCAGATATTATCGGGGGGTTTTCATGCCCTTGTCACAAATGTACAACACAGTTATCTGGCATTACATTTACTCTTTTCTTCAAAAAAGTTTTTTCTGGAATTTTACCCTAACGGCACAGTTCAGTGTGAGGGGAACTACCGAATATCAGGCAGGGGGTTTTAATGGTATGGCTGGCACACACCCATGTACACACACACACACACACACACACATTAGAGCATGGCGTTTCCCTAACAACGTTTGGTCCCTACAAACATTCAAGCAATTGACTGAAGGTAAAATAAATCATAATTTCGCCTGAATCCTTTAGGTGCTGTCTCTTAGTGCCAATTTTACTTACTTCTCACACTCAGCTCTTGGCTACTATAATACACAATATTTGTCATTTAATTTCACTTCATGTCCACTTTGCTGTGTAAAACAACCGATCCTCACTTTTTCCCCCTAGATTTTTCCTGTAATTGTGTTGATGTGGTTTATTTCTTCCTTTCTTTTCCGGACACTCAGCAACTGTAACAAGGCAAAGCAATTTCTCTCTGGAATTACTAAAGTTCTGTGAATCTTGAATTTCTCAAATCATAATTAGTGCAAGTTTTGAATAGGTTGGGAGCTGGTTGAAACATTGTCCTCACATGAGTTTATCATTAGAGGAAGTAGTTTGAATGGATGGTGTGTACGTAGCAACAACACTAAGGAGCAGATAAATCATATAATAAAAAAAAAAAAAAAAAAAAAAAAAAAAGATGGGAATCACCAGGGACAACCCAATACAATATCATCATGATACCCACATGCCGATTCGATGTATAATGCGATTCTGTACGCATCACGATTTGATAAACATCCTAATTCGATATTTTCTCCCTTGATTTTGTTAGCATTTTAAAACCTTGAACTAGACTGTATCTCTCGCTGTTATTTCTAAACAAACCTACCACACAGGATGCTGTGCTGCCTGTCAGTGTGTGAATAGTGGTGTGTAATAGCGCACGTCATCTGTAGGATTGTAGCGAACCGGTGATGTTTTATCATCCCGAATGTAAACATACTGCAAATTTTTTTTTAATGCATTTAAAGAAATTGATTTTGGAGTAAGTGAAAGAATACATGAATTGCCAGACAAAAGAATGGTGGTACATAATAGATTCAATTCTGGTTTTGTACTGTATTAAGTTCTGGTTTGCTTGGTTTTATTGGCACATGTCTTTCCTTTAGACGTCCCACACAATACAAACAAAGAGTGGTTTAATCAAACAAATTTTGCGGATTCTTTTCTACAGATCTCCAGACATGCATTTGGTTTTTATTTAGCTCATTTATTTGATAGAGCAATTCTGTGTGATGAATATTGTTTATTTCAATCTGTTCCTGATTCAGTAATTCAGGGTAGCGAACAGCGACTTGGTTACCATTTCTAACACAATGCGTGTCTAAAACTTAGCTCGAGTACAGATCTACCCTGAGGATTAAAAATTATAATGTACACTCTCAATTACTTGCAACTAGGTCAGTAGGAAAGATTGACTTTGAGCAAGGCCATGAGCGTGACCTTGAACGGAAGCATATTGCATCCACAGACGGCAATCGTCAGTAATTCATCTCTTGTCAACTCAGAACTCCATCCAAGTCATCGCAGGAAAAAACACCATTAATACTAAGCAGCATAGACGAAGCACATTAAAGATCGCTGACCTTCACCAGTTCGCTGCGTAGCTCCTCTTGTTCCTCCTCAGTAAGGGCAGTGCCTGAGTCGGGCTGCACTGAGCTCGCTGCATCTTCTCCCACTTCTGGAATAGAGTCTGGTCTCTGAGCATCTGCAGATACACATTTATTATACATAGGAAGATTACAGAACACTTGGTGCTTCATGACAACTCCAATTTGTCTGCTGTTCAGCTCAATACATCTAATTTCACTCTATGGATACGGATTTCTAAGATGTGGGCGAGAGAATCAAGACACCTAGAGTAGGTCAAACAGCAACAAAGTTATAACCCTGAGTAAGCCTGAAAATGTGATAAGTACACAATTAAAGTTTGACACAGACCAAACATGGTTCTCAAAATTTATATTACATGTGTAAAGATGTATGTTAACTGAAGAAAAATAAAAAACTACAGCAAATACAATGTTGTTGTATAAACACTGAAATTATTGAACACAAACAATGATGATTCTGTGTACGCGCCCATCTTTGGTAGACGCTAATGAAAATGAATGAGTATACAAATGCAACCGTCATGTGACAAGGTGTCAAAACAAACATGATGTCGGAAACTCAAACAAGTGAAGGTTTTTTTTTTTCCTTGCAAGATCCTGTAAAAAGCTTGTGTCCTTTTTTGTGCGTTGGCTCTGGTTCTGCCATGATGGTTGTTTTAAAGAAAATTATAATGAGCTCTCATGTCACGTGATCTCAGTGTCATGGAAGGGAGGTTGGGCCTAGTTAGCATAGTAAAAATACAGGCTTTATACTATGTATAAAAAATTATACATAGATGTGCAGGGCCAAGACAATAATGGTATGACGTTATTTTTATGAATATTCATGTTTTTTGTGTACAGTAAATCCCCTACACACAAACATTCGAGTTACGAACTTTCGAAGATATAATCATGCGTTCATGCATGTTTAATTGCGGAAGTTAGATCACATGTACATCGATGTACACCATCACGCGTATCCCGGGATATCCAGAAGCAAGCGTGAAAACAGTGGCGATAAAGCTGGAACTGCTAAGATGTAGCAATAATGATGGAGACAAATGTAAAAATAACTGACAGAATGGAGCGAGGTGAAAATATGGCAGACATTGCTCGTTCTTTTAACATGAATTGTTCAATCAATCATCAGCACGAATCTAAAGAAAAATGACAAGATCATGGAACATGGTAGTTTTATACTGTGTATAGCCCATTGTGTTCGTATCCTAATACCTAGACAATGTTTGTTAGATTTATGAACAAATTATACATACGAGCGAGCTCTCAGAATGAAATTCGTTCATTTGTTGGGGACCTACTGTACTTGTATATTCTGAATCAATCTTTTAAAAACAAACTGAAAAAAATATTCTGTACAATGTTTTTGTAATGTGTTATACTACCCAAGGAAATACCAATGTCGACCTGGAAGCATAAACACACATTTATCCTTATGAAAAAATGTTAAGATCTAAAACTATAGATCAATTTGAAACTTGGAAACATCCATGTCAGGCGAAAGATTAAAAAGTTGACTTTCAAATGACTGACAGCTAACTAATAAGAGCACACACTCACACATACGCACAATTCCACTTGGACATAAGGCATGTTTCCCACACATGATTCCTCTTGGACATGAGGCACGTGTCTACTGAATTTTTAAATGCCTATAACTTTTGAGCCCTCTAAAGGAGAACCCGACAAGACAAAGTCGTGATCACGGCATAATGCTCCGCCAGTTACAAGGCGTCTCATCGGCGAAAAAAGTGCTTCTGCTCAAAAACAAAGCTGAACATTAGTGTTGTATCCTGAGAAGAAGAAAAAACAGACAATCCGAGGCTCCCACCATAACCTCCCACTACATTCCACCAATCCTGCTTCATAAACCAACTTAACCTCCCGTTCCTAAAGTATGAGAAAATCAGGGAGGAGAAGCACTGAGTTTAAACACTTATCACTGACGCTGCATGCAGAGAATAAATCGAAAATATTATCGTACAACTGGGCAAACCTGGGCATTTGTACTTTTCAATCCATCTTACTCCGACTCTAGTGATCCTGTTTTTGTGCTAAATCCAATAAACCCAGCTTTTGTTTCAGAACTTTGCTTTCTAAATAGTTCTTAAATATTTTTCATCAACATTTTAAAAGTATGATAATAAGCATAACAGGTTTTTAAATAAAGGGTTTAGCTTCCTTTTCTGATGCATGTTTCAGACATTCTTTCAAACTGTTAGACACACCTTTCTCTCTACAATGACCTACTTTTTGATCTCCACCCATCACACAACACAGTACTGCCTTTTCACTGAGTAACTTGTTCCATCCAAGTTTAGGTTTTTTTGCATCAATGGTTTACACGTCAGACGCGATTTAAAACGGGGTGTCAAACTCGATCCAGAAAAGGCCATGTGGGTGCAGGCTTTCATTCCATCTAAGCAGAAGCTACACCTGATAGTCTATTGTAGCCAAGAATGACTAATTAAACAGGCGTGGCTTCTGTTCTACTTGGTTGGAATGAAAGCCTGCACCCACATGACCCTTTCAGGATATAGTTTGACACCCTTGGTTAAAAAAAAACAAAACAAAAAAAACAATGCTAAAGGC
This sequence comes from Clariallabes teugelsi, assembly GCA_030014215.1. NCBI lineage: Eukaryota > Metazoa > Chordata > Actinopteri > Siluriformes > Clariidae > Clariallabes > Clariallabes teugelsi. The sequence goes on along the minus strand of JAQMYG010000023.1, from coordinate 27,004,247 downwards.
ATCTAAAATATGTAATAATTTAGTTGATATTGAGATGTGTCTGCTACTTATGTTCTGTAAAGCCTTCATAACGCCTCGAATATAAGGTGCTGTTTGCTAATTGGTGATTTTTGAGGCTGATGACTCTTGAACTTGAATGAACTTCTCCTTGGCAGGAAGTCTTACTTTCCTGAGAGCCAGTTTCATCATGAAATTAATTAGAAATTCAGTATTATTCTAGAATGTATCACGCACCATAGACAAAATAAAATTTTCACACTTCAATGAACCTTGGACTGAATGAGGTCAGCTACATGATTTTATTTTTTTATCATCATTTTGCTCAATACTGAAACCACAATTATTCCATCAACGCACACTCACTGTTCTGTTGCTTCATACTTGCTCACTGATGTAACCATCCTACATGAAACACATACCCGTGATCAGGGATTTATCGAAACATTCCCTGAATAGACTCAGATTCCTGTTCTTACTGAAGCTGACAGGCTTCATTTAGACATCAGCCTCAAGATTGCTCATTCTGAGATGCTTTTCTGCTGATGGCGGTTGTAAAGACGTGTGTGTGTGTGTGTGTGTGTTACTGCCTTCCTGTCAGCTCAAACCAATCCGGCATATTTCTCCTCTGACCTTTCTCATCAACAAGACGTTTCCGCCCACAGAACCGCTACTCACAGGATGTTTTTTTTTCTCTTTTTTAATAAATTGTGTTAGCTCTAGAGACTGTTAGGTGTGAAAAACCCACAAGATCAGCAGTTTCTTAAATACTCCCCTATCTAGTCCATCTGTCCCCAATAACCAGGCAACATGATCATATTTGCCTCAGTAATCATCATTCAGCACAAATGAGAAGAAGTGTACAATATAAGCCAATATGAATTGTACTTCTACTTGCGGAAGAACATTCCGGAAAGTATCTGGTGCAACAACACGGCAACAAGTGACAAATAATAAACCTCAAAAATTAGCTTCTATTTATACCTGCACAATATTTATTCAGTCCCATTGAAATCATTCTGATTAGACATTCCAAGAAGTTAAATATATACATTTATCTATTTTTTTTTTTACTTTGAGGTTAGGTCCGGCTTCCCATCTTTTCAGACAAACCCCGCCTTCTGTGTTATGATTGGCTACAAGAATTCAGTCTCATCTATGATTGGTTAGATGCTTTACTCCATGTGAAATGGCGTGGCAATCACTTCCCAGTCGTCGGACAGACACACGGAAGAAGAAGAAAAAATAGCGGGAGAGAAAATTCCCTTCCTGGAAATTCGTCACGTCACCTAATGTTACCCCCATATGCACAGAGAGAATATATTAATATATTAAGAATATATATTCCAACAAGAAAGAAACTATTGGATCAACTGTTTATATAAAAAATAAAAATAAAAAATTCAGACACGCCTAAATCCAGACAAAAAAAAAAAAAAGGTTTTAGCCATTTTTATTCCATTTGGGCCATTATTATTATTATTATTATTATTATTATTAGTGGAATACTGGAATCCATGTAAAAGCATACAACATAGCACAGCACGCTGACTGTTTTTAATAATACTTCGGTCATTACAAAGTTGAACAATGCACTAGATTTAAAACCAATCACATGAACTTGATTTCCTGCTTGGTCTTCTTACAACCTGCAAATCTGAAAATGTCTCTTTAGATAAATCTCATTTCACAAACATTATTTGCTGAATGTCTGATAACAGGATTATAATGCTGCATGAATCACGGCACCAATTAATGCACTGCGTCCATTCATTTGCACAAGCAATGAACTCCTTCTTTCTGTAAAATCATGTAAATCCTGTTGTAATTTAACTTGGCAGCCAACACAACACATGATTTCACTTATAGGCATTTCAATTCAACTCTATTCACGAGACTGTGCGTGTTGATAAAGGCAATCTAATTATAAACTATAATGAGCACAGACAATCAGGACAGTGAGAGATCGGGCAGTTCAGTTCAAACAGGATTTAGATTTTCTAAATATGTTTTTCACATGACTCTAAAATGGCTTTTAAAAGTAGTTGAAGAGTCAGGTTGAATGTAGTGTTTATCAGCACGGTGAAGTCAGCAGCTGGTCGTCATGTGGGTGTGATAGGAACTGCCAACCCCAGATCGCTGCCAACCTTTATTCTGTAGTAGTCACACTTTTTTCTTTATGCAGTCAATATAAACTTTCTGGGTTTGAATCAGCAAAAACATGAGACTTTAAGTACATAAATACTGCAGTGGTTAAATATTTCACAAACTGATGCAGTGAGTAGCTTATCATTTCTTAAATAATGTTTAAAGATGTGTGTTGTGTTCGTGGCCATTTATTGGCCTTCACTAAGCAAAAAAACCACACAGAAAAACAAGGATAATACTGAAACTATTAAACTTATGAACTGTCCTACACATTACTACAGTTTGCGCCAAAATATACACTCGCGAATCTTGGACGTGCATTTGCATCTTACACCACCTCAAATCTAATAAAATTCAACTGCATCTTACACCTGATGCCTACTTGTGTTCTGGTAAGATCTGCTAAGAAATGTGCCCACATTACGCAAGCAAATTGTCTTCTTTTACAGGAGTCTGCATCAACCTTTGTTCCGGGAATCCGGTTTGAGAATACCGTGCACACCGTGGCAAATCTACATGCTAATAGTGTGCGAGTTCGTTTCTTTCAGGAGAAATAAACTCACAGGTGTCAACAAGGTAATATTGTATGTCTTCTCATTTCAGCACTGTATATTTTAATGCATACCGGAGAACCTGGGTGAACCGTCAACTTCAAGGAAAAAAATGTGGGCAGGAAAAAAAAGATCATGAATGATTGTGATCAGAGATCACTTAAATACTTGGTGACTTTGCATCGTTAAAAGTGATGGCTATGTTTAATAGTGAAAGTAAGAACATTCCACCCGCACAGTTCAACAAGAACTTTGTGGATATTAAAAAACTTGTTAATGAGGGAATAATTAGATTAATCAGGGACCAATTTGCTAGCAATGGAAAATGCCACGTGCTCTGATGAGTCCAGATTGATGATGAGTGAAGAGTCCAATTCCAGAGTGATGTGTTGGTCAGGGTAAAAAGAGAAGCGCATGAAGCAATGCACCCATCATGCATAATGCCAACTGTACAAGCCTCTACAGGCAGGGTTATGATTCTGGGGTTACTTCGGTTGCATCAACTCATGCGGCAATAAAAAGAAGTCAGCTGGTGACCTGAATGTACTGAATGAGCAGGTTATCACATCTATGGAGTTTTTTCCTGACTGCAGACATATTCCAGGAATGAAACTGTGAAAAAGTGGTTCTGGGAGCATGAGGAATCATTTTCACATATAAATTGGCCACCACCACCATTACATCTCTTTGTGGGTGCTGAAGAATAGTGGATTAACAAGTACAAGATTTCGTCCAATTCTGGATGGAAATAAATGTTCTTGATGTTCTGCATGAGTTTATGGAAACAATTCCATGGTGAATGCAAACTAATTAAAACTAAAGGTGGTCCAAAGAAATACACCATGCTCTTAGGCTGGACGAGTCAGCTATAATTGCTAATCTTCCGCCTTTTTTTGTACACATACATGTAAAGGCTTATTTATAACAAACAAAACAAAACAAATGTAAGTTGCTTTTACGCAATGCATGTGTTAAGGTCTTTTAGAGAAACATATTTCAGTTCAGCAAAGCCTGTCAGTTATTTTATGACCGAGCAATCTGACTGGACGAGAGCCAAGGACGATAACACCACTGTGATGTTTAACTATATGGATCATTCCGTGTCCCAGGTGTCCTACATGTGTTAATTAGGTGAGCAGTTACCTACCAAAAGCCACAATCAAAGCGAATCACAGACACAATTTTAGCAAGAAAACACGACGTGATGTTAGACATCTTAAATAACATTTAACTTTGTGTACATAATAACTGCTTCCAAGTCATTCCAAGTTGCCTCTGTATTGTTTTATTTACGCCTAAGGCACACTACAAAGCTAACTTCTACAGTACTTCTAACACAAGGCTGAATCCCAAATCCCAATTTTGTACACTGTAGTCCACTTGCTTTCCATTGAATGCTATTTGGGATTGATCCTTGGAACCGAAAGTTTACAGATCTGATATTCTTAAGCGGAATAAGTGGAAATATACTGTAAAAAGAAACTTACAGAAGATTTACAGGACTATCCAAGACCTCCATGGTTTATTCTCCTCTCCTTTTGGCTACATAGTACCGGAAAAATTGTAAAACTACTTTCACCCCTGTTAACTGTCGGTTGCTAACTGTGTGCTGATATTTATCACAACAGTGCTCCCTCTTGTGTGATATTGCTTAAATGTACAGTACAACACTATAATAATAATAATACATTTTTACAACACTGAACATTGGATAAGCTTTTATTACGGAGAATGTGTGAGTTCCGTCGTCAAGTCGAATTGTTCTGCACGTTTCTTGGCAGGAAAAATCTGCTTGGTCTGGAACCAAGAAGCAGAAATGAAATTGAATTAGTCTCGCAAGCCAGACTCACTAGAGAGTCTGATACTTTTCGAATTAAATTACTTGGCCAAGATGCACCATTCACAAAAATAGGCAATTTGACTAAGATGGCAGATGACCAGTCGTTGAGCTTTTACAGTAGCCCGTCTGTAAATCTCATGAACCTATATATTAAATGATTCAATTATCGTATTTACATATACCATAGATTTTCTTTTACCATAAAGTTCTCTTCAGCTTAGAATGATTATATCTTGCTCCAAAAAGCTCAGAGAGAAATCAGATTTTGAAACTTGTTGCCAGAAAAGTAGAAAAGATACAAGATGCTCTGTGAGTTGGCGGCGTGGCTCATGCAGTGTAAAATGACATCTGAAAACGAGTTGTGAATGATTCATGAACAGTGGAAGAGATTTTCAAGATTATTGCTGTAAGAGTTAAAGAAATATATTTCGTGGTATAATAAATATACTGTAAGTTACATTATAAATTTTTGATTCAAGACCCCTATTCCACCTACACGGAGTCAGCGCGGTTTTGTGCGGTGGCCGTAAGTACGGTTCATTGTGATTGGCTGTGAGTTTTTGCTGTTTTGGCGTAGTGATTACGTTTCCAATCTTTCCGCGCGAGAAATTAAACATGTTTTGGCTGTCCTCGCAGAAGTTTGCGGTCACTCGCGGTGCTCAACACTGTGTCTTGCATGTAATATGTTGTTAATCAGAGGTAAACGTATAAAAATTCTAAAATAATTATTGGCCCGCTTTAACATGCACTACTCTTGTGGTCAGTTAGTTTAATCTGACAGAAAATTATGGCAGTTTAACTGGAGTGATTTTGTTTTAAAAAAAAAATTATTTGCATTCTCAAAATTGAATTTCAAAATTATTGGCACCCTTGCATTTAGTACTTTGGGTAACCTCTGTCTGTCTATAGAACGAGAACAGTACAGAGCAAGCAGCCTGAGACCACTAATCACTACTGAATCTTTCCAGATCCCCCAGGGTCCTAGGTCTCCTTTTTTTGTGGTAAGAAATTATCATCATCATCATCTCTTAATAGACTCAGGCATCATGTGAGCAAAATACCTTTCTTTTTTAACTTTGGCTTTACCATGGGTGACCGTAAATCTAGAAATGTCTGTATGGGCAAACTAGAGTCTCAAAAAGCAATTTGTTGACAAGGTTTCAATAAACAGTTTGTAGTAGTGAAAAAGTTCAATTAAAAAGATAAACATATCAATCACACAGTCAATGATCTGCACGTGTATCTACACACAGGTTACCTCTGCATGGCAGAGCCGGTGAGCTGGGTGGAGTGAAGCCCTCCGTAGTGGACAAGTATAGGTAGTTGGTGTTAAACCCTTGCTCGAAACTGAAAGGAGACTTGTAGTCCTCTGTGTGATCCATCCTGGAAATCTGCAAGCGATGACGGCTTACTCCGTGACCGGATCAGTGCCCCTGAGCTGCATCTGCTTCATGCGATGAACCGGCTAAGCCGTGATGATTGGGTGCTAACGAGTTAGCGTTATGCTGCACGCTGTTTCAGACAGCTGGCAAGACTGCAAAGCGAAGGTCTCGTAAACGGCCATAGCAGCACCGTCACTGTTCTACTGGAATCTGCTTCATGCCTTTCGCCCTGTTTCTTGGCTTCCAAGATAAATGAGAATCCACCGTTCTCTTGGTCATGTGACACCGTGGGGATGTAATCTGCAGTGGCCCAGATTGCAGCTCTAATCCATCTCAAACTGCCTCTGCACAACACAGAGGTGTGTGTCGCCATCTGTGTGTGTGTCGCCACGCACCACTAAACACCAAGAATGGGGTCAGCTGAAAGAAGTTCCAAAATACCTCCAAAAGCATAGCACACTTAAGGGAATAATTAGCTCCGTGTTTTGGTTGACCTGAAACATAACGGACTATAAAATAAAAGCGTTTTCACATTAGGGCCCCGGAATCATTTCTAAGCAAACATGACCCATGGTGATTAATTTTGATCAGTGAGAATACAATCATTCCAGCTTGGGAACCGTTCCAGAGTCCTCTGGAAAAGGGGGTCTCAAGAAGGATACTGCGTCCTTAGATGCAAAACGAATCAAGCAGTTGATGTGGAAGCAGTCATAATTGAGAACGGATGTAGGTTGCTATTTAGAAGCGACATCAATGCCGTTGGTTCTCCAATCTGCAACCTCTGATCTACACAATCATGGCTGATAAAGTAGGAAGGCACGTGAAAGCGTTGCTCTTGACATTTATCCCACAATATCAATAACTCCAGGCATAAGTGCAAATATGCAAGCGTGCCCGAGAACGGTGACCAAAGAGCAACGGGGGGAGGGGGAGCAATCGTTCCTGAGCACGAAACGAATCAATCGTTCCTAATGTGAAAACGCCCTATAACTGGTAGTTTGTAGTACTAGTCAAAAGTTTGGACATTCTACAGCACATGTTACAATACTGGTGATTTTAACATCATGAAATAACACGTATAGAAATTTATAATTAAACAAAAGTCAGTTGTTATTTTAATACATGAAGGTCAGATGTTCTCTTGCAAGAACAGTATTGTCAAGTGCATCTGCAAAACCCATCAAGCTCTGTGACGAAACTGTCTCTCTTGAAGAGCTTCCCAGGAAAGCTGAGCAAGACCACAACCTACCTCTGTTGCAGAGAAGAAATTTAACCAGTTAACAAACAGCACTTCAGATTAGAGCCGTTATGAAGGTTTACAGAGCACAAGTAGCAGACACGTCTTAGGCATTGTTTTACAATGTAGAAAGGAACAATAATTTTTTTTAAAAAGGACATGGAATTAGAAGGAGGTGTCCAAACTTTTGACTGATAGCGCATATGAAAATTATTTGATAAAAAAAAAAAATCTATATTAAGCAAGGCGGTTAACAGGTGACACACAAAAAAAGATGATTATTCAAATCAAAGTTTGAATCCTGACAGTGTCACAAGCACCTGCAGTAAAACTATCTGAGAGGTGAGACATGAGACATGTCCTGAGCTCATGCATGTAGAAGTCAGCAGAAGATACTTCCTCTGGGTGTGTTGCGCTACTCTGTGATACAGTATGTCACATAACCACCATCTCGTACTTACTATGCTTCATCCTGCACTTTGAACCTAAAGAAATGAGGAACTCATTGAGACCAAATCATTTTTATTCACTGTGACAATGTGACAAGCAGACAAAGTTGCTGCTTCCCTGTTAAGCGCATGATGATATGCAAAACTGGTATTAACTCTTTAGTTAAACAACTAAGACAGCTTTTGTTTGTTTTGTTTTGTTATATTAGCCTGCTCACTTTAATTTAATTGCCTTAATACAAACCGTGATTAACTTAAAATCAATCAGCTTTATAAACTTTCATTCAGGAACAAACAGTGCTGTGCTTCTCATATGAAATTAGTACTGTGTGTGCTCAAATAATGAACTAACTGAACTAATTATGCATGAACGCTAAACGATCACACACACAAAAAAAAACATTTTATTCTTATTATTATTACTGCAAAGCTTGTGTGTGGATCGGATGGTCCGCTGTGGCGACCCTTTGCCAGGAGCAGCCGAAAGACCAACAACAATCATTACTGCCATTCGCTAAAACATTACAGCACTGTAGCTTATCCCAAACACCCCTACACACCCCTACACACCCAGACACTAAAGGCAGTAATAAGCTGCTGCTGCTTCAGCAGAGTCGTTGCTCTCTGTGGGTTTTTATACACCCGGATATTTGCCTTTCAGACAGGTCCTTGATGGCTTGCTGCCAGCTCACACACACACACACATCGCTCGGCTTTCAGACTGCATAACAAACGATATGTACACACACACACACACACATGGGGGAACAGAGACTCTGACACACCCAGAGCTTCATCGGTCCTTGCAGCACCCTGTTTAGATCTGACTGCAGAAATCCTTTCCCCAGGAATGAAAATGAGCTGCAGCGTTATAACAAGCCCAGACACGTGGCTCATGATTTAAAAGAGAGGCGATGAGGAAAACGGGACAGGAATATGTTGAACTTCTTCATTCGGGGTTGGTTCTCCTTTAAAGAAGAAGTACTTATCATTGGAGGAAGTGAAGCACAATCACATTACTGTTCCAAATTAGCCCTTTACTCTAGAGACACAAATAGCCCGTATAATGAAATATACCATAATGTAATGTAATGTACGCTTAGCCTGACACCAGGTTTCTTTCATGCGTAATAAATGGCACTTTTTTTTTTTTTTTTTTTTAAATACACGTCCAAACATGTACAGATGATATTTTTGTAAAGTGGTTCTTATATCAAACAAACGCACGAGTGCATCAGCACAGTGAGTGTGTGTCAAACATGTGCTGTCAGATGCCTCAAGAATAACAACAGCACAACCAGGTGTACTGGGAAGTTAAAAATGCAAATAAAACAACGACGCAGCAAAGAACAAAATACAGTCGACCCCTGAAATTCGCGGGGGTTACGGTCCTGGAGCACAGAGAAGAACTTTGGATGTGGTTTAAAAAAAAAAAAGCCTATAAATGCACATTTTTATAGTTGAAACTAGGGGTGGGCGATATAAGCAAAATCTTCTATCACGGTAGAAGCAATTTTCTACCTCGATAACGATATATATCACAA
>JAQMYG010000023.1:26961628-26982224 GCA_030014215.1 Clariallabes teugelsi | reverse complement strand
GTGGCTAGTAAAAAGGCTGAATGGCTAGTGACTCTGGAAATCCACTAGCCACATTGGCCAGTGAGCAAAAAAGTTAATGTCAAGCCCTGGTGTTGATGATCTTATTAGACCAGTGTCGCATAGACCATGGTACGCGATATGATTCTGTGACAGCGAAAAACTTAAGGGGTCCAGGAACTATTGGAACTCCTCTTTGCATCTGGAACGGCTGGATTGTAGCTGGGCAATAAGTGCTTCTTGAAACAAAAGGGAGAGAATAAACTGGATTCTGTCCAAAATATATCTAATCCTAAATACAGTAAACATAACACCAAACTGCTCGCTTTTAACTAGTCATGATACTCATCATGATATTACAATCAGTTACTGCAGCCATGTTATGAGAAATTAAGCTCCGATGGAGGGAAAAGCAGGGAAAGTGAAATGACTGGTACAAAAACCCTAACACTGTCCGATACAGCATGTAACATTCAGGGATGGGAATCACCAGGGACCGCCCAATACGATATTATGACAGCAGGATTTTTTTTTGCAGTCATACTTTTTGTTAGGGGATGGAAGTTTCAATATAACAGTTGATGTCTTTAAGTTAATATGGAGTCCAGTTTGTTATTGGAGACTCAGATAAAATGTAGGCAAAATTCCAGATCGACTATGGAGCGACTGCAGTCACAAGTCCTCAGAAAACAGCTGTCTGCAAGGGTCGAGGCCAGGACCATCTTCATGGTGAAGTGGAACCGTTTCCAGACACCAAACGCATCGCAAGCAGACCACATGGGGCACTAGGACGGGTCAGACTAGTCCAGAGGACAGAGGGGATCTGGATCACCAGTAGCTCAGGAGCAGCATGTGGAGCTCAACAATTCCGGTACCAAGCACAGAACCTTCTAAGTGGCGCAACAGAAAGGCATTTACGTATATGGCGTTAGATTATCAAAAAAATTGCATGTTAAAAGCCTCTGATCTGGAAAAAAAAAAAAACTCTGCGAGCAAAAATATTCTTAAACACCATAAGCGCTAATTAGTCACAAATCGCACTCACTGGTAAGTTCAGTTTTGGGACCTTGGAAGCATTTGAGGCTATACAGGTGATACACTCTGAATTATTTAGACATTTTCATCCCGTGTGGTAGGAGTGAATTATTTGCTAAGTTGGTTTAGAAATAATAATTGTGGCAGAGATAGGTGCTACTCTGGAAAAATTTAGCTTTTTTTGTTTAAGTGTAAATGTTAAACTCTTGTATCTGAAGTTAGTTTGTAATGTTTAAATGCTGCACTTGGTTTATAAGTGAGAATATATATACACACACTCTATAAACTTTTGTGTTAAAGTGCATTTAGGGTAATGTCACTCTTAAAATAATTGAAACCTGAGGCCAATCAAAAACGTACAATTTACCATATTTATTAAACAGTGGTGATGAGAGAATAGTGGTGAAAGACCAACTCTTCCACTCTTACAGTGTTGTTATTGAAACAGTTGAGTGTTATGCAGAAGTTGGCAGCTTTAATCTTCCTGATGAAAGAGTTTTGAAACTTCCTTCCTTGGTACATGCAGTTAATCCTGCAGTTCCTCCTGTCAACGAACACACTGATAATCACACTGACAATCTTTATCATCTTTATCATTATTCATTCTGACATCTTCACCTGGAGCCCCGAAGATGTTTGATTAGCTCGCAGTGTCCAACCCTATGCTAGCTCAACGCAGCTAACTTCTGACAGAAAACACAACAGGCAACAACAGCTTTTTTTCAGTTTTTACGCAAGTTTGCACACGTACAGTTGCTCAAATTCACTTTTAGGACTCACCTTGTTCGTATCCCTCCATGCCTGTGTGAACTCCCGCTGTAACACTTATATTTTCTCGTTCAGACTGATTTCTTTCCTCAGCTGCACTTTAGAGCAGTTTGGAGCTGTGACACGCTAAAGCTGAGGCGCGCGCAAGACAGAGAGGAGGGGTCGCGTTTGACGTCATCACGCACAGCACACGCGCACACACAAAAAACATTATCAAATGATAATAAATACTGTCATAGTTATATTTAAAATTTTTGTTCTTTGAGTGTTTTTAAATATTGTGTGATCTTTTTTATTTAAAAAAAAAGATAAATGAACTGTCTATTTAAACTGCACTAAACACAAGGAAGTTCTTCAAAATAAATGTTTCCTAAAAAATGAATACTTATGAGAGTGAAACGTTTCATATTCTTTCTTATTATGATGAAAATGCACATTACATCTTGACCTTAACTTTCTGGGGTTATTAGTTATTAGTAATTAACTAGTAATTAGTTTTAAAACAAATGTACCTAATACTATGTAGTTTTTGAGACACCCTGGATTTTGTCCAAAATCTTCTTCTTTTTTTTTTGTTGTTGTTACTTAGCTTAAATGTAGGGCTTAAAATGTAACATATATGAGGGCTGTGTCTTTTTGATAAGTTAATTGACCATGATTACAATTACACCAGAGATCAAACATAATCCATAAATAAAGATTTTGAAATTTGTCATCTGAACCAAAGGTTTCATTCAGAACCATGCTCCTTATCCTTCACACCACATAAATGCAAATCCTTCAACAGCTCCAAATCCTTAACCTTTTGTCCGCTCTGTAGCCTACCACAGGTGAACTGCAAGGTGTGGCTCGGAAATAACACAACACATTTTACCAGCACTAACCAATAGGGGCAAAACGAGGTTTATTATAATAGAATTTTTTTTCTGTATATTTATTTTAAGGGAGAAAAAAAGCACAGACTCATGTTCCTTACAGGTATATTTATTTATGTCAATAAAGGTTAAAATTCAAGTAAAATTTTCAGTAGAACATTTTTAAATCTGTTTTTGTATTTATGCTTCATAATATATTTGTACCGCAGTCTGTTTCAAAATAAATATATCCATTATTTCCATTAACCATTATTATCAGTAACCACTGATTACCAGAGTAATCAGTCAGGAGAAAGAAAGCTTACACGACTTCTTTAGTCATTCTTTATGTGAGACAAATCTGATGTTGATGTGATAATTATCTTATTGTACACATGTTGTTTTTGTGCATTTGACCCATTTTCACATATATGGGCACTGGTGGCTCAGTGGTAGGTGTTTCGCCTGTCATGCGGAAGGCCCAGGTTCGATTCCTAGCCAGTGCCCAAACCCCCCAGCCACTGGATGCAGTGCCGGTCCCAAGCCTGGATTAAAAAAAAAATGGGAGGGTTGCGTCAGGAAGGGCATCCGGCGTAAAACCTGTGCCAAGTTGTTGTGCGGACTGGATATTCCGCTGTGGCGACCCCTTGCCGGGAGCAGCCGAAAGACCAACAACAACCCATTTTCACATATGAACTTTTACATAGTAAAATAAAAAATCTTTTATTTTCTAAATACATTCAATAGATATTGATACATGATTTATTAATAAAAATATCAATAAAAGCAATTATAACAAAATACTATTTATTATATGCAAGCACTGCAAACCAAAAAAAAACAGATTTTTTTCCCCACTTTAATCCACCATGTTATGCGGGTAACAGCCTATATGGTTACTGGGTATCAGATTGATTGGACCCTGTCTTTAGTTTTCGCAAGACTTTGTTTTTCATATGACTCATTTATTTTCACATGAATATTACTCAGTTACCATGTGTGCCATTTCTTGTAAGAGTAGTAGCAGTAATAAAGTTATAATAACAGTATTCTTATTTCATCTGCGTGCAGAGAATGGTGTGGATCTCAGACAAGTCTCTGGAAAGGAGCACAGCTGGGTAATTTCTCTTCTTTACGCAGTCTCAAATTCCCCAATCAGGCGACAGAGAAGAGGAAAATCCTCCAGAGACTACAGCCCTCATTAGTAACATGACAGCAGGAGGGACCGACCTGCTGGTGCACAGAGAAGCGAAAGAAAGAAAGGACGCCACCCACTGGGCCACCAGATCCTCCAGCTAACCATGGCAAAATAAATAAATAAATAAATAAATACACACACCTGACATAGCACTGTTTAAATAAATACGTAAATAAACTTTTTAAATAGAATTTTATGTAGATAAATAATGCCTAATGTCAATACTAAACTAAATTCAAATTAGTAGCTGTGGAAATTTTTTATTTAATGAAGGCTATAATTCATTTTTAAAAAACATAAATAATGTAATAATTTTAATAAGTATAAAATATACTTTTATATAAAATAATTTTTTAACTGTTTTTTTTTCATTAAGATCATTTTTCGTCCATAAATATTTTCATTTTAACAATTTTGGATTTTGGATTTTACAATACAAACATCTAGAAATCCCTACTTTTTTCTATTAAAATTAATTCTAAACCTTTGGGCTAGTGGTTGCTCCTAAAATGCCCCTCCAGACGTTGATGTTATTATATATTATAAATATTCTCTCGTCCTAAAATAGATAAAGCGCCTCGTCCCTGTCGCACCTGTAAACACGCACCTATGTACACACGCCAGGCTTCTTCTCTGTACCTGCGCTTTGTGTTTCTCCTTTAAAACAAACACAAGCGCGTCTGTTTTTAATGCCAGTTCTTCAAAAACTCCGCTTAGCAGGAGGCTTGAAAGGCAGACAAGGACTTACAGGTTCAAGACAAGCAAATCCTGAGATGAAAAGCATGCGGAAAATGGGTGCAGTCACCAACACAAAAGATCCCTCGCTGGTAGTTAGTCACCCCCCATCTTCCTTTAAAGCGAGCCCCCCCGACCCCCCTCACTCCAGCCGTGATGCATTGTGGGGAAAGTCGTTGCCATTCGACCTCTGCAGGGCCTGCGCGGACGCAGCCAGAACCCTGAAATTCATTATGCCTTTAAAACCCCTATTTATTTCCGCATAACCTACATACTCTCGCCAGGAGGCCAAAGCGCAAAAAACGATCATTTCGATGCGGGGTATTTATTTCTAAACAGAAACAGAATTAATCGGGAGCGGTTGGTAGAAATAATTCGTTAAGGAAAAGGAGAAGATTGTAATTTATTAAGAAAAACATGTCTGGAGAGCGAAACCGCAGGTCGCTGGCTTTCCGAGGAGGCGGATTAGCCGCGACCGGCTCCAGTGGCGTCCGAGGCAGCAACGGCGACAGCTGCGAGGCCCAGGCCTGGACCGACCGACACTTTAACGGCAACAGGCCGGATCAAGACGACGACAGAGATCTTGGGGCAAAAAAAGGACCATCGCCCGGGCAAGTAGAGGGTGGGGGGTCGGTCAGCGACAGCACAGAGCCGGAGGCTGAGGAGGAGGAAGACCCGGAAGGGAGCAAGCGGACGGCCGAAAAAGACGCTGTCAACACCCGCGGCTGGACCGCCGTAACGCCCGGAGAAAGGGCCGAGACCAGCTGGAGCACCGGGAACGGAATGAACGGGGACGACGGAGCCGCGGGATCAGAGGACGAGCGAGGCGCGTCGACGCGCGGCGGAGACGCCAGAAAGCCCTGGGTTGAGATGAGACCTCAGACGCTGCTTCAGAAACACTCGCTTTTCCAAGCCTCCTGGCTACAGGAGTTTCCCTGGCTAAAATTCTGTCAAGAAACAGGACTCATGTCTTGTTCGTGGTGTCATAACATCGCCACCAACAACAGCGACGAGTTGGTGAAAGGCAGCCGGAATTATAAGCGCGCTCTGCTGCTGAGACATCACCTGTCCTCCGAGCACGGCCGGAACGACCCGACCAAACAGGTACCTGAGAGGTGTCACAGCCTGGCTCCGAGTTTACCTGACAGCCGCTAAGTACCCTACAACACTCTGTTCACACCGGGTTGTCTTAAAGTAAAACGTTAATATGACGGTGTAAATAAATTTTTATGTTTCTACTGACTTTTTTATTTCTATCGGTAAAATTAGTGCGCTAGCAGGCTAGCTAGTTAGCTAGCGTAGGTTAGCCGAACAGTTGCTAGGGGAAAACTGGCTAATATGCCACTTAGCATGTCGGCTAACGATGGAGCTCCGTGCTATTTACCAGACAGCTGGCTATCTTTGCTGGTTATCAGTATTTAAACGGCGTCAGTTATCTTTTCGTTTATTTTTGTGTATTAACTTAAAGGTTTAGGTTGAACTTGTGTTACTGTGTCTCATAATATTAGGCATGGACTAACTGGTAATTTCGGATTAACTATCTGGCTGTGTGATTGTCTTGTGGTGTTTTGACTATGACGCCAGATAGTGCATATCCAAGGAAAAAGATTAGTCTAAGGTCTTTTTTTCCACAAATGTAAATTTATTTGCAAGTGTACGTGTTTAAAACATGTTATAGTTGTAATCGTGTAAAGCCCATGTGATATGTGTGCTCCCCTTTCTTTCCAGTTGACCAGACTCTCCCCCCCCCCCCCCCACCCACAGTGTGCTTATTGCACTGTAATTATCAGCCCTTGTTGCCTTGGTACTTTAGTTGATTTCTACAGAGGTCATAATGCTAAGAGCTTGACCCAGAAGGCTTTGGGGAGCCACAGCCCAACCCATTCCCTCCCAACCCCCTCCTCTGCTGGGAAAAAATGACCTCTGGCACATCTATGTCTTCCCCTTTAGGGCATCTAAATCAGCCTTTGTGCCAGATGAGTGTTCCAGATATCTATATTGCTCATATCCTGGACCACCCCCCACTATATCAAAGATCTCTGTGACAATCTGTGCTTGATTCACAGAATCCAATGATCAGCCCATGGCAAGATCTCATTTAAATAAATTTTATCTTATGACCTCCTGACTGCCCCCCCCCTCTTTAAAGGGACTAGAGATCAATAAGCACACCCGATCATCTCCAGAGCTCACGTATGGACACGCTGTGAGCATTAATGCTTTGTAATGAACCATTAATCCTTATCTCGGTTAGGGTAGTGTTCTGAAAAACAATCTATAAGCGCACATCACGTCTAAACTTATGACCGAGGTGACCACTCTTGCTCATTTAGATGGTTATAGATGGGATTGCTGGTTCTTTCTTTAGCGACTGTGGATTTAAGATGGTTTTAGATTTGCATCTGATGTTTGAGTCTAAAAAGATTAATGTATAATTTTGACATTATATTTTGGATTAGCAATTGGATTTTTTTCCCTTTATTGGACATTAGAATTGACAAAATCTGTCATAGGAAAGGTGTGTTAATAAGAAAGCGTAAAACACAGCATAAATTAACACAGACAATTTTTTTTAATGATCTAGAAGATATGGTTCATCAGTGATACAATAGACTACATTTCTTTGCGTGTGCAGATGTGACGCTGTGGAACAGAGGCCGTAACTCAGTTAACCAAATGGGGGGGTATCTGGGTTGCTTCACTCTTGTGTCTGGACATTGTCCTCAAAGTTGCCATCCCTGGTTAGAGTGTCTACAGAGAAGACACTGGCTCCACCCTTCTTCCCCTGTCTGCCCCATGTGAAATGTAGGCCTGTGTGTATTAGGGGGGAGAGAGGACTCTGTGGAATTCTCTATCGATGAGCTCTCCACATTGTTGGGAGGCCCAGAGCCTGGTGTTCTCCACCCACACCTTGGGTCAAGCACACTGCTACATTGTTCATGCATCTGCGAAAAAGGCTGGGTGAGGGGACCAAGCGTTGGCCTTAGGGCTAGGCTGGCCTAGGGTGGGGTTTAAACAAGAAAAACAAACTGCTGTCCCTGCAATCTGGGGGACAGCACCATTCCCCCGAGTCACCCTGTGTCTAGTATGCACACCTCTAGTGGTGAATGATTAAGCTATGGGTTTACAATTTGGTTGAGGATGCTTGTTTACAATCTGAGTTGAATGAGCATCATAAGCAATCTGTATTCTAATTGAGAAGCACATCGGTAAAGGTGATATCAGAGGTGGTGGTTGCTGTGTTCCGGTTCCACATCAAAACGAAAGTTTGAGGTGTGAAACCAGAACGTGAAAAACCACAGTGGGTTTCGTGTCACTCTGTCAGCCTGTATTTACCATACTTACAAGTTTTAGTTTATGTTAATACAATGGTTTCAGTATTGTTTGACTACTCCTGATCAGGGGAGTTTTTTTCAGCCTTGACTCTCTGTGGTCAGTGTTTGTGTCGGTGGGGGGAAAAAAAAATTCTCCATGTCAGAATCTGACTGTAACCACAGACTCATTTGAAAAATTAGCGTTGGGGCTCCTCTGAAAGCATCTGTTCTCCTGCTCTGTGTTAACACGTGGCACATCTGGAGAAAGGATGAGCAGAGCTGGAGAGACTATGAGAAAGAAATAAAGAGAAGTGCATTTTGCGCCAGTGTTTCTTTTCCTCTCAGTGATGACATTGTTTCTGTTTCTGGTGAGGCACAGTGTCGAAGCGTCTCCCTGAAACAAACACACGCTTTGGAAAAAGGAGGAAATAATCTAGAACAATAAGACACCACAAGCTGACAGTCATTCCCTTATATTTCCCCTGGTCTTTCACATCCCCCTCTTCAACTCAAACCCATGCCCATCTGGCTCCTTTGGGTTTTCCATTCTGAGCACACATAAACTCACCAGCGCTAGCTAGATTGGTCACCTCATAATGAAGTAATTTTGCACATATTGTGTTTACTCTTTTGCAGTCCTTGTGGACACAGGGAGCACAAAGCCTCAGTGTGCCACACAACATCACTGAACAATGAGCCTGGAGGAAAGGGCTGGCATTGTATAGAGAAATAGGGTTGCCCTCTATCTCTGCTCTCCCTGCCCGCTGGCCTGCCGCTGGAGCCATGCTACCGTAATAACCCTATCCACCCTGACAAGGGCCGCAGTGTGGAGGAGGCTTGGATGGCCTCCGCCCCGAGAAATGGATTTAATCTAAATTACTCGAGCAGAAAACACAGCTGTGTGGTAGGAGGGGGAAAATTCTGGGCCTAAGTGGTATAAATGACTCTTTGGATTAGGACAGCTGCTTTGCGATCCAGAAATGTAGCACACAAGTACTCCCTCTAATAGGTACCAGTCTGTTCTACCTCTTTTTTTTTTCTCTCTCTCTTTTTCTTCTTCTTCTTTTTTTTTTTTTTTACCCAAGAGGCAGAAGAGTTCTCAACCACTACTGAGTACAGGTGTAGGGAAAGGGTGGAGGCCCAAAATGAATCTTAGGGCTTACAGAGGCTTTGACCAGTGAGTGAAATGGTTTGCTTAGGGTGTGTCTTGTGATACAGTTTCTGTTTGAGTGGGGGGTTTCGGGAGAGATATACAGTTCCCACAAAGCTGCAGTTTAAGAGCTGGTTGAACCAGTTCTATCATTGTGGTGGTGTCACCATATCCCCACCACGTTGAGTTTACACTGTGCATTAACCCTGTTTGCCTTTTTTGTTGTTGTTGTGCCTTCACTAGGAACCCGAGAGGCTAGAAGACATGGAGGGCACTGAGGTGGAGGACTACAGAAACAAGCAAAATGAGAACTCCTACTGCTATCAGCTGCTCCAAGAACTGGACAAGCAGCGCAAAAGTGGCATCCTCTGTGACGTGAGCATTGTGGTTTGCGGTCAGGTTTTCCGTGCGCACAAGAACATCTTGGTGGCAGGAAGCCGCTATTTCAAGACCCTCTACTGCTTGACCAAAAGTGAGAACCTTGACCAGACTACAGTAACGCACCTAGATGTGGCTGCAGTGCAGGGTTTCTCAGTCATCCTGGATTTCCTGTACTCGGGCAACTTGCTGCTCACAAGCCAGAACGCCATTGAGGTGATGTCAGTTGCCAGCTACTTGCAGATGAGTGAGGTTGTGCAGTCATGCCGTGCTTTTATCAAAGATGCTCTGAACATCAGCATCAAGCAGGAAGCCCCTGACTCGGTGCTTGTGGACTACAACAAGCGGCGTGCTGTGCCCAAAGACGACAAGAAGCCTGGAAATTTCTGGGCCACCAGCATCCTGTCCAAGCTGTCGATTAAGGCGAGCGGGCAGGTGAAAGAGGAGCCGAGTGACGCAGCTGTGCCAACACTGGGTACCTCAACTTGGGGCAGAGAAAAATCGACGGAGTCCGGCGAGTCGCAGATGCAGGGATCAACACCTGTGTTCGTCTGGAACGAGCTGCCCCAAGGTACTGGTGCAGCCATGAAG
Source organism: Clariallabes teugelsi (assembly GCA_030014215.1). Taxonomy (NCBI): domain Eukaryota; kingdom Metazoa; phylum Chordata; class Actinopteri; order Siluriformes; family Clariidae; genus Clariallabes; species Clariallabes teugelsi. The sequence goes on along the minus strand of JAQMYG010000023.1, from coordinate 26,972,204 downwards.
AGCGAGGAGCGCCACGAGCCCGGGAGTGGCAGAAGGAAAAAACAGATCGCCAGGCGCTTTGTCTACAACATCCCACCTGAGCCAGAGGAGGGCTTCGATGAAGGCATGTTCATTCAACCGTCAGCATCCTACACTAGAGATGACTACTCTTATCTCTCAGAGAAAACAGGTAAAACCACTTCAGATTCCATCAACTTATGTAAGATATGTACTGAAACACTTTTTCCCGCCATCTCATCATCCATAAATTTGGCATGAATAAATGAATCCTTCTGCCCTTAAGCATCTTCTATAGGTTGTCTCATGACCACATCAGAGTAGGTCCCAAAAAAAAGGTAAACCTCCTTTTTATGGATGTAATTGTTAGGCATCTGCATACATCGGCACATGTTGTCCATCAGTGTGCCATTCTCATTGAAATGAATAGGAACAGGTGCGTTTTTAACGGGTATCAAAAAGTCCATGTGAGCACAGCCTGAGGCACAGGGGTTTATTTGAATAAGGTGGTAGCTTTGTTCTGAGTCGTGACTATGCTAAATAGTACTTATTATTCACAGAAACCAGACGATGTAAAGGGTGTGGTGCTTTCTGTTGTCCTTGACTCTTCTGACACACCAGTAGCCCACTTTGCCTTTTCAGGATGTGTTACTATTACTAATGACAACGATCCGGGAAAGCGATATGCGTGACCTTACCTGCGAGGTCACACTGCACAGGGGAGCCATACTGGTTCTAAGTCAGTAATGGTTTGTTTAGATTGACATCTTGTTATATATATTATCACTTATCTGACACGTTTTATTTGAATTGCTGCTCATCAGAGTAAGACAGGGAGAGGGGACAGTTCTTGCTCTGACCTTGATGTGAGTCCATATGATGGGACATATGTTGTTTTTTGATTGCTGATTGGCTGGAATAGTGTTGTGTGGCACCTTGTTTGTTTTTCAATTACTGCGGCAGGGCTGCGCATGGATGGCAGAGTTATTTTTTTTAGCCCACACACAGAACAGACAGCTAGCATATTTGGCAAAAAAGGGTCTTCGAATAGAATCTCAGAATCTCCCTTTAATTTATAATTAATGTTTCATGTTAACTGTCCTCAAAAAATCCCACTAAAGGCAAGGGTCCGTTACGAATGTTTATGTATGTTATGTATCTACTATTATCATATTATTACTATTATTGGCCTAAACAAGAGCATTAAGTCAGTTTGGTTTTGTAAGTTAGCTAAAATAAGGGATTCTTCAACTTTGACTAAACTCTGGCTAATGCTAGCTGGCTAACTCAACCTGAAATATGGTATGTTGTTACCATAAACAGGAGTTGATTATCTGGAAGTGGACAGTCTGAGACTGACGTGACTTCCTGTATTTTCTTAAAAGGGTTTAAAAAGAAAGGAATGTTTTCTCCCGTGAATGATTAACCTCCATGAATTTGACCACGGAAAGAGCATTTTGGTCTTGCTCTTCAGTGATAAAAGCTGATACCACCTGCAGAGTTTGACATTCAGATGACCTTGATATTAAATTGAACTTGGAGAGGTTAATATTCTGTCAAATAGTTTTTGATTTCCTTAGTTTTCATTTATCTGTTAGAATAATTATCTAAATCTCTAAGCAGTAATGACCCCAATAACCTGAGCCAAAAATGTACACAAGTGATTTCTTTAAAAAAAAGAAAGAAAAAGACCTTATTTCCAAGAAAAAAATAAAGCTTGATGCTATTTTGGCACAGAAATATTTTTAATCTTAACATTTTCGATTAAGAAAAGTATAATGAGTATATAAAGTATAGTGATTATATAAATAAAAAAATAGATTTTTGGATTCAGTGTGGTGACATGAATTGCCTGCCACACAAAAGTATCACAATATGTAACTAAATAAGTTTCAGTATAAATTTCCCATCTCTAGTAGCTATGAAGTATATTTTGAAAATCTAAACAAAAATTTTAAGAATGCATCTAAATTGAAACCTGATTGCATAAAGCAGAGGTCAGGCTCATGTAGCTGCAGACTTTCATTCCAACGAAGCAGGTGTCACATCTGATTCCACTTGTATACTCTGTTCACTTCTTTTAACATTGAACATTAATAGTCCTGAAAAGCTTTTAGCCAATGTGTCAAGACTGAACTGAAGGTTCTAAAGCTGATACCCAGAAATGTGTGCAAAATACATCATATGATTTAACCCTTAAAACCCAAGTGGCATGGATACGCAGCTGAAATACAGCAAGGGTCAATGATAAATTAAAAACAATATGTACTTATAATGCCTGTATAATCTATTTCTATCTATATAATATAATCTATTTGGGTAGTTGGTTAAAATAATCTAAAATTCAGTTCATTATATTGCCTCTTTTGTGGTGAAAAAAAGGATGTCACTGTATACTGCACAATCCTGAGCCTTATATATGTTTATTAAAAAGAACAGAAAAGAAATGGCTGAATTGCTTTGAGCTTTAACTACAGGTTTTGGGTAGAGCATTCGAGTTTGACACTAATCTTAAGATGACACTCGATCTTTCCATGCGAGTGCTGCTGAAATGTTCCATCTTTCAGCAAAATGGTTGTTTTAACATTGAAACTGTTCAGTGTTCCTTGTTCTATGGTATTGTCTATCATGGTTGCAGGCATTTTCCTGTTTAATAGGGGCATCTCCAATATTGCCCAAGCACATTCTTAGACACACCCTCATACTTGTGCCCTGACCTTTGCCTATGGCATCATGCCAGCCATGATCTTGCATCAAGATTGCTTTTCTACTTGTCAGTGTAGCTGGGTGTGTAGTATGCACGGCCATGAGCCATCCCTCCTTTTAATTAGAGGTCGAGCCAGTGAGTCTGGGTCCTTATTAAGCCGGCTGCCTCTGCCTTCCTGACATCGCACAAACCTGTGTAATCTTCAAGTAGAGAAGCGGTCAAGCCTCTGACTCCATTCGGCACACTAAAGACTGAAATGATATTACGTGTTAAAGTGGTATGGTATAAAAGTAAACCTTGGGTGCTTAGCTACTCTTAAATGTGTTTAGGTCCGACCCCTTATAACTCTATAAAGGAAGTCTGGAATCCAAGACCTGAACTCTGTGCATGTGTTGACACTTCTAGACTCAAAGCATTTTTCCTTATGCAGTCAAGTTATTTTGGCCTTATCTCAACCCACATCATCTGTAGCTTATAAGCGATTACTACAGTCAATAACTATGACACCCTTTACTTTGAAAAGAGCGTAAAAGCCGTTTTTTTTTTTTAGAGCTCCTTTGTAATGGTAGCCTAAGGGGAGCTGGTGAAAACCATTTAAAATGCATGATCGTATAATGCACGTAAGGGTTTCTGAATGAGACGGGTATGAATGGATGGCAAAGTAAAGATGTTTTGTGTTTTTATTTTGTATTTATTGTAGAAGCTGTGTCCACAGTGCAAGACAACAAATAGTCCCATCTGTAAATTTTATTCACTTTCAGAAAGCAGGAATTGAATAAATCTGTCACTGTGTTGTTAAAAAAAAGGTGTTAATTTTTTTTTCTAACGTCAGCACTGAGAGCATTTCCAGCTGTCAAATCAAATCACAGGTTTATGTTAATGTAATTCTTTTAGTACGTTATCATTTCTACAGTAACAGCTTCCTTCATAGGCGCTTTGTACAGTATGACAGACATAATAATCTAGCAGAGTTGTTTTTTTAATAAGACGGTTTCTGGTAATTGATGTTTAATTCGATTTCAGGCAGGTGCTTTGGATGTCATTGCATGAGACATACTTCAGGACCGAGTGGGTTACACTTTGTAATTTCTCTGTAAAATGGCAAGATGTGCTTTTTTTTTTGTCTTATTAACAGCAAAGGAGATAAAGAAGTGGAGCCGCAAGCAATTACATGAACTAACTTGTCTCACAGACATTCCACTACATTAAATGTAACTATAAGCATGTTTAAAAGTATAATGAGCCATTCTTTAATGGATAAGAAAATGTCATTTTTGACAAAAACGTGGGGAATATAAGGGGAATAAAACACTTTTGGTGTTAATGGAAAATTTAGAAAACAGCACTATGTTGATTTTTTTTTTTTTCCCCTTTACAATCCACAGTGGGGTTTTTTGCTGTTTTTTTTTTTTAAATATATATTCCATATTAACTTGTGGTAATTTACAAGTTCCGTTGACGGTAGAATTCATAGTTTATACAAAAATTTGCCTGCCCTCTGACCTGTGTTTTGAGTAAACATGTTTTCCATTATCTTCCTAGTACAGAAACAATTACTGTCCATGGGAATTGCCCATACATTACAGTTGTGGTAGAGATAGTGTTGAAAAACTAAAGTATTCTGTTTATGTATGAATGTTTGTTTGTTTGTTTGTTTGTTTCACCAGTAAGCTTGTTGAGTTCTGTTTAAGAAACCTGAAGGAGAAACTATAGTGCTGCTTAGCTTTTAAGATTCTGGTTCCACAGTGAACAGGGCTGGATTCATTGTCGTAAATACTTGAATTGTGTTCAAAAAGGGCTTCAGTTGAGTTGTTTGCAGCTGCTGGTTGGTTACACACACACACACGCACGCGCACTCACGTTCGCTCCCCCCTCAGTCCTCCGAGGTGCAAAGCTGCCAGGGGTCATCCCGCCCTAATCCTCCCTAATGCAGCGCGCCCGTTGCTGCCTTTACAAATATTGACCCAGGCAGCTCAGGCCCTTACAGTGGGATCTAATGGCTTACCTACCAGCCCCCTTAACACACCCTGAGAAAGCTGATCCACTGCCGGTACTTCTGACAATCATTTACACATTATACCCATACACCCACATGCCAAAGACACACAGTCTGGAACTCGTGCACGTTTAAGAGTTAGTCAAGTATTTATGACACATAAGATGCATTTAATAATGAGTGCAGGCAGAAGCAGTACCGGTAAGTGCATTTGTCCTCAAGGGCTTTGAGGTAGTGTACAGATGGAGCAATTACAGGGTGGAGACCACTCAATCCCTCAGTCTGTTATATTCCTCTCCCACTACAGATCTGGCTTTCCAAAATGACCAGCAAAGAGAGTTGGGGAGAAGCGTAACAGCTTATAATGCTCTTTGAGTTGTTTCTCTTCTTAGACTGTAGCAGTGTTGTATAATTTCAAAATCTAGTTTGATGATTAACTGTCAAGTCACGCTTTAATGACAAAGTCTGATCTTAGGTGTGTACCTGCCTAACTTATACTGGCAGGTTGAAGTTTAATTTTAATCCTGGAAAGCAGTAAGGGAAGAGAGCACTGTTTTTCTTCAGTCCACATATGTAGGGGTGCTTGGACTCCATTTGGAATTCCCAGGTGATCTGGCTCTCGTCAGCCCCTTGGCGGTCTGCTTAACGACTCTTTTGTTTGGGCCATTTTGGGCCAAACAAAGCTGGACCTTCCCATTCCCCCGTCACATTAAAGAGACTTTAAAAGAGAGCTCTGCCTAAGACAGCAGAGTGGTATAAGACCATCACCTTAGTTCCAGCAGAGTTCAGTGTGTGCTACAGTTTCTATAAAGTTGCTTACATTTTGCTATTCTCTTGCTAAATGTCCTTGAAGTCAGTTTAAAAGCCAGTGGAAAGAAGTAGACCTTGCTCTTTATTCATTTGTTCCTCCTTCATTGGGAAAATTGCATTATAGTAATACAGTTACAGCTTCTGGTATGAAATTACCATAGCAACTGACGATACTTAACCGGGTTGCCCAGCACACTCTGGAAGTTACACAGAAGGCGGGGCTTCACCTTTCATCACCCATAAATATGATATCTTGACACAATCAAATGAACCTGCCCTGGTCTTGATATAGCGCACAAAGAAAATGAAGCAAATACAGATGTGGAGGAGGGAAAAAAAAATTGGCTAGCAACAGTCACTCTTTAAAACGGTCAGCTGTTTATGTGTATGCTGGAGGAACTGTGCTCACTAATGATCTGTGTGTTTCTTCCCTAGGTGAAACGTCCGACTCTGCTCTGAATAAGCTCAAGTGTCCCCACTGTAACTACATAGCCAAACACAGACGAACACTAAAGCGGCATCTGATCATCCACTCGGGCGTGCGCTCCTTTAGCTGTGACATCTGCGGCAAGCTCTTCACCCGCCGAGAGCACGTCAAGAGACATTCCTTGGTAAGACTTACTTGTGCTACTTGTGTCTTGTCTGATATTCTCCCCTCTCAGCACACCTCTGCCTATCACTCCATCTAAGCTCCTTTATTGACTATTTTTTAACTGCTTACATATTTACTACATATTCATTCAAGGGTGAATTTAGTGTAAAAAAAAAAAAAAAAACCCTTATGTTGTATCAACTGGTTAACAGGGAGTTTTGCTGGAGTAGACTGAGAGGAAGCAGGAAAATTCATCCATTGTGAAAGAAACTGTCACTGCTTAAAGTCTGTTAATAAAGCTGTAACAAGTCTCTCTGTCCTCTCGCAGGTGCACAAGAAAGATAAGAAGTACAAGTGCATGGTGTGTAAGAAGATCTTCATGCTGGCGGCGAGCGTGGGGATCCGTCACGGCTCCCGCCGCTATGGGGTGTGTGTGGACTGTGCTGACTCGCACCAGGCCACACAGGAAGGCCTAGAGGGCATGCAGGAGCTGGAGTTCAGCCGCGATGAAGACTTCGAAGAGAATGCAGAAGGAGACGAGGATATGGGGGAGGAGGCAGACGCAGAGGAGCCCAACGACAACGACCAATCCAACTACGAGGGTGACACAGGTGCCACCCCCGAGGAGGACTAACGTCAATGCAACTTCAGAAAAAGAAAAAAAAAAAGCTGGGAAACAATCAACAACTCCAAAGTGCTATCAAACCTCACGGTTGCACAGTAGTGTGTATGTCTAAAGAAAAAAAAAACGTTTGGTAGATAGAGACTTGAAGATGTAAAGATTACATGTGTGACAGAGTCTAGGCCTGCTGCCTGTTAGAGAAAGAGATAAAATGATGATATATGAAAATCAGGTTTTTCAGTGATGTATTTTTTTTGTTTTCTTCTTCTTCTTCTTCTTTACTAGGGTCTGATGGTGTACAGTGTTTTAAGTTACGATAGGCCAATCATCTTAAAGATATTATTTAATTTATGAAGAAAGTTAATATGGTCTTATTAAAATGCTATAATTTTGTTTGTTTCTTTCCGTGTCTGTTGAGAGAGGTTCCGTTTTAGGCTGCGCTTCCTGGCAAGTCTGAAATTCCACGACTTACGACTGTCCTGACTTTATCAGGGCATTGAAGATGTTGCCTACAGGAAGATTTTCTTTCCTTTCAAGTTGTGTAGATATGTTTAGCTATCATAAGAGATCTACGAGCTATATTTCTTTTCCTTTATTTTTCCTGCACAAATCTTGGAACCAAAAAAATCTGTTTTGTGACTCTAATAGATCACAGCCATATTTATGATTAAGTTATATTGGGGCTGTGCCATTGTGCCAAGCAGAACGCACACCGAGATTTGGCAGGAGGCGAACTACTGAAAAATGCTGAGAGTAAACATAAAGCAGAGAAAAAATGTAAAAAAAAAAAAAAAATGTATAATGGGAATATATTATTGCTAGCTTTATATGAATCACAGCGTCACCGTAACACTTTATAGAGCATTTTGACATTCACTTAAAGCTTGAATTTTGCCAAATGACGGAAACGTTTGGTGCTGTAATGCTTGTTTTTGAAATACTGGACCTAAAAGCTGTATATGATATTAATAATCGTAAAGCCTACTCAACTCAGATATTTTAATCAGCTCTGTATGTAACACTGTTGTGCTAAAGAGCCGATCAGGTATGCTTTGCCATCGTTTATTTTATTTTTTTTATTTAATGCACATGCACACACTTACATACCATTTTTATTTTATTGTATTTTATTTTTTAATCTAATCTACCGGCAGTACAGTAACAACGACCCAAAGTTTTGAACGTTCCTGATTTCCCCGTAATGAGGTACTGAGTATACTGATAATCACTTGAACGACGTGAGTGCATGTGTGTATGTGACGTAATTGCGAAGAATGCTGATTGGTTGGGATGTATGAAGTTTGTTTTGTTAGAGACTTCATTTTCGTGCATTAAAAAATCCCCAATACATACTATTTACAATTATTCTATTTGACGCGATGTTGTATTTGTCTGCCGAGAAAGAAACACTTTTGTCATGCTAATGTAAAGTGGAGCTCAACGGAGAGTCATAGTCACGCACTTACTACTTTACATTCGTTATTTTTATTTTATTTTTTTTCCCTTATTTCCCCAAAGCCGGTCTGGATGGAAATAAAAGAAAACTGTTTTTGTCCATGTGCAAATTCTTTTTTTCTTTTGACATTTCATTATTTAATATTATATATATATATATATATTGATTCCAAAATGCAATCAAGACTGTTAATTTCTATTTGTCCTACCAAAATGGTTGTTTAATTAATGTTGAATTAATGTATGAGAAAGCCAGGTAACCTATGTAGTGTAAATCCTTGCTTGTGTGTATGTAATTGTCAGATTTAAATGTTTTTATTCTAAAAATCATTCACTTTACCCTAGATGCATATATTTGTTTTTTGTTTTGTTTGTTTGTTTTTGTTTTTAATTCCTTTCTATGATGTTTTCTTTTTCTTTTTTAATTCATCAAGCAGATTTTATAAGAAATATTTGTTGTTTGAAATCTAGGAACAGCAGTTTCCGGTCATATGCAGTGGATTTATTGAAGTGCTATAATGATACAAAGTATGTCTATCTTTCCCTTTACTTCAGATGAACATGTATTTTGAAAGCTCTATAGAAGATATTCATCCTGTTTGTATTATTTACCTTCAATCACTGTGGGAGGGATATGATATATCTATATATAGATGAAATATATATGAAATATCTATATACACATATACTGTATATATATTGAAATGGATATTTAAGTTGATTTGAGGTTTTGGAAGTTGGGCTTAGCTTTTAATGTCCTCTCCTGCATCTTTTCCTCCTGTTCATCTGTGTGCTTGTTCACCCACACACACACATACACACACTGTTGCTTCTTTCACATTATGTCTGTGTTTCTGATGAACTTAAGATGACTTCCTTCTTACATTTTATGCTATATGTGGGTATAATCAACGAAAAAAAGCAGAACACTACAGATGAAGGGTTTTTTCCAGCTGTATTTTTTTAAAGCCGTTTCAAAGATGTATTTTTCAACGCTCTTACAGTGGATGCAAACCGAGCCTTCAGCTCACCTCATACACAAAGCAAAATCAGGTTACTCTTTTTATGTTTTTTTTTCCTTCAAGGTTTTAAAATTAAAACATTTTCCTTTCTGTTTCAATTGTACTACTGTTCCTCTATATTAAATTTTAAAATAAAACTTTGATATTGCTCTAGCGCGGCTCATTGTCAGAAGTGATTTTCTTTTTTCATATCCAGTTTGAGTGTGTTGGAAGTAATCTAGCCTTAAAAAAGTATTTACAGAAACTCATCTAATGTAAACATTATTTCAAATTTTAAAAGTTAAAATAAGCTCCTACTGTGCCCCACCTCTTCAAATTTCAGAAGCCACTTTCTTATTTTGTCCGTTTCTGATGAACAAAGGATGACATATCCTCTTTACATTTTATGCTGAGTATAGCCCACAAAATAAGCAGAACAAAGCAGATAAAGGGATTTTCCAGGTATATTTTTAAAGCCAACTGAACATTTTCGGTGCGTCACACTGGATGATGTCTTATGAAGAACAAGCCTTTATTTGCGTCATAGACTTTGACACGCCGGTAAAATTCTTTTCTTAAGAAACGCCAGGTTGTAAGTTAGCTAGGATCATTGCACGGGGTCAGCCATGATTCAGCACCCCAGGAGCACAAAGGTTAAGGGTTTCGCACAACCCCTAACTCTTTCTCATCAATAACCGAGAGTCTTACCTGTTGATTCCCCAATGAACCAAGTACTGAATAAAAATGAGTATGCACTGTTGTACTTTTGGCTTCTCTCATTAAGGCCTTGCCACAGTGGAAAATCTGATCAGCACAGTTTACTTGTTCCAGGTTTTATGCCAAATGCACTTCTTGACACAACCCTTCCATTTTTTTAAATAATGGCTTAAGATTGGCTCTGAGGATGCCCTACAACCTAGTGGCTGGGTTTGGGCATTGGCACGGACCTTCAGCATGGTGAGACGGTGAGGAGTCTACCATGCACCGCAGGGCCAAAAGCAAAAAAGGTTGCACAATGTGGTGGCCAGTCCTTGTGAACCACTCTGACAATTTGAGTCCTTGAATATGCCATCAGGGTAGAAAAAAATGTATGGATGTGATAACCTGGTCATTCAATGGTCATCAGCTGACTTCATTTTATTGCCACATAACATAACTGAGCCTTAACCTGACCAACTGAAGCAACTCCAGATCACAACACTGCGTCCAGAGGCTTTTACAACGAGAACACTATGCATAATGGTTTCATCGATGGCGGCACGGTGGTGTAGTGGTTAGCACTGTCACCTTGCACCTCCAGGGTCCGGGCTCGATTCCCAGCCAGGCTGGATTCCCGTCTCTGTGTGCATGGAGTTTGCATGTTCTCCCCGTGCTTGGTGGGTTTCCTCCGGGTACT
>JAQMYG010000023.1:26927272-26938146 GCA_030014215.1 Clariallabes teugelsi | reverse complement strand
GTCCCTGATGAGCAAGCCGAGGGCGACAGTGGCAAGGAAAAACTCCCTGAGATGGCAATAGGAAGAAACCTTGAGAGAAGAAAAAACAAGCCTGGAAAGAAGTAACAAAGTTTAGTGATGTATCTGATGAGTGCACTGCCAGCAACAAATGTACAAAGCCTACTGTAGCATGTTAAATGCATATCAAATAATCAATTTTCACACTGACATGTCACTGTGTTGACATGTGACATTTGTTTACTTGTACAGTACAGGTTGCATTCCTTAATTATAATAAGGACTATTTATTAAAACAGTAAAGAACATGAAAATTGCAGAACATACAGTACATATGTAAATAATCTGCGCAGTCCAGCATGCTTATCAATATGAAATCTTGAAGAAATTTATAAGCTGCATTATTTCGGACTATGTTTTTGTTAAAAATTGAAAAAAAAATTTTTTATAATAATTTGAGTCAGGGAGAGAAAAATACTCATGCTTGTTTTTAACCCACAAAAGACCTGGCTCTGAATATAAGGCACAACAGAGTCACATTCATTATAAAAGCAAAGCCTCTTCCCTTCAACTGTCTTTGATCCAGAAATCTTGATATAATCAGCCTCAGGCCGACAGAGGCCAGTGGTCAGCCTGCAACACCTCAATAGACACACACGCACACACACACACACACTTGAACTGTATTTTTGCTTTAACAATTATTTGTTTCCTTTAGCTGGCATGCTAGTATTAGCTGGTTAACTTCCTGCTATCAACTCACAGAACCAGGCACCTGTTTGGAAAAAAAGAAAAGTTTTTTTACACACACAAAAAAGCGAAGCTATAGCCTACCAGGCACCAGGTTATTGTGTTACCCATACTGTAAGTCACAAACAAACGTGTCAGCACTGTGGGGAAAAAAAAGAACAAAACAGCTAGTGTTGGTGAGCTAATTGGTGAGAATCCTAGTTAAAAGAAATGATCTTGGTAAAGAAAATTAAATAGGTTTGGACTTTTACTTGGTAAACAGTAACCTTGCCAGTCATTTTATTCTTTCATAAGACCTCTGATTATACAGTACAATGAAGATTTTCCAACTGTTCGATTAACCCCATGTATGTTTATCCATTTCAAATACCAAATTTGTTGCTCCCATGAGCTTTGCATCTTCTAATGCTGGCTTGACACTGACATTTTAATGAGTGTAGTATTAGCGGTCACACTCGTTTTGCTTTGAACTGTCTTTGGCTGCCAGACACTGGCACATGATGCTTTCTAAGACCATTGATCTAAACTCGTGACCAAGGATTTATCATGTGGAATTTTATACATGAATCATAAGCTGTAATCTATCTTAATTTACAGAACTATGAGAAATAAAGTTATGTCTGAATGCTTTTCATTTCTTATTTCATTTCTTATTTATACATTTATTAATATATTGCTTATACATATATAAAGTACAAAAATTTTTCACTGCACATTTATACACAGAATCTGTTCCAGACTGGAGCCAATGCCACTTATAGTTAGTATTTTTAATAGTTTTAATTTCAACTGGATTGGCAACAGCGATGAGAATAAACTGCTTCAAAGAGAGCATCACAACATGTTTTGTGGTTACACCAGCATGGAAAGATTAACTCTGTTTTTCTCTGTGACTGCCTGTTTGGTTTGCTGACATATATTGGCTGAGATCCTACCCACTTTCATGTACCATTAGGTTCTGCTGGTGCCAATGTCGAAAAAGGTACCAAATACATAGAACTGGAACCTGCTGAATTAAGTTGGGTGAGCAGTTCCATATTTCTGGTACCGAAGGTTCTGGTAATGTAGTGGAAAAAGGCCTATAAACAATATTGTTGCATTTCCAGTAAGCCACTACTCGTTAATAGACAAAGTAAATTAAGTCCAGCCTTCAGAGGTTAAGCAAAGCAAACCATCATGGTTTTAGGGAGCTGTGATCAATGGTAACATCGTGATCCTGTCATGAGAGCATGTGTCCCCAGGCCGGGACCCCGTCCCTTTGTTGTGGCACTGTAGAATTTGTGGTCAGGCCCTAGAAAGACCATAGGCAGCAGGGCTCTCCATACTTGGTACATTTTTTTGTTCTTGATCCTTCTCACACAGTCCCTCCATCTCTTTTTCCCTCTCTCATTCTGGTTCTCACTGTTACTCGCTCTCTCTCTGGTGGTTGGGGTGTGGTCAGGAGGATTCTCTGAGCCCCTCTGTTCTGTCTCCTGCACTGAGCCAGAAAGTCTGGACCAGCAAGGAACAAGCCAATTATATTTGGTTTTCGCCTCTTTGTTGTTGGGGCACCATATGAAACCCTGCTTTCTTCCATGTTTTGATTTTTTTTTTGTTGTTTTCATTCCTGTTTTCACTGAGGGCATGTTTCATTATGTGTCCCTGCCACATCAAACACAGCGGACTCTGACTCCCACTTTCTCTGCAGCATACCATTACTTAGCCCACACGGCAAAACATCCGTGTCCTAAAATAGTCTTTCCTTTTCCTTGACCCTCAGCAGAGTGATGTGATTCTATTTCACACACTGACTGACAGAAACAGAGGGGTACTAAGGGGGACATCAGTTGCCAGGAGGGCAGGCAACTACATTTTAAACACTGGTATCCATGGCACAAATACTCCTTTTATCAAGAAGGAGTTATGGACAACATATTCTTCTCATTCAGGGCGGATCTGCTGTAAACAATGAGCTAAAGGTTTATGTGTTAGAAGCTACTGGCCTTTGTATGGTGTGAATGTGTTTGTTCCCAGCCAGGCAGTCTGTGGCAATGACAGAGCTCTGGGGTGAAGGCCGAGGCTGAGGCTCCAGGCAGGTAGAGTCGGGGCAGGTCTGGACCTCACGGCGCCTCGGCTGTCACATCGGCCCAAGGCAGGAGGTGGAGTTTGGCTCAGAACATCACATTGAACTCAAGGGGAAGAAACAGCACGAGACCAAGTTCTCTTGGCCGACGTGCTTCCTTTGCACATGTACTTTCTTTCCTTAACCATCTCCACTTTCATCCTTTACCGCATTATTAAAAACTCTCTGGTGATATTTTTTTTCCACTGGATAATGTATTGGAATCTCTGACACTAAAAGACTGCCTGTTAGTTCACTAACAAAGGGTTTAGGTCCTTTATAGGTTTTAGTAATTGTCCGAGATTTAACCTACATGATTTAATGGTACTCATGGATGGTACTAACAGCACTGTTCTTGATATTAGTGGTGGTGCTGATTTGCTTCTATCTACTATAAAAATTGCATCATCATATATCACATTTGTACTGTTATAAGCACCACTGTGGTATTTTATTATTATTATTATTTACATACTTTTCAAAATAAAAATCCCATATCGTACCATAAAAATATAGTACAAAATAAACATTTTGTATTTAAAATGTAGATAATGTTCTTAGAAACGTGTTTTGTTGGTCGTTTTCTTAAACAGTGGGTTAAAAACAAGCAATTTTCTTATGATGCATATTTTCCATCATTATAAATTAATATTATCACAGTTTACATAACACAGTTAACCAATCAGCCAATCAGACAATAGAGCAACATTTTTTCAGGACCTTTATCCATATTGAATCGTGATGTTGTTGCTGTTAATCATCATGTGTTCATTCTACTCAACTTTAAAGTTGGTGAAAAATGCATAAGTTTTGTTGGATCCCTTTTGGTACAGCTTTTGTTTTCGCATGTTTTTGCATGTTTAGTAAAAAAATCTTTAAGAAACATCTACTGCTCCCTTTTGCCTTATATTGCTGTCTTCTTAAATCTCACTTCATTATCAGCAGCATTTTTCACACACACCCGCACATGCAGTCAAGCTTATTTGGTCCCTGAGTACGGACTCCTGGAGCATGTTCTCCTCCATCCCCTCCGCTGTTTTTTTCCCAGCGGTTCTACTCAGGTGCCAAGAAGAACATCTGTACATCCATGCTGAATCTCATGTCCATCATATAAAGGGAGTTCCCAGAAAACAGTTTAAGTCCTGGCCATGAGGGAAAGAGGCTGAGATGCTCATTTTTACAAAACCAACGGGCATGCTGTTTAAGGCAAATAATCAGTGATGAGATGGTGTGATACAGTACTGTGGTGATGGTGTGATACAGTACTGCAAAAGTCTTGAGCACCTCTTAATTTCTTTACTTTTTGCTTTCAAAGAACCAGACTTTCTTTTATTTTTTAATGTAGTCCTGAGGAATAGTTCTTCAGGCTTCCTGAAGGGCTCTCATTTCAGACAAAGTTATGGCTCTCATTTTCAGTCAGTTCCCGTACCTGACCAGTTTCAGAGGAATGTTTTTGTTTGTTAAGCTACACAGTACCCTATGAATCATTTAAGCATAAAAAACATCTAACTTGAGACATGAACCAGTGAGAACAGGTTGGTGCTGAATACTGAGTGGTTGGAGCAGGCGAGAGGGGAAATGAGGTTGCTGCTGTTTTTAAATTGTATCTTTATGTACTTTACAGTTTGTCACAGTAAAAAAATTACCCAAATTCTTTAACTTAATCTACATAATTTAATTAGATTTAATATGAAGAAATTGGGGTGGATCAAGTCTTTTGTGCATAACTGTATAAATGAAGGTTACACAGTGAAACCTCGGATTGTGAATAACGCGGTTTGCGAGTGTTCCGCAAGACGAGCAAAGATTTTTAATAAATTTTGACTTGGTTTACGAGTATCGAGTATCATGTATCACGCATGCGCTTCTTGTTTTGAAGCCGAGCGTCACGTGATCACAACTGAGCCAATGGTTTTTCTCTCCTTTGCGCTGCGGAATTGTGGGTAATCGTCTCCCCTGCTGGGTCTTAGTGCGCGTCTCTCACTGGTATAATCAACATCTGTGCACGCGTGTACCATTTACTATAACACTGTGAGCACGTGTGTGTGCATAAAACATATTTTATTTTGTGTCTGTATGCGTGTGTGTTCAGCGCATGTGTAAAGCAAAAGCAAGATCCATTTTCTCTCTCTGCTCAAGGCTCAGCCTGCTCTTTGTGTCTGTGTGCGCGCGTCATTTTTATTTTACAGCAGTGATTCCATTAGCGTGTCACTCAATCAAGTGTCATTAGAGAGATTTCTTGTTTAATTTTCCGAAAACAGTGTTTCCATTGCGTACGTGTGTGTGTGTGTGTGAAAAGAGTGGTGGAAGGGTAACTGTGTAAGATGAGAAGGGGGAGAGGGGGAGGGGCTCCGTACTTTACCTTCACACACATACCAACCAACGGAAACACTTATCTGCCGAAATTTATTTTACTTTTTTTAAAAGGTAAAGTGCAGGTTCATTTGTTTTATTTTTACTTTATATTTTATGTTAATTATTTTTATGTACTTATTTTTTGGGCTGTGGAACAAATAATTTGAGTTTCTATTATTTCTTATGGGAAAATTCGATTTGGTTTACGAGTGTTTTGGAATATGAGCCCACTTCCGGAACAAATTATGCTTGTAATCTAAGGTTCCACTGTACTTGTTTTGGGGAACATCAGAGAAACATGTTAACATGTTATCCTGTTGCCACATGCATTACAGTAAGTTACAAACAGTTCCACAGTACTTTCTCTATAAGGTATTAAGACAAAACATGCCATTTTCCATTAGAAACCTTTGAGGAACAGCTTTACTTCTGCCTGTTACAAAGACCTGGCAGTGGAGACTCCATCCATAAATGTTAACATTTATATGCTAGTAGATAATTATTTAATGATATTGGATCGTGTAAAGGAACAGCTTACTTCTTATTATTATAAAGCGCAGGAGATTAATAAATCTACATGGCACATCCACAATACAAGTCCTTATAAACGTGACCCTATTCTACATAAAAGGTTTTCACAGACAGGGTCACAAATAAGCTGTTGCCATAAAAGTGATAACATACAGTATTAGAATGACAGCATTAATATAAACCTGTTATTTCTCTAATAGCCAACACTCCTGGCCAAGCGATGCTGCTATACAAAGTTAATCATCATGTTCTGACCAATCAGATTCGAGACTTTTTTGTGGCATAAAATATTAAATATTACACTTCAGAAAAAAAATAAACCAATTCCCTGAAAATCACGAGAGCCAAATTCCATTGCAATGACTTTAATGAGAATATCAGATGTTGTTTATTTTTATATACATTCACATTCATTTATCTGTATCAAGATGATAAATATGACATACTATTATGGATTGCAAATGTGCAGTTTAGAATATTTGTCCTCTGTTTTTCCTCAATAGTCTTGAATCATTATAGTACAGCTCTGCGTTGCAGCAAACTCAGTCTAAGATGAGAGCCAACACAGCTGAATCCTGCTGCAGCCGTTGCCTGTTATCCCCCTGGAAAGAACAGGAAGTGACAGAAGTCACTAGAAATATTAATAAAGGAAACAGCACATGAGACACATCAGTTTAGTAATATTCGGATGTGACTCCAGGGGTGTCCTTTAGTCATAACTCTAGAGGATGTGCTTATTCCAGAACTTATGTGTGTGAGGTGATGGAACAGGTTTCACATGCATTAAAGGGACTTCATGACAAGTCACTATTTTTATTTATTTGTTTATTTATTTATTTTCATCATTTTGTTGAGCGGTTGAAAGCTAATAATGGAGCTTCGGTTGAAAGCTAATAATGGAGCTTTTATATTGTGCAAATACTTAATCAGCAAAGGTGCTACATATACAGTAGTATGAATCCTATGTTTAATAAGTGTAGTGTTTCCACTGATAATGGAGTTGAGTGTATAAAGTACTGATAAAATTGAGGCCATGCTGGAGAGGTAGGACCTGGATAGCCGTTAGAGGATAGTGCCTCCTTTATGGGGCAGTCCCTGATTGTCCTCAGTTCCTGTTGTTCTATTTGTGGCTCTGTGGTCGTCTCAAAGGTTTCCCACCGGATCAAATTGCCGCAGCACACAGCCTAGACAAAACTCCATTCAGGGCTTGAGCAGGCCAACTTCTCGCTCTCTCACCACCCTCTTTCCTGTAAGCCTTCCCCAGTGGAGCCTGCTGGAAAACAATGCGTCGTTACCTACTGTGCAACACGACTGGGTGAGACAGAAACCAACCCGCCCCAAAGCTGCCTGGGAATGGACTCCTCTGGTGACAAAGGAAGTGTGTGTGAGAGTGTGTGTCAGTGCAGTAAACACCCAAATATACTACAACAGCATTGTTTATTGAAGGTAGAGTGACGATGTGGTTAGCTGATTTTCCCCAGTCCTGGTCAAAGTTCAGTGTGGTTTCAAAACTCACGGTTCACAAGTTTAACACTAGCAACCACATGAGATGTCTAGTGGGATATGCTGCCTCCAAAACACTAAAATAAAATGTAAAAAAAAATAATGCAAAGTTTAAACAAAGCCAAGGAATGTACAGAAGCTGTTGTCTCAGCTCTTTTCACATGACATTAAAAGTGCTCAGCTTCATGAGACCTGAAAGTCAAAACTGAATCTCTTCTGAAGACAATTTTTGGTTGGTTTGCAAAGAAAGAAAACTTCTTTTTCTATTCCTGTTTCCCAGTAAGAGGAATCAGCCAGCCCAGTAGCTGTATAAGTTATAAACTATTTTTCTTTACTACGACACAAGACGATCTCGCAGTAGAGCAAAAGCTAAAAGAGTTAAGCTAATCTCCTTATTATCTTCAGCTTCTTCTAGAAAGCAATGGTAGCAAGTGTAAAAGTGAAGGAAACATCATTTTAAATGTCCTTTCTCAGCTTTATCTTCTGAGAAAGAGGTTTTAAGAGCAACAACTCACCTAGGTATAGAATGAGAGGGTACTTCAAACAACAGAAGACATCCTTGAAAAGGTCTACATTAACCAGGTTGTAAAATCAGAAATATATTTAAAAAAAAATCGCTCAGCATGCTTAAACATCTGGCTATTCCAATCTGAAAAGAAAGAAATTACAGTCTGAATAATGTTTCATTTTATTATATATTCATCTTTTGCTCTTTCAGATTGGCCTATTAAGGGATCATCCAATCTGCTCATTTGACATGGCACAGATTTTAGGCAGATTCCCTTCCTGACACACCCCTCCAGATTTATCCAGGTTTGGCACTCGCACCAAGGACGCTCTTAATCCAGTGGCTGGGTTTGGACACTGCCTGGGAATTTGAATCTGAGCCTTCCACATGGCTGGTGAAAGAGAAGTCTACCTCTGAGCTGCTGATGACAAAATAGTAGGCATAATAATGGCAACAGATTTTTGATGTACTGTATGTGCACAAGAAACTTTTTAATATGTTAAGGATATATGGACATTAGCGCAACTGGTGTCCATATATATCACCACCAGACACTTATGTTGTATGTATCACCTTGGTCCTGGAGGAACGTTGTTTAGTTTCACTGTGTACTGAACTGTATATGGTTGAAGTGACAATAAAATCATGCTTGACTTGACTTGACAAAAAAGAAATAAAGAAATGATTTCACTGTGCAGCTGTTCAGAAAATAGCCTAAGTAAACAGAATTTTATGCACATATACTGTATACCTGGGTGTGCCATGATAAAGCATGATGAGGAGTTCTACACCAATCAGCCATATTATTAAAACCACCTGCTTAATATTGTGTAGATTCCCTTGAGTGGCCAAAATAACTTTGAGCCTTTGAGGCATAGATTCCACAAGACCTCTGAAGGTGTGCTGTGGTATCTATAAATTACGAGGTGGGGCCAAGTTAACACCTTGAACTCACTGTCATGTCTTTTACACCATTCCTGTACCATTATTTGCAGGGTGCATTATCCTACTGAAAGTGGGAAAAGGAATACCGGCGCCCATAAACGGGTGTCAGCAACAATATTTAGATAGGTCTTACGTGTCAACGTAACATCCACATGAAAGGCAGGACCCAAGATTTGTGTATTGCCCAATGCATCACACTGTCTCTGACTTCTTCACATAGTGCCATTTCTACCCCAGGGACGTGACACACACACACACTGCCATCCACTTAATGTAAAAGAAAACAGGGTTTATTAAACCAGGATACCTTCTTTCATTGCTGCATGGTCCAGTTCTGAAGCTCACATGCCCATTGTAGACCTTTTTGGCAGTGGGCATGGGCACGCTGATGAGGCTGTTGCTACACAGCCCCATACAAAGCACGCTGTGATGCACTGTGTATTCTGACTCCTTTCTATCAGAGCCAGCATTCAGCTTTTCAGCATTTTGAGCTATAGTAGCTCCTCTGTGAGACTGGACCAGATAGGATTGCCTTTGCTTCCCACACACATCAATGAGCCTTGGGCACGTATGATTATTTTGTTAGCCATGGCATACTGGGAACATGCTACGAAAAATTAATTAAAAACCCCCACCACACCCCAATGACTGGTATCATTGTAAGGAGATAATCAATGTCATTCACCTCACCTGTCAGTGTGTTTAATGTTATGGCTGATGTTATTGGTGTAAATCCTGTTGATGTAAATGTGCCATTCCTCTTCTTTTGCACTATATTTCTTAACAAACTTGCAGTTTATGTCTCATTTCTCTCTTCCTAAAAAATTTCAACATGAATTTAAATGAAAAATCTATGAAAAAGAGCATAAATAAAACATTGCTTACATGAAAAACTAATGTTCCTAGTAATAATGTAGCATGAGTAACATTCACACACTCACTCCACAATGTACACACAAACATTTTCACACACCTACACACACACTGGTGACAGACAGACTAATCACGATGTGCTCACCCCCAGGGCATGTGGTGTGCGGTTTGTGTGTGTGTATGTGTGTGTGTGTTGTGAGTACAGAATGGGAGAGTGGTGGCTACATGTCCTCGGTCGTAATCCATGACCCCCACTCACTTGCTGCACCTCCCTGAGCCTGGGAAGCAGTGATGGGGGGGTCTCACACACACACACACACACAGGGCCGACGTGGGCAGACAGCTGTGTGGACGGCAGTGAGCAGCCGTTACAGCAGCCCTGCTCACCACCCACTGTATGAGTTGCACAAGCTGTTTGACACACACACACACACACGCGCGCGCATGCACACTCACTCGCGCACACACACAAATACACACGCGCGCACACACACACAGGAAAAGTACATATGCGTGTGTTTAGAAAAAGACTCCGTCATGTTCACAGTTACTGGATTTATGACCAGAATTTTAACCAGCCCACACACACACACACACACATACACATGCACATATACACATACATTCACATGCACACACAGAAACATATCTATCTATCTATCTATCTATCCATCTGGTAAGATGATGGACGGATGAACTTACATTTCTATCACATCATACATCTGAGCTAAACTAATATATAGTGTATATTCGAACAGTCTAACATAATCTAATAATCTAACGTATGGTGTAACATAATGCCCTACGACACCAATCCCAGTGTTTCACTAGTGCTTGGATACCATCAAGGTAGAAAGATTTCTCAGAATTCCAGAGCCATGATCAGACTGTCTGTTTCACATCTGAAATTCTAGCCTCCCAGGAACTCCTTTAAAGACCAAACATGTGGAAATGGCTTGTACCGAGGTCAGGACTATATGGGGGATGTGGCAATAACCACCAGCCAAGTTCCTAAAATGGTAACTGCTGACAACAATTTTGTGTTTTTATCCAACACATAATATAAAAATCTTTCAATATAAAAATGTGTCATTGATTTTTGATGTATTACACAAAAGTTTCAGGAATAGTAAGTTTTCTGTAGCAGCGTTATAAATGGAGGTATGCAGTGATGTTCAGAGGGTCTGATTAGACCAGGTGGTGAAGGTTGGAGTCTGGTTCATTACCTTTAACTAGAGGTGTCAAGTAACGAAGTACAAATACTTCGTTACCTTACTTAAGTAGAAATTTTGGGTATCTATACTTTACTGG
>JAQMYG010000023.1:26916228-26927172 GCA_030014215.1 Clariallabes teugelsi | reverse complement strand
CTCTCCCTCCCGTTTGTTAGTTTCTTTTGTTTTCTTTCTTTTCTTTATCAGTGTGGATGGAAGTGTTCCTCCCACTGTTGTATATAGTTTTGGTTGTACATATTGTAAATATTTTCTTTGTGTATAGTTATAAGGAAGCAGTAGGGGTTTGGCTGCCATTTTTGTTGTCCCCCATTTTCTCCTGTTTTTTGTTGTTTAGTTAGAATAGTTAGCTTAGTCTGTTGTATGTTGATTTATATTATTTTTGATAGTTTAGTTAGTTTGAGGGTGGAGATAGAGGGGGGGGTTGTTTATTGTTTTGGCCTTGGCCCTACCCTGAAGCTCAGAGCTTCCTATATGTGTGTGTGTCTCTGTGTACATATAAAAATAAAAGACCACGCACTGAACTATTTTTGTAAAGTTCATTTATTTATTATTATTTTCTTTGTTGCGTCCCTGAACCCTAGACCAGGGCTCGTAACAAGAAGTCTTTTAAAACCCTAGTATCCATACTTCTACTCAAGTAATGAATGTGAATACTTTTGACACCACTGCCTTTAACCAAAAGGTAAGAGACTATGAGAAGGATGGGAGAAGTCTTCCATAATGAGGGTACAGCGGTTGTTGTAGATGGTGAAGATACACTTCTATGATCTTCTCAGCTGTTCTCACAAATCAATTTGAAATTAACTGACTCATATCAATCAGTAAGACAGCTTATATGATGTGCTCTATTGTCCTCCAGTAGAAGGTGATGAGGATGAGGGAGGAAGGTTAGTACTCTACAACCTCTGCTGGTCCTTCAAGAATAGACAGGTTTTGTTGAGAGTCCAGGAGAGGTATCAATAATAGACAACCCAGAAACATGACTCGGGTTTTGACTCCATATTTGATAACAGTCTTTTTACTCCCTTTTGTTCAGTACAGCTAGGAAGATTCCTTTCAGGACTAGTGCAGTCCTTCATGTTGGTTGTTTTCTTGTAGAGGGTAAATAATAAAGTTGGCTAATATATGAACTAATATTATGTAAGATCATATTAAAATGGGATACTAAAAAAACATTAAAGGTTACCTGTTACAGTATGCTGGCTATAAATCACAGACTTATATTTATGTACACAATTTTAATTCAAATGGGACATAGACTAGGAATAACAGATTCACCAGTGTGATGATTTACGTCTGTCTATTCACTCAGATCCACCCTCAAATTGAGCCCTGAAGTTAGGGTGTGATTACTTTTCAGTACTTTACGAATGTAGACAGAGGTAGAAAAAAGCCCCATTGTCAGAGAAGACCATGCTTCTATCCAAATATTTAAAAACAGCAACAAAAACAAATGCTAATTCAGAATGAACGGCACACTGATCGACAACAAATACACCAGTACACAAAGTAGGGCCTATTACATTACAATTGCAGTTATTTAGATTAGAGGAAAAATTATATTATTTACGGTCCATATTTGGATTAAGCTCATTTAAACCTATTTATAACCAGTGAAACATAATTCATAATAACACCAGGTCCACCTGTCCAATACACAAACACTATATCTTTTTGTGACAGGTGATCAGTCATTTTATTTGTTTGTAATTGGGATCTTCTCAATTCTATGCAAATTAGGTATGATAACGAAAAAATGACAAATCCAAACAATTGGACAATTTTTCCTTGTGGTCTAATATTTCTTTATTTTTTACTAACAATTTAGTTTCTACCTGCACTTAGTTATATTCAGTGTTTGATCAACAAAAAAACTAAGAAAAATTAACAATGATCATGTCAGCTGTATTTATCTTACACTATCTTCACACTACGTTCCATTAAATGCAAATAATAAATTACAAATAAAGTTTGAAATGAAACTGGATAGATCTTCTGTGCCTCTAGTGCGTCTTAGTCCGCCACCTCTGCCAACATAAATCAAACAACAGTTTTAACATTGATTAGGGCATTATTAAAAAAAAAAAAAAACTAGTTGATACTAAGAAATTTTGGCTGCTACAGTTTCTCATGGAAAGAAAATTATTTCATCACCATTCCATCCATCATCATATTCCATCCAGGTTTTATAACACCCCTTGTATTATTGTACCTGGTAAATGAATGTGCATTCATTGTAAGTTTATATATGATGTATATGTTATCTAATGTCAATGTTTTTTGAAGAAAAACAATGGAAGAAAAAAATGGAGATATATTTTTGGTAATCCCTAATTCAGGATTAGATCAGTACGCAGTAGCATTTAATGATGGAGGATTTTGGAATTTTAATCATTCTGTTAAAAAAAAAAAAAAAAACCTAAAAGATGTTTTTGAGGGGGAAAATATTTAATATATATAAATATAAAAATTATAAATTGGCTTCATCTGCATCATTCTTGTGCCTAGATGACTCTTTCAGTCCACCTTTTTAAGTCCTCTGAATAAGCTGAATAACTTCATGTTGATTTGCTATTAATGGGTAGCTTACATTTTATTTGGGGCATTTTGATATACTTCACAAACTTTCAGCGTAGTAACTTTGCCAAGCACTATACAATAAACTCACTAATCATCTTTACTGCTTTTCCCTGTATACAGGGTAGTGGAGGGCCTGGAGCCTATCCCAGAAGACTTGGGGCATGAGGCGAGGGACACCCTCGATAGGGTGCCAATCTATCGCTGGGCACACACACATACACACACTCCAGGCAATTTGGGAACGCTAGTTAGCCAAATCTGTATGTCTTTGGACTGTGGGAGGAAACCGGAGTACCCGAAGGAAACCCACCAAGCATGAGGAGAACATGCAGCCTCCATGCACACAGAGGTGGGAATCCGGACACTGAAGGTGGAAAGGTGACTGTGACTGCGATAACCACTAAGCCACCGTGCCGCCACTGTGCGTTATAATGTCTGAGATTAGTTTTTATACAAATGTTTAAATAACTATTGAGCTTGATAGCAAACCCATATTACAGCCCCTCTGTCTGGTTCACAGTTTGTGATGTAATAATGTAAATATATATGCAAATAGAGCTATAGTTGATAGTGTTGAGTGTTTATGTTTTTTGAAAGAATTCTATCTTAAATTCTCGCTCATTTAAAATAAAGGGATATTTTAATGCACTGGACTAAAACACACAAACAAATGACACTGCCTGAATTGGTTATTGTTTTTAAAACAACCTAAAATAATGAATTAGACATGAATAATCCTTAAATACAGTAAATAGTAGTGCAACTAAACATGCATTTAACAGCATTAAATAATTGTTATGCACGCTTATAAACTCAGAGGTAATAATCAGAATGGTGCCAGGTCAGGGTTATAAAATTTTAATGGTGTGTGTCTGTGTGTGGGTGATGGTGCCTTTTCTGTTATACACCCGGACCCCCAAAGTTTCTATGCATGGACCAGGCAGTTTTGACAGGATCACAAACGTAATTTTCTTGCAGCAAAGGGCAACAGGTGAAATAAATATAATGTAAAATTATTTTTTACTGGATTCTTTCTGAACCCTGATATGCAAACATTTCACTTCACCTCATAACTCTACACACGTTACAAAAATAGCTTCCACGTATCTTGGGTTTCACCCATAACAGGGTCAGTGGTTTTTCATTTTCCACATGTGAGGAAACCTTCGAGGTGAGCTCTCTGCTCGCAGCAGGAACAGTGCGAGTGAGATTGCAGTGTTTGTGTAAGAACAGCGCTGGGACCTTGTGAAAACAGACTGTCGGAGCCGGGCAGCAGCCACGGTGCAGCCTGTCAGTGTAATGACTGAATAAACACTAACCAGGCTCCCTGACGCTCTCTATGAGTTCACACATCACTCACAGCCTTCCACACCATCAGCACTAACACAGCAGGGTTTAAAATGCAGGTTTGGGGTGTTAGAGAAACATGAAATCAGGTCATTATGGGTGTAGACTGCTGCGGCTGCTCATTTTCTTGAAAGCTGAAATAACACTAGAGAGCCACTGCATAACATGCAGAATATCAGTTCGAGGGCTGGGAGAGTGTTTTCGGAAAAGAATCTACAATAAGGCAGGATTTCTCAACAGACAGCATCCCAAATTATGTTCTAACACTCTACCAAGTGTAACAAGCAGCCAAGACAGGTTTGACATCCATAGTTTTTTGTTTCGAAGCTACAAGTTGCTTCATGCATGAGCACATCACCACACACTTTCCCTAAAGACACCATGTGGTGTGACTCTGTAATGTCATTTCCAGTACTTTTATACAAAAAAATAAGTTGGAAGTAAATTATCATCTGCACCACTTATTACATTTTTAAAAAAAAATTAAATTAATTTGGCCCAAGGGTGAAAAAAAAAAAAAAAAAAAATTTAAGTTTTTGTATTATGTTTGCAATCACCAGTTATTAGAATTTTATTTAATTTACTACTTTTATTTTATTATTGCCATTGATAATTTTTTTCATTTTTTTTTCAATGTTTCTGTCGCACCTTTTACCTGTACTGAAGAAAGTGATTTTGTCTCCTCCCCCCCAACTGTGCATTACAGAGAGTCAGAAACCACACAACTGAGCCTGTTTAAAATACAGAACAATTCAGTGCCCTTTAGGGTTAGTGTGCAGGCAGAATTACTCCCTCCCTCCCTCCCTCCCTGTCTCTCTTCCTTGCTATTTAACTGTCTGGCTCCTTCCCTCACTCCTTCATTCCCTCACCATGACTACCCCCACTCTCTACCTCACTCCTTCACTCCTTTAGTCCCCCAGTCCCTCCATCACCCCCTCACTCACTCACTCCCTCATTCAATTCCTCCTTCACTCACTCAATTTCTTCCTCCCTTACTCAATCCTCACTCACTTATTCCATCCCTTCTTTTCTCACTCACCCACTCTCTCCTTTTCTCACTCACTCACCCACTCTCTCCTTCACTCATTTCCTCACTCACTTCATTCAACCCTTTCTTACTCACACACTCTTTCCTTCTCTCACTCACTCTCTCCCTCCACCACTCCATCCCTCCCTCCCCCACTTCCTCCCTTGCTCGCTCACTCCCTCCCTCACCCACTCTCACTCTCTCCCTCCACCCCTCCCCCACTCACTATCTTCCTCACTCACTTACTCTTTTCCTCACTTACTCACTTCCTCCCTTACTCTCACCCATTTCTTTTACTCCCATCAACCCCCACTCACTCACTCGTGGTATCAGAGGCTTTTTGCTAAAATTTTTGCCGTTTTGGCTCAAACACCTGTAAGCAAGTTACAGATATTTAAAAAATCAACTTAGTTTTTCATTCATTTTACTGTATTATTAAGAAATCGAAATTAGATTTATTGTTGTACATTTCAGGGAATTGTGGGAAAGATTTTTTTCTAAAACCTGGCAACCCTGGCTACTAGCTTTGGTGAGAAACACCGCTAACAGTCCTATATTATGTTAAAAACCTCATGCTTTACAACTGTGGTTCTGTCTGGCAAGATTCCAGATCAAGCACAATGACGTCTTGACAGATGACAAGCACTGAATTCCTCTCCTACTCCCTGTGTCTGTATTCGTATTCATTTAAGACGTATTATCTGTTTAACCCGAATAGCCTCTTCGCATACAGTCCCCTCCGCTATAGATGTGTGCCCACAAAATTAACATAAGGCTACAGAAAAATGTCCCCTGTGATGGAAACTCAGGATGTTTCTGTTATAATCCTCTTCACTTTTTTCAAGTTTATATTATTACATTTTAAAAGCAGTAAAGGAAAACCCTACATTTTATTAAGTGAACATCAAAATGAAGAGAAAATGAAAACTCTCTTTCAGCTTCCTCTTAATTTAAGCTTAATAGCTAGTATTTCCGTATTACACGACAACAATCTGGGGAGGGTCATTTTCTCTCTTTCATTTTGCATGAGCTCAAAAACAAACATGTTAAAATCTTTGCACTAGACCATTTTATGACACACTATAGTGTCTATGTGTTTAAAGTTTAAAACATACTCTAATACTAACCAAACATAATGGCTGTTGTTGATATGAAATATCTAAATGTTAATTCACCAGGGCAGCACTGTGGCTTAGTGGGGAGCACTGTCACCTTGCACCTCCAAGGTTCCGGGTTTGATTCCTGCCTCGGGGTCTGTGTGCATGGAGTTTTATGTTCTCCCTGTGCTTGGTGGGTTTCTACCGGGTATTCCAGTTTACTCCCACAGGCGTTCCCAAATTGCCTGTAGTGAGCGCGTGTCTATGTGTGTGTGTGTCCTGCAATGTACTGGCACCCTGTCCAGGGTGTAGCCTGACTCATGCCCTAAGTGTCCTGGGATAGGCTTCAGGCCCCCGAGACTCGGTACAAAGGATAAAGTGGTTTTGATGATAAGTGATTCAATTAATTCACCTATGAACAAGCAGTTCTATCTAATACCCTATCATCACATATTAGAAAAGTGTAAAAAGCATGGGTGTTTGGACTATAGCCATTGCCTCCACTTCCAGCACATACAGAACAGAGAACACACTCAATGTGTGCTTTATTTACACACACACACACACACACACACACTGTATATATATAGTGCATGCTGTTTAAAATCTGTGTGTGGAAACTGAGATTGTGACTGATGTTCTGAGATCGGTGACACTCTGACAGCTCAGTGACATTTACAAGCCAAGTGTGAACGTGCAGTTGTCTGCAGTGATCAAGCACACAGAGCCACATGGCCAAGCTGTGGTGCAACAGGTCAAACGCTTATGCCATTAAGTTTGTGTGCGTGGGTGTGCGCGTGCGTGTGTGTATGCATGCGTGCGTGCTTGTGTGTGTGTGTGTGTGCGCGTGTGTGTGTGTGTTTCGGTGGTTTGGTAATCTTGGAAGAAAGAAATCTCAAGCAGGCAAAGACAGGTAGTAACAGACAGGGTTCTATAACAGTAGTTATACACACAAAACATGATTGATTAATCAACTAATAAACTTTTTTTTTTATTTTTATTTTTTAAACATGAAAATACCACAGCTGCAGTGCTAGGAAAGCAGAACATTTTACCACAGCTTTTTTTTTAGGAATAGGTTAAATACAGTCGTACTCTGACTTAAACTGGACTTTTAAAAAATGCTTGTCTGATTGAAATCATACAACAGTGAATTCTTCTTGTCAAAGCCAGACTTGTGCACCAAGATAATACGGTATAACTTTCTCAGATGAGAAATTGGCCTAGACATGTTGCATGTTTCACCACAGTTTCTGTGAACAGAGGGCAGAAGCTGCTAACAATACAGTGGTACAATGGTCTTTGGGTAGGACCATAACCACAAGGGATAGCATGCATCTCATTAGTACAAAAAGTAAAGCCCACAGCACGTACAAAATATACAGTGCTGTAAAGTTGTCCATGTTTTACCTGCCCGACATGCTACTTATTTGTCAAGTGTTTGGTGCATAACATAACCAGGAAAAGATCCAATAATAACACCATAATCGGGGTATAACACCACCTATCATAGCAAGTTCAGACATACAGTACTTAGGCCAATTAATCAAGCTTGTATAATGGGACAAGGACAGTAATCCAATTAAACGGCCTAGCTCAGCTTTAACTAAAGCTTGACTTAACTGTGCATGTACATGTATACTACCGTTCAACTACCGTTTCTTTGTTTATGTTTAGTGATTTATTTTCTACATTCTACAACAATACTGGGAATTTCAAAACTATGAAATAACACATACAGTATGGAATTAGGTAATTATGTAACAACAACAACAACAACAGTCAGTGGTTATTTTAAGACACGTATGTCAGCCTTTCTGGAATAGTTCTTGCAAGAACAGTATTGTCAAGTGCATTTGCAAAACCCATTATGAAACTGGCTCTCATGAAGACCAAAACGTACCTCTGCTGCATAGGAGAAGTTCATTTAGAGTTACCAGCCTCAAAAATCACCAATTAACAAACAGAACCTTGGATTAGAGCCATTATGAAGGCTTTACAGATCATGAGTAGCAGATGCACCTCAACATGAACTTTTCAAAGGAGATTATTGTATATTTTGGACGCCTTCCACATAAATATAAATCAGGAACGACCATGGAGTTAGAAAGTGATCCCAAACTTTTGAGCGGTAGTGTGTAAATGTACTGAGTGAGAAAATGTCACATACATTGAGTACTCATTCACCTGGGGGCAAAGGTGGCTCCGTGGTAAAGGCTTTGTTGAAGAGAAGAGAAGGTTGTGTATTTCAATTCCATGACTGCCGATAAACTACAGCCTGGAAGAGAACCTGTTTAGTCTTTGGCAAATCATCAATAAGACAGGTAGACTGTTAAATTATAATTTACCTCCTTCTAAACCAGATTAGATTTAAAAAATAAATCTACCAAATGGATTACTTACAAAATCTAAAATGTTTCTCATTCAACCTATACATCCTACTGATTATCTCATCGCTTTTTTTCCCACTATTCTCTTTGCTCCTTTCTGAATGTCCCAGTTTTGGTCAGGTTTCAGACATGCAGGTTTAAGTTAAACGCTGCTCTTTTGCGTGGGCCAGTTTCCGGAAGCGTCTGCTGCCCTGTCTCTAGCCCGATTTCAAGGCTCAAGTGCTCAATTTCACGGGCTCAAAGGATTAGCGAAGGTTCCCAGCAACACTGCAGACACGTAGCGCATTCACACAGCCTTCACACTGACCCAACCATTACATAGGTCACAGGGCGGTGCGATCCCAGGCCGCAGCATACAAAGGCCAAATCGCTGCCATTTAGTCGGGGCAAAAGTCAATTGCAAGAACAGTTTGATCGAGGCTTGTTAGCAAATAAGAAAATCTGTGAATGTGACAGAGATTGTGTGCATGCGTATATGTGCATATTCATATATGTGTGTGTTGGCAGACTTGGCATCAAAAGAGCAATGAGCCTGCAGCTAGCTAGCCTGACAGAATAATGACATCGAAATTCTTACTGTACATGAGTAATGGAGAACAGATTCAAATCAGTCTCACGTTCCAAATAAATGCACCAATGTTCAATTCACTTTGGCATATTGCAGTCAGGAAAAGCTCAGGTTACTATTTTTAATGGACACATATGCACATGCACACATGCACACATGCACACACACAAGATGAAAGTATGAGAGTTCACAGACCTGAGCCCCCCTTTTCCTCCCTGACCGCATTGCTATGGTTGACATTTGCATGTGGACGGCCACCCACCGCGATGCACCTCAGAACTTCAAGCGCTTCATTATGACCACGAGAGTTCCCTGAGAACTATTACGTATCAGAGCTGTGTCAAGCTCATATCAACAAATGGCAAAAACATCATATTCCTTTCATCGTTTCTTCTGAAAATGAAAATAATGTAGTCACGATTGAAGTCAGCTCGACTTCCACAAAGAACTCTGGATATCTGTAACCATTTCCGTGGAATCAAATGCAGTAAAATCTGATGACCCTGACCACAGCTATGTAGCCCAAAAACACATGACAGGCTGTTGGCATATGGCCCTGCTTTTTGTTTTTAGCCCGATGTATGCCCCTTAAATGTTCATTTAGAACTATAGTCAACTGGAAGATTTCAGTTCTGTGAATCAAAGTTAGCTCCAGTAAGAAAAAAAATGTTCCAAAAGTGTGTGATACTGTAGATTCGTATAGCTAATAGATAATGTATAATCAAAAGGTTGTTATCTCATATTTGAAGTTGTTGATTTTTCAGCTGCTCCCACCGAGGGGTCGCCAAAGCGGACCTGTTTTACGCCCTTCCTGATGCAACCCTCCAATTTTATCCGGGCTTAGGACTGGCACTGCATCTAATGGCTGAGATTTGGGCATTGGGTGGGAATTGAACCCGGCCTTACGCATTTTAAGATAAAATCTAATACCTATAAATACAACAGCAAACTGTTAGGGATTAGCAATGCATTAAATCACAAGGTCACATTGATGACATCATAAGACAGATAGACAACTGCAGTCATGGTTTAAATTGCCCTGCTAACCTATTTATACCAGCCATTTTTGGCTAGTACCATTTTGGTATTGCAGCAAGTTTAGGTGACGCTATCATTTGGAAGTCGAAGCTAAATATACTAAAGCTAACTTAGATTTGTTGGTTCTAATATTGATTTGACAAAACAACCATTACGTCAAAAGCTAATGGTTAAATGGAAGTAAGGGGAAGATCCTATACACATATACAGTATTGCTTGTCATAGTTGATGGTCTCCCACTGCGTGGTTTATGTTCAGTGCTGGTTTCTCCTTCTTTGAACTTCTTCATCCATCTGTGCACATTGCTCTTGTCAAATGTAAACGCTCTGTAGTACAGTAGGAGACCATAAACTTGAACAAAGGGGATTTTCAAAGGGTGTTCGAGAGTCGAGGGTTGAATGATGGTGCAAAAGCATTGCTTGTGAGACTAGACTATGTTGAGTAGTACCTTTGTATTGAGGGAAAGTTACTCTGCCAACATATGCAATTTAAATGACTTATGCCCACTTTTTCATTACTTTCAGTATAGCCCTCTGTGCAACTCAAACTGTCACTTTTATCTTTTTTTCCTCAGGATGTTGAAGTAGTGACATACAATTTGCATAAAAATTTGCAAAAATTGCTTTCAATTATTTAAAGTTAGAAAATGGTGTAGAAATGAAAAAGATAAATAATTTAAATTAACCCAACTTACCTTAATCTTACATTAACTTGAATTAACTTAATGACCATGCATGCATCTTGGATACCTGATTCTTATTATTATACTAAATGTATATAAATTAAAGTGTTTCAAGGAAAAATATCCTTATTTAATATGTATTTATCTAAAAAAAAAAATTTTTAATCCTAAAATGTAAATAAAACAACAACAACAACAACAACAACATTTCTGTGGACAGGGGGGTGTTCTTCGTACGTCGCTAACTCAGTTAGATGGATTTGAATGTTGTGTATTTGTCCTGATCTTGGATTGTTTCGTTCTTCGATGCGCTTCTCGCACTTGTTGTCATAGCAACATGTCCGTAAGCT
>JAQMYG010000023.1:26896326-26916128 GCA_030014215.1 Clariallabes teugelsi | reverse complement strand
CCAGGTCTTAATTAGCACGATGATCTCATCTTAGATGTGTCAGTTCATCTCGGATGTGTCAAGCGACGTACGAAGAATACCCCCCAGGAGATCAGATTGAATTAATTAACTTAAAAAATCTGCTAATGATTAGTGCAGTGTTTCATGTACTAATAATCAAATTAAATAACTAGAACTGTAAAAAAAATCGCAAGTGTATGCACTTGCATTAAGATTGGTAGTGTTTTTCCTAAGTACATACTGTATATGGCTACTTGAAAATAAGGAACAGCTATCCACTATGGTCAAAATTATTTCAAGTTTATTGTTAATCTCTGATCATCAGCTACTTAAAACAGATATTAAGATAAACTAGTTTTAGTCCTTTGAGAGAATAATAGCAGTGAAACCATTCAGCTTTGTTTGAAATCAACACTCTGTGTGGGGGTGAAGTGGCAACTCTTAGGATTTGGGTGGAACTGTTGAAGATCTCCAGAGAGGAGAAACCAGATTACTTTTATTATAATTCACAAAGCCATCAAAGAGAGGCGCAAACAAAGATGGGAGGAGGAACACTGCAAATCATTATTACAATGCTCACACACACACACACTTGCTGAAGCACATAGCCACATCACATGATACGTGCAAGAATGAAATGCGTAGGCAATATATAATGTCTCTAGACTTGTCATGGTAAGGGATCACAGGGTAACCTTCCAATGCAGGCAACCACACACACACATGCACAAACATAAGCATATGCATGCATGCATTCGTGCACACACACACACACACACACACACACACACACATGAGGAGCACAATGCAAGGTGTCACACACATCTCATAGGGAATTAAGAACTGCTTCCTCTCCCAGTATACAAAACAAAGACAGTCTTCCTCTGTGAGTGGATTCAATGCACTGCTATTTATAAACAATAACATGTCCCGCTGCCTGTCCTGCTGAACAGCGCATGGCGGCTTAACGCATTGTTTCTGAATGCGGAACATCTGTCCTTGCTGAACACTGGATGCTAGACACCTTGGTGCACCAGTGTTTTCAGAGTGTGCAGGAACTTGGCTGCCAGATGTTGACGTCACATTTTTTTGTATGCGTTAGGATCATGTGTGCATGTGGTAAAATATAATACAAACGCTTCATGTGACTACATGTGGTATCAATTAATGTGCATAAGACAGATTGCTGTGTAAACTACAAACATGACAATGCAATAAATACACACCCAAGCAGGACATGACAGAACACACTGTACAGACAAACAAGAGGAATATCATAATTGCTACTGAATCATGCATGTCACAGTGTTGTACAATCATCCCTCAAAGCACCTCAAATCTTCTTCAGTCCTGATCTGTTCAGCTTATATGCAGAGTGGGACTCCATCTCTTGGCATGGATTTAAAGAGGCTTTGCGTAAAATGGGAAAGCACGGCAGACCCACTGAGAGGAGCAAAAGCTCTAGCTTGAACTGAAAGAAGGCCCAGGGCATGCTTTGTTGGAGGGAAATAACGTTGCGCTGTTGGGCCTTCACCTTCAAAAGAGCGCCGGCGCAAGCACTAATCACAACATGTGATGAGACACTAAAACAAAGGCGAGCTGCAGCAGAAAATAACAGCGTGGGAAACCTCTGTGAACTTGAGTTACAAGTCAAGTCCCCCTCCTCCTCGTTCTCCTCCTCCTCCTCCTCCTCCTCCAGGGGGGGGGGGGGTATCTTTACCACAAAGACCAGGCTGGTAGCAAGAACAACAACATGAAAACAAGCACGGAGTGTTTCCTCTCATTCATGTATGCAGAATGAGGGGCTTCTCTTTTTTACAATTAAGCGTGCTTGTGCAAGGGTCGATAAGGATCCGGTGCCCTGCCTTTCAGCCTGCAATGTAGCCCTGTGTATGTATGCAGACTCTGTCCTGTGGCCTTTTATCGTTCCTTGGAGCCAGAATACGGTGAAGTCAGAACTTATTATGTAAGTGTGGCACTTTCGGTAAAAGAAGAGGAAGTTTGTCATGCGCTCTTTCTTGGACTAAAGCAGTGATATTACGTTCAAATCCTGAACATTTGACTTTCTTCCCCAAAAAACTTTAAATGTATCTGTTTTTGTTTTTGTAATTCTGGTACAGAATTGTTGGTTGTTGATGGATTTTAATTATATAGTTGACAATTTTGGTGGACAAATATGAAGGAAAAAGAACAGAACACCGTAAAGGAATAAAGTGATGCTGCATCACCCTCTTTAATTAGAAATGAACATAAGGCTAAATCCCACTGGTACCACTGTGGGTAATAGAAATAAATAAATAAACTGAACCAAAGTAAAAGTAGATCAACATATAGATGATATGATGCTACTCACTCTTCCTCTATACCACTGTATACAGGGTCACAGGGGCCTATCCTAGTAGACTTAGGGCATGAGGGGAGGTACACTCTAGACAGGGTGCCAATGCACTGCAGGTCATAATATGGTGTTAGTGTTTAATTTTATAATTATACTTAGACAATTTAGCAAATTATTAATCATTGTGAACTTATTTTGCAGCACCTTTGACACTTTCCTTTGCTCAATGCTAGTGCATGTTTTGTGGCACTAAAAAGTGACCTACACAATTGTGTATGGGACAGTTACATTTGCTCACTTTCTGATGGCAACATAATTACATTACTATAATGGCTTCATAAGTCCACTATATACTTTAATAAATTAGATAAATAAAGATAAATTATCAAATTAAGGACTGCACAATCTAATTAAATATGGGACAAAATTGCTCTTACAGTATCTCTTGCATAATCTTGAACCATGGCCGCATGGTTTGTAGAGATTTTAAAAACGTAAGGGGTTTGATTCAAATAACTAAACGTAAGCAGCGATTATTTTAAATCGATTTGATATTTAAATAGTGCATAGAAGTAATATCTCTCACACAGGTTGAGGACACAAGGCTTATTTTTGTATTGTGTCACACACACAGCCACAAGGCTGATCTGTAATTAAACAATATGATAGGCTATAAACATAAACGTATGTTTGACAAACTGTTCCTGTTATTGCACGTGTGAACACGCAGTGAGCCTGCAGTGCTTTTGCCAGGAGCTCATTAATCGTAAGCATCACGCGCACACGCATACACAGTGAGGGTACGCGGCAGAACCGGAACCAGTTTCATCGGGTTTTCTGATATGAGCTCTCAGGAGTGCGCGCGCGCAGGTCCCCAGGCGGCCGCGCGAGCTCCTCGGGGATGAGGTTAGACGCCGCGCGCTCCCCGCGATGACTAAGTTTCACATTACACGTTCACACGCTCGCGCGCAGACCGCCCGTCGCCCCGACCAACTGCCCCATTCACGGCAGCGCCGGAGACAGGCGTCCCTCCTGATTGGCTGATCCACTCCGGGGGCTAAAGGAAACCAACGGAACTTTCCCACGGCCTGCGCGTGCTGACAGGCGGCCGACCTCCTCCCCGCCGCCGCCTGGGCAAGACGCCGGTGGCGGACGAGAGGAAGGGCGGGGCTCCCAGGACTATCAGAACGGCACTCAGGGCGAAAACGCGCTTTACTGGCTCGTCGTCAAAATGATGCAAATTACTAAGGCGTGTTTAAGACGCAGCCCGAACGCGAAGGCGCGCGCTGGTTGGTCCGGTTCGAAAACAAGACCCGCCTCTCACTGCGTGTTCTGGCGTTGAAATGACACCGTGGGAAAGCCTGGCTGTGCAAACGGGCGCAAACCGCAGCAGACTCACCCTGACACAGCACCGGACAAGTCGCACACTCAGAGCCAACAAAATGAAGAGAAATCACGACTTCAGCTCCTCTGACAGCGAGCTCGACGAGAATGTTGAAGTGGAGAAGGAGAGCGCCGACGAGAACCTGTAAGTCAAATTTTTTTTGTTGATACTTTGATACATTTTCATAAATAAAATGTAAAAATGTAGAATTACATTCGGGATCAATCAAGTATCGATCCATTTCTCTATCTAAAGTTAGAAAGTCAGTTTTATTTCAAGCACTTATTGCAATTAATACACAAATAATGATTTATAGTAATTTATACGCGTATGGTCTATGATGTAGTAAACAACCATTACATGAAGTTAAATGGGTGTTTCGGTCGTTACATGTTGTACTTAACTGGTGCGTGTTTTCTATTTCAGAGGCATGAGCTCTCCTCTCGGATCGGTTTCTCCCTCTACAACATCTCAAGTACAAGCAAGAAAACGACGCCGAGGGGTGAGCACTCTCCTACCACACCAAATTACAGTTATTATTATTTAAATATTAAAATATTAAAATATTGTTATTACTGTTATTATTATGAATAACGGTGCTTTGAATGTGTGAGCACAGATCATTGAAAAGCGGCGTAGAGATCGCATTAATAACAGCCTCTCTGAACTGCGCCGACTTGTTCCAAGTGCTTTTGAGAAACAGGTAAGACAGGGACATCTCTATAGTAAAGTAATCGTTAGCACTGTTCATCTATCATGTCCATCGGTGTCTCCGCTGTATATGTCCAGAAATCTGTAAGATTAAAAGCCTGCTGTCTTTTTTTTTTTTTTTTCCTCCAGGGCTCAGCTAAACTGGAAAAAGCAGAGATCTTGCAGATGACTGTGGATCATTTAAAGATGCTTCATGCAGCTGGAGGCAAAGGTAACACACTGCTTTCTATTTTAACCTACTGTGAAGCTATCGTGAATTGTGACTACTGTATTATACACCCTCTGAGTGGTACCATTA
The DNA here is from genome assembly GCA_030014215.1 of Clariallabes teugelsi. NCBI lineage: Eukaryota > Metazoa > Chordata > Actinopteri > Siluriformes > Clariidae > Clariallabes > Clariallabes teugelsi. The sequence goes on along the minus strand of JAQMYG010000023.1, from coordinate 26,911,397 downwards.
TGTCTACATCTCTTGTACTTTTAGTATGTTTTTAATTAGAAAAGTGCATGTAATTAGGCTTTATTTTTTTCTTAAAAGTGATCATGGTAATTAAAGGTACATTTTATCCACATTTTCATGTTAAAGATACATATTAAAGGTACAAAAATAATGTAACTATTCCAGTAACATTAAAAGGTTTCAATAGATATAGAGTTTATATAATGTATGTTTATATACAAACTAATTCATATTTATTCTTTGACTTTAAATAGACTTAAAACCAGTTTAACATGTGCTAAGAACAGCAACTAAAGCCAAAGTAATTTATAATCTCTCTTTTTTTAGGTTATTTTGATGCCCATGCTTTGGCAATGGATTATTGTGGCTTGGGCTTCCGCGAGTGTCTGGCTGAGACAGCCCGATATCTGAGTATAATCGAAGGCCTGGACAACACCGACCCACTCCGAATTCGCTTGGTGTCCCATTTGAGCAACTATGCCACTCAAAGAGAGGCTCGCACAGGTCTGGGGCATCTAGCCTGGGGCTCGGCATTCAGCACTCCTCACCTGGCACATCCACTCCTCGTACCACAGCATCAACAGGGGGCATCGTTATCGCGCAACCCTAGCAGTCCTCCATCCTCTTCCTCATCATCGCCCTCTTCTTCACCATCAGCGCACCCCTCAGAGCCTCATGGCTGCAGCAGGCTGAGTGCCACAGCCATCAGCGAGGCAGGACAGAGCAGGCCACTCAGGGTACCCCCCTCAACAGGCACCATTCCCCCAAGGCTTGCGGCAGCTTCGGGATCAAAGCTTTCTCCTCCACTTCTCACGTCCCTGTCCAGCTTGTCTGCATTTCCCTTCCCTCTGAGTGCTTTTCCTTTGCTCTCCCCCAGCTCACTGGGTCACGTCAACCCCTCCAGCAGCCTGGGGAAGCCCTATCGGCCATGGAGCATGGAGATCGGTGCTTTCTGAAGTCTCAATCCAGCTCTCCTGGATAAATGACATTTTTTATAGACAAGAGAAAAACTTTGAAGAACAATCTGAGTTTGCCGGCCAGGACTCAACAAAGTGGAAAGACAACCCAGAACTTATGTACCAGAGACTTTAATTGTAATTGTGGGTTTTTTGTTTGTTTTTAACAAAATTTTTGAGCTAATCAGGGATATGTTCTGCTGGTAGCCAGGTTAATGTCTTAAGGGTTCTGTCTCTTTTAAAACTTTTTGTTCTACTGCTTCATCTACTTTAGTAAAACAGGGTGCTGTGCTGGTACAATACCCTGCCTGGATACTGAGGGAAGGATTGAAAATGGGTGTTTTTATGGGGCTGAGGTACTGATACTGTACGTTTAAATAGCTGGCACTGAGTGTAAAAGCTAGAACCAAGTTTTTATTATCAAGAAAGTAATAGGTAATATCAGTGTGTAGTTCCATATGAGAAGTGGAATATTGTTTCCCCCTTGTCTTTATATTTCATTTAACACCAATGCAATGCAATTCACAAGTCATATTTAGAATCATCTTGAATGAAGGGTAAAATATAAAGCAATTATTGTACTCCCTCTCACATGTTGGCAAGATACCATATTCTTGTATTATTTTTGTTTTTGACTTTGTATTCCTACAAAGTTTCAGAGGTATGTAATTGGTCAGTGATATTACAAGATCTCTGAAGCTTTCTTTTGTATAAATACATTCAGTAAAATCTATGCAACAGAGCCTTTATCGCAAATAAATTAGGTTTTTGTCTGTGACTTGCAGCATATTTTTCATCTCTATGAAATATCTTCACCTGTGTTAGCAAGGATTTCAGGTTAATTTGCTGTTAAACCCCTTCATTAACTGTGACAGCTTTTAACACTTTTAGAAAGGACAATCTCTCTCGAAAAGAAATCACTAAATAAATAATGTAAAATGTAATTAGTGTGTTTTTTGCTTTGCAAAATAAAATAAAAAAAACTAAACGATAAGTGCAGCACATAAACACATCAATAGGAAAACTGCTGCTGTTTATCTCAATTATTATTATTATAGTGTTATTTGTTCCAGAAAGATAAGTATTGTTGGAAATATTTATATATTTATATTGTACGTCTATGTTCTTTTGTTCACATTTTTCTTATAAAACATGTTTAGCATAACCAATCTGTGTGAGCACGTGATAAACACAAAAGTATTTGGTAAGGTAATGTCCAGAGTGCAAAACAACTCTCTTTTAGCCTAACTACATTTTTAAAATGCTAATATAATCTATTTCCCTGTGAGGAAAGATATGCTGATAGAACTAGACAGAAAGAGAGAGAGAGAGAGAGAGAGAGAGAGATCATCCATCCCGAGGGCCTATGTGGCCTCTTGATGTGTTCAGGAAGCCATTAACAGCTAGGGGATATCCTGGACAATGGCAGGCCATGCTGCCTTAGAGTGCGTGGGAAGAAGGGCATGAAAAAGAGAAGAGAAGGATGAAGAAGGAATGAGTAGATGAAGGAGGAGAGAGAGAGAGAAAGCGTATTCTCTATGCTCCAGCTTTGTCCTGAAGCGTTTGCAGCAGCACACACAGCTCCTGGTTTGTCAAGACTCCCACGCTAATGCAAGTGCAACTTCTGGCCAGGTCTGTAAACCAGATTCTCCTCCTACACACACCATGATGCTGAGGCACACTTGTACTCCCTAAGTCTATTCATCTTTTTTTTTCTGCCAGCCGTCCCTCTCTCTCCATCTCATCTCCTGCCACTATTAAGATCTTTACATTTTTATACATTTCTGTCTCATACATATTCAGAGTGCTATAAGTTTCACAGTCTCCCAAGAGACACCAGTGATACTGAGTCAGAGTAAACGCAGGGGAGGTGGCACGCAGTTCATCAGACCGCCGCAGTGAATTGTTATGAAGTCTTTTATCGACACCTGCTGGTCACATACGGTATTACAATGGCAAATTTACAGATGGGTTTAAAAGTATTGTTATTTTTCTATATTTTGGTAAAAACTAATATACTGTATCCTACTAACATCCTCTTGAGGCTACAATATTACAAACTGTATTCCCCTCTCACTCACTATTAATCCATCACAGGGGCATGAGGCAGGGTACACCCTGGACAAGGTGCTAATCCATTGCATGATGCACAAGCACACACACGCACGCTCACTCACACCCTATGAAGTTATTGGCCTCGCTGCATGTTTTTGGACTGTGGGACAAAACCCACTGAGTACCGGAGAAAACCCACCAAGCATGGCGACAACATGCATAATACCAGTGACTAGAGAACTGTTTGTTCACCTAGTCATACACTTAATTATTTCTTCAAAATATTTTATTATAATGGTAGCCAAAAACAATTTATATACATTAAATAATAGGACACCAAACCATTATATATCTATAACCTCAGATTGGAGGCCTCATAAATGCTTCACAGAGTTCAAACAGGAGACATATTTCAACATCCTCTGTTCAGAGGAGACTGTATGAGCCAGGCCTTCATGGTCAATTTGCATCAAAGAAACCATTACTTCGGTAGGACAGAAAGCAGAAGAGACTTGCTTGGGACAAGGAATGGCCTTATATCAGTGGAAAACTGTCCTTTGGTCTGATGAGTACAACTGTAACTGCAGTGTGTTTGTTAAACATCGAGAAGGTGAACAGACAGTTTCTGAGTGTGTGCTTCCCACTGTGAAGAATGAAGGAGGAGATGTGATGGTGTGGGTGTGCTTTGCTGGTGACACTGTTGGTAAATTAGTCAAAATTTACGGGCACACTTAACCAGCATGGCTACCACAGCATTTTGCACCAACATGTCATCCCATTTGGTTTCCACTTAGTTGGATCATAATTCGTTTTCCAACACACCTTTAGATTATGTAACTCTATTTGTCCAAGAAGAAGACCTGGCCTCCACAATCACCTGATCTGTTTCCAGTTGAGATAGTTTGGGATGAGTGGGACTGGAGAGTGAAGAAAAGCAGGAAAGGGAAAACATTCCTCAATGTTAGTACATAATATAAACAAGAAATTCAAGGAAACTCGTCAAAATCTTCTGCAGCCATGTGACCTGCGTTCTATCAGACAGCACTGTCTTAAAAACCATCATGGGTCTCTAGTAAATATTATGATATAGTCTCTGGACCACTTTGGTAAACCTTTGTCCATTAAAACTGTTTGTCACTGCATTTAAAAATGCAACTTTATGCATAAGAATGCCATACATAAAAACTATGCAAAGACTTCTCTGAGCTCTGTCTCACACTGGAAACAAAGGTAATTTTTACTCTCATAACTGTGTTCTGTAATTCTGCACAATCAAAAGTCTCAGTTTGATAGATAGATAGATAGATAGATAGATAGATAGATAGATAGATAAACTGTTGTCCCATTGCAGTAAAAAAAAAAATTCCCTTAATCTAAGTATTTGTAATTAAAGTGAACAAAAATGACTAAGAAGAATGAAGAAATAAGGCCACAGACACATGCTTTCATTTACAGAACCCCAAACCTTTATTCACCACAGCTTGCTCACATCGATACATGTGTTAAGGGAAGAAAGCACATGAACAGGAGAAAGGATGCAGAGGGAAGGTCTGTGACAAGGGGATGTCTCAAATCCCTGGCTTACACAAGAGCACTGACACACTCCCTATGGTCCATCCATGTCTCTTTAGACACATACACACCTACACACCCAAGCACACACATACTTTGGTAGGGAGGTGAGATCACCTTGCTATCCATCGTGCCTCAGTGCTCCATCGGTAAGGGTGTGCTACCCCTGGACATCCAGCAGTCCCTGGTACAACTTTAGTTTCTCTCTAGCATACTTTGATTAGAACGAGAGACTCATAAACACAGGAATATACAGAATGGAATATCGACTGTCTCATGGATGGCACTGAAATGGCCATGAGGCACAGATGTCACATAATTAAATACTGTATCTGAAGATTAACTGAGCTCCTCCTGAGCAGGATGTCATCTTTGTTAAATCCCATGTGGATTTGTTCATGGTGTGTATGTATGTATAAACATGAATGAAATCAGGTTGTGTCGGTGTGTCAGTGTGTGTGTGTCCATTAATAGTATGTGGTGATCTCACACTCATGAAAATCAGAAAATGTTTGTGATGTGATGCAAATAAATATGTTCTTCACACCTGCACACACATATAAACATGGCCATTTGGGGTTGAAAAGGTGAAACTGCTAAATATCAGCTAGCCAGCAAATTCACAAACACCAAAGCCTGTTACAAGAGAAACTGCAGCAAATTGGAGTGATACAGTCAGAAGATTAATACATCCATTGATATATATAGAGAGAAAACTATAAAATGGCACAATGCAATATTTTTGTCGCCTCATATATAAAACAAAAAAGAAGTATTTACAAAAAAAAAAAAAAAAGAAAGAAAGAAAAAAGAAAAATCAATACCCACTTTGACTTATTTCATTTTGACTCGAGCAAAAACATTCTTGTTTAAGGAGCAATATGATGCATGATGCTTCTCGATTTTATTTCTTTTATTTTTTTTCCACCTTTTTTGCAAGGAGAAGTTGGGATAGGAATGTGCTGTTGGTGTGGACTGGGGTTTGTTCTTCTCCCTCTGGTTAGGAAGTGGGGAACGGGTTTGTGTGTGTGTGTATGAGACTCTTTCTATATGTAGGACTGGATAATAGGGAGAGAGGGTCTCTGACTTGGTTAGGTGGGTGTTGAGGGACATATTAGAACTGGAGATCTTCATCTCCGCTCAAATCATCCCGCAGTTCCTTGTTCCTACGTACCACCTGGGCATGTCTCTCCTGTAAACACACAGAGAGAGAGAGAGAGAGAGAGAACCAAAAATGAACATTACCTTCTGCTTTAAAATATATTCTATGTTTTTTTTTTTTCAGTTTTCTTTTCTATACCAATGTCATCCATCCATTCAACCACTTTCCATACCTCTTATCCCATGTTATGTCACAGAGGGCCTAGAGCCTATCTCAGGGCTGGGGTGCCACCCCACTGCAGAGCACACACTCATGTGTACACTATGAACGATTTTGAATTGCCAAACTACACGGCAGTATGGGATATGTGGAGGAAACCCAACAAGCACAGGGAGAATATGCCTACTTCACACACACAGGTGAGATTTGAACCCCGAAGGTGTGAGGTAACGGTGCTTAAGCCTAAACCTCTGTACTTCCTATAGCCACTGTGCAATAGAACACAAATTCTAGTAAAAAATATTTAGAATTAGATTATTAGATCAACAGATCTGCATTTTACAGCATAATACCTTTTTTATAGTATGTGTTACAGCATGGGAAAACCCATCAAATGATGATTTATATCCTATTTTATGTTATGTATAATCATAAAAACCTAATCATGTATTGAAATGACATTTTCTGTGCATTTTAAAGTCTAGTGGCCTGGAACTGGAAGATTTCAACACACTTCCTCTCTAAAACAGTCTTTTCAAAGTGTTAGCGGCTGCTGAAGACGCCCCTAGTGGTTCATGAAGGTACAGCAGGTGGGATGTTAGTTTTACAACTACACACATCAAAATCATAAAGGAAATCAACAATGTCTAATCAATAAGGCACGAGTTTAAAATTTAAAAGCGCTATATTGTACACTGTATATATTTGTTTTATAATTGCATTTTTTGTATATGTAACTTTTAAAATGCTGTGTCATTTGCCAAACTTAAACCATTTAAAATGAAATCCTCACCCTCTCCTGCAGGCGCTCCAGCATGGCTGTGAGCAGAGCCTCGCGGTTCTTGCTGATGTGCTCCATTTTAATGGTGAGTTTCTCCTCTGCCATCTTGCTGAAGTTGCTGTTTTCCTCCATGGCCTTGATCAGCACATCACGCTCGTGCTCACGCTTCTCAGCCAGAGCCTTTAGCACCTGAGCCTCCTGAGACTGCGGACAAAAAGAGAAGAGTCAAAATGGAGTGAAAGAGGGAGAAAGATTATTAGAAAATTGAATGATGCCTGGCTATTCAGTTCCTCCAAGAAAGTCCTGATCAATAATGGAGGAAGCAGAAATTGTCAATGACTTAGCAGAAACTGCTATAACAAAGGAATCAATAATGGTTTGTATAAATCAATACAGAATTTCAGGTCCAGAATTCAGCTTTGGGTAATAACACTAGACCATTCCATTCACACACACACACACAAAAAAAAAGCGACTGAAGCAGATGCGTCACTCACTCTCCTTCGGTCATCAGCTGCCTCCAGCTTCTTTTGAATGTCTTCCAAAGAAACATCCCTCTTCTTCGGGGGAGAGGTGATGCTGTAGCCCCCCTCATATGTAGGGGAGGGTGTCTTTAAGATCACTTCAAACGCTTGTCCAGAGGATCGCTTGTTAATGGGTGTGACCTTCATGTCTGTACAGATACAGATAACACACAGTGAAACATAAGGACAACAAATGATTCAACATATGTACTAAATCAATCAATCAATCAATCAATCAATTTATCTATCTATCCATCTGTCTGTCTATCTATCTAAATACATAAAGTACTCTGCAAAAAAAGAGCCACGCCTTTTTTCAATTTAATATTGAAATATAATTATGTAGATTACATTTTTAAAAATGGTTTTATAGCGACAGGCTGAAAGTGTGAAACAATACAATTTAATACATTTTAATTAATTGTTTATGTAACAAACCCTCTCATCTATTCTTACCGGCCTCATCTGAATCATCATCTGCCATCATCTGCACCTGTTTCTCCCTGGATCATGCCCTAAGTTAGATGTTTTTTTGGCTTGATTTAGGCCAGTGTGTGACTTAAAAAAACTAAAAGCATTCCTCTAAAACTAGTCAGGTACAGGGACTAAACTGAACATGAGAGCCAAAATCATGCCAAAAATGAGAGGCAAAAAAAGTCAGAAAGTCTGGCTCAATACATTTGTATGGTATAGTATTTGCACTGTAATGTAAATGTTAAACAACATTATAAAGCAACCGATTGCAGCTTTGAGACATTTGCTGGTCCCAGTGTTGTCCCCAATGTTTCTTATTACCATGTATATCCTAAGCTGTACATTTACAATGCCTCACTTACCATCTGATGACTTTATTTACAAGACTTTTTCCATTTCTTACCTTCAAACTCGCCCATTATCTTGTTCCGGGCCTCTGGGTAAAGACAGGAGCAGATGAAGGACACAAGGGGAAGCTCCAACACCTTTTCTTTGTAAGCTGCAGTAAAAACACATCACATCAAATAAGCCATTTGGCCCAGATCTGTTCAATCAAGTGAAAATATGCTAAATGGGTATTCATTTTCAATCGGGATGGAAAACAGCATCATAGCAGGCTCTCAGAGGGCTGAATTAGCAGAGGCATTGTTTCCAATTATGTGCACAGTTTTATAGGTGAGGAAGAGGTTTGATGACTTCAAAAGGTCCTGCATTTCAAACAAGCATACAGTATTCCCTCGAGATTTCCTCCTCTTTTCTTGGCTGTACATATATTAAATTATTTATTTACTCAGCAGGCTTCCAACTGCATCAATATTACTGCAAGTAGAACAGCAACTGCATGATCTACTACAATTCTTTTGTTTGTTTGTTTTTAGTGCAGGTTGGCAGGATGATATCCTACATAATGATTCTTTCTAGCTCATTGGTTTTACTGAGTTGTTAGAAATTGTGGCAATGTGTAGGATGATATTGATATTACACATTACAGGAACTCTGCCTCCTCCCTACAGATGAGTACCAGCTGATGAACCAATCCTCTGACATATTCAGTTTTCTTGTGTTAGGGTTTATTTTCTCATTACAGTAGCATCCCATTCCTCATGAAATTTTCAGAACACTATCAAATACTCAATTCAACACACTGAAGAAACATAGGTCAGAAGCAACAAAGACAGGGGTGGCGCCCAGTGGGATTAACAAACACAGGCAGGCTAATGGATGCTGTCCGTGTTTGGTGGTGTGTGAGCCGTAATTTGCAATTACCAGAGTGAACCGTTTGAGTGAGCAGAGCAGTGGTGGGGGTTTGGTGGCAGAATACTAAGCATGCATACTGAGCGTTCAGACATGTCAAGTCACCATCCCTCTTTCCACATCTCAGTCAGAATGAAAGGAGAATGATTGGCAGTTCAATGGAGCGTTTAATTTCGGTCTCCTGATGAGGAGGTCAAAAAGGGAACTCCAGACAAGCAAAATTTCTGTGCTCTGTAAAATCTGTTATATTTACTGAGCATCACTTAGTGGATGTCAAGAGAACAAGTAGCATGTCATCAGAGACCACACCCATAAACTGACCACTGGGTTGCAATTGCACAATAGTGTACAATTTTAGTTGCACAAATTTTTTTTTTTCATATTTAAGAAATAATAAGGAAGAATAAGTGCAAATATGAGACAATAATCAGCAATAGTGTGCTAAGAATGCAATAAATAATGCAATTGGATTTAATTCCATCTACAAAGTGACATAAGGAACACAATGACAACAATGAAAGAATGACCACAAAAGCCCTATCAGTAAGAAAATGAATGTCTTTGTGTCGCATCTCTGATAATGAATCAGCTTGGCCAGTCAAAAAAATCAATAATCTGACCCTCCCCACATGCACCCTATATTCTGCAGACATAGAACCATTTTGAAAGGCAGAATGAATTATACTATTTTATATTTGTGGCACTATAAACATTCATTGGGTATAAATATTAGTAGTGCATGTTAGAAAAGTTTGTAAGACACAGCAACTAAGCATAAAGGACAAAACCATTAAACAAATAACTTGGTCAGTCATGTTGGTGTCTGTGCATTTATAACAAGCAAACAATGCAGAATGATTGTGTATTTTTCTCTCTGATCCGGTTTAATTGCAGGTTTAGATTGTTTACAGCATAAGATGTAAAATCAAAACTGAATCAAAACTGAACTCTGCTTATTATGAATGCAGAGCAGTGAGTTAATTACTCCTGGAATTTTTGAATAATGCAATTTAGTGCATGTAAATGCTAAAATAGTCATTTTTAGAGAGCCGTAAGGAGTGTCTTCACCTAATTATATATAGAACAAAGTAAAAGCATCTTCATAATTCCTCTAGAGTTTGTAATAAAGTACATAGTGGATCTGATCATAATACATACACTAGGTTTAATAATTTCAATCACTATATAATTAATTTAATCTGCATGAATTGCAACCTCTTAGAGACGATATTTTAAATTTCATGTTCATATTTCTTATTTCATTGGTGGAATATAAATTGTGCAAAATGCCACACACACACACTATATATATATATATATATATATATATATATATATATATAAAATCAGTGTTTTTTATTATTATTCATATGTAAAATATGTCAATCATTACTATTATTTAATAAATACAATATGATGCTTTGTGATTAAAACTATAAAGTAAAGTCCAGATCCATTTCTATGTTGGCACAGATGAAAGTGCTTTATCAAGTGTGCAGGGAAAGCAAGAAGCACTATGCCGTTTTTTTACAATCTCTTCATTTATAACTGTATTATACTGCAACTACTCCCTTGACTGGGCTGTGTGCTGTATTATTATATTATCGTTACTCACTTTCAAGGCATCGGTTCTGAAAGGAGTAAGATGCCTGGAAATTATGCATACATATCTACTTGATAAGATATATCCTGATGCTAAAAATATTGCAGGAATTATTGGCACACCCTGGTTTATTCACAAAAATTCTTTCGTTCCTGTTGTCCTTCAAAATAAATAGCCACCAAAAAAACACATTGGGGCGGTAAATACTTTTACCATGCAAGACTATTGGATTGGTGAGTGGATTAAATTTGCTGTAAAACAATAACTCACTTTAAAACATCATCTGGCTTTTTAATTAAAATAAAATTATTGTCGCATTATCAATGCATTTCGATCCAATAATCCAGGACAACAGTTACAATGACATTTTTTTTTAGAAACAAAGCAATTGAATCACCAGCTCCATGTATTTGCTTTACATACTCCAGTGTGTTGCTTTGGGATGAATTGCCATTTTATAACTATGCAATTTGGTTCTCAATGAGTTCCCAATCATATTTTGTTGTTTTATGTGTCAAGAGATGAAAACCAATTTAGCAAGCAGGCCCACATCTCCAGCATCCACCCATCATGACTCAATGATGCCAGTGTCTGATCCGCACCGCTCTACTCGCCCAAATCTATACAAGCAATAAAACACGTCTGGGGATGAGACGACTTCAAGTCACATTTCCATGGCATTCTTCTCTTATAGTATGCATGCATCCCGGTATTCACCCATCAATCATGGCTCCTGACAGAAGACATCCATGCACATAAATGGAAAAGAACTGCTCATGAATAAATCATATACATCGTCGTTAACTTATATGGTTTCAGGCCTGAGGTTTAATGAAAAACAAAGCCGAATGCCAGCAATAAATGCTACGATGATATGTAATAAATATAGAGCCATATGTGAACAAATAAATAAGATGTAGTCCGTAACAAAATGTCGGCGTGGCACTACAAATTCGCCATGTCGTGGATTAGGAATTCGGTTCTGACAGCATCGCATTCGGCTTAATAGCTTTAAGGGGAAAAAAGAGAGTTGGTATATAAAACTGGCCCGAGGATCATATAAGAGGACGCTGTCCGTTATTGTGGTGCTGAAGCCGATCATAAACGGAGAGCGTGATCTTGGGTGGGGTCCCTTCTGCATCATGCTGGAGAAAGAAGCCTGTGATGGACAGGTGCAGCACCATCCAGATAGGAATTTAACGCATTTAAACGGGGTGGAAATCCATTTATTTCCATACATATTGTTAATAATATCGACAACATGCATTAAGAACATTTTTTTCGGATTTATTTAAAGTATTGACGCAAGTGATGTACAAAAGACCCAGGTGACACCCCAAACATCCATCAGCATACATCATTTAAAAACAATAAGAGCGCATTATTATTATTATGATTATGATTATTATTATTATTATTTTTGCATTATGTTTACAGGATGCGGTTTTGGGTGAAACACACGCAGGCGTGCATTCTCCCCACTTTAGTATATCATACACCTCAAAAGGATTTTTAAAAAAAACAAAAAACGAATTCAAAGCATACAGATGAACTCACCGACTGCGGTTTTGGCCATGGCTGCGGTTGTCGTTGCTGTTAGCCGAGAGGAGATGTAGTTCCGGACGGCGTGAAGAATCGGGACTGCTCTGTAAGGCACTGAGTCAGCAGAACGACGCTCTGAGGCGGGGGAGAGAGGAGACCGAAGCTCGAGATTATTAACACACGGATGCGCGCTCCCGGTTCTCTGGGCGCGCGCTTGAATATGGTTCGCCAAAGAGTTCATAGACGACTCAGAAGCGTCAGGCTCATTTACTGGGCCTTGTTTAGGCAATCAACCTAAATACGCATATTTTTAGTAAAAGACCAACTAGAATTAATCATTAAATTATGATAAAGGAAATACTACTGTCCAAAAGCAAGAAGCATTAAAGATTTTTTCGAGAACGTGATTAGCAGGACACATTGATCTTGACACTTTGGACGCACATTACAGCTCCGGGTCCCTCCAAAGGCCACGCCTGTCTGTGATTCCCATCAGACTCCCCTCCACGTCCACGTCTTCCTTACTAAAATATTGACAAGTGGGAAATATTGCATCTATCTAAAGGTAGAAGAGACCTGCACTGCATCGAATGGCTGAGGTTTGGGCATTTGATGGGAATTGAACCCAGTCCACCTAAAAACAGGTAACTCCTGCTCAGTTGGACATTTCTAATTATTAACAAATGAGAAAGAAATATTACCAGGTTTAGTGATCAGATTATTAAAAGTGGCAGGGGAAATGGTTATTAAAAGAAATTATTTACTTTAGTACAATGTGAATATACCATTACCACTGGTGGTCAAATAATGCTTAGTCTGACAATTTCATAATTTGCTACATAATTTGGTATATCTTATCAGAATCATTTTGTTTAGTGAGACGGGCTATAATACATTTAATACAGGTTGTAATACAGAGTTTGCACCAGGCTTTACATCTCTAAAATAAGCCAGAAACTAGCTAAAAATATTACTATTATTATTACTATTATTATTATTATTATTAGTAGTAGTAGTAGTAGTAGTACACAAAAAAATGCATGCCGAATATTTACTAATGGTTTTTAATCTTTCCTTGTACAAAATGGACAATATTTTTGTGGTCCTCCCAGAGTCCAAGGTTTATGAACCTTGTGGCTTTCCATAGTGAAAGGCTGCCGCACTCGCCCCTGCACACCGGAGAATTCTGTATATGATGCCAAAAATGTCTTCTCCATCCCCTGTTTCCGGGTTAACAGAGACATACACACGACCATTAAACAAATCTTTTTTTCACAGTTTGCTAAAACCTTAATTTCCGTCATGTAGGCCTACGCAGGCCAAATCTTGAATAAATATCTAAAGATCATGTTGCAGCTGCCAGTTGTATCTTTATCTTAACATTCCAGCAGGGTCACATCAATGTTGTTCCTAAAATCTTTATGATGTACAAATTAAATCAATCAGGCTGTGGGTCTAACATAAATAATGAAAGAAGCAGTATCTTATTATGTACAATGAAAGCTGTAATAAAATAATAAGAATGAAATAGCTGGTGGACAGCCAATTCTGTATAACTACATCAGTAAAAAAAATATAAAAATAAGTTATATATATTCAGAACTTTTTGCATACAAAAGAAAAAAAAAAGAGGAAGTCATCATTGACACAGTGCCCCAGAAAACAAGGAAATTCAAACACAATGCTGCTCTCTACTAACCCAGATGATGCTCAGATCTTACCACCTATTCCACTAGACCATGGGTCTAATGACTTCACACAGTCTTCTGCAAACCGTAGACATGATCATAACTCACAACACAGATACTACTTCAATTGGTCCCCCTTTTTGCAGCTAAAACAGCTTCCACTCTTCTTGGAAAGCTGTCCATAAGATTGTTTCTGTGGGAATTCGTGCCTACAGTATTCATTCTGTAAAACATTTAAGAGGTCAGGCACTGATCTTCATCCCAAAAGTGATTGATGGGGATGAGGTCAGGGCACTGTGTGGGCCAGTCAAGTTTCTTTCACACCAAACTTATCATGCCATGTCTTTATAGTCCTTCCAAGTACTGTGGGTGTAAAAATAATATAGGAAAATAAAAATGAGGTTAATCACTAATCTAGTTTAGGTGACACATGGCTTAGTGTTTAGCCCTGTCACCGTGCACCTTTAAGGGTCTGGGTTCGATTCCCAGCCAGGTTCGATTCCCATCTCTGTGTGCATGGAGATTGCATGTTCTCTCTGTACTTGGTAGGTTTCCTCTGGGTACTCTGGTTTCCTCCCACAGTCCAAAGATATGCAGATTAGGCTAATTGGCATTCCGCAGGATAAAGCGGTACAGACAATAAGTGTGTGAGTGAATAATCTAGTTTATAAGAAATCATAGAATTAAGTAATAATAACAATATTTTGGTAACTACACCACAAAAAGTGCATTCAGCACAATTCCTCTTATGTAATGAAAACAATACCGCAAAATGTTTCAAAATATTGAAGTTGAAATTGAAGATGCTGGCGTTATCTATTTATTATGTAGCTTTATTACGTAGATGAAGAGGACAGAATTTTACAGTACTGTATTGGCATTAAATTAGTTTTTCACCTTTCATAGGTATTTCCTTTATGACTAATTACATTATTGTTTAGGTGGCATGGTGGTGTAATGGTTAGCATTGTGGCCTTGCACCTCCAGGGTCGAGGGTTCAATTCCCATCGTGGGTCTGTGAGCATGGAGTTTGCATGGAGTTTTTCCCGTGCTTGGTGGGTTTCCTCCGGGAACTACAGATCCTCCCAGAGTCCAAAGTCATGCAGATAAGTTTAACTGGGGTTCTCAAATTTCCAGTAAGGTGTGTGTGTGTGTGTGCGCATGTGTGTGTCTTGAGATAGATTGACACCTTGGCATTGTTACAGAGGCAGTATTGGTACCATGCTTGTAGCATTCCCGGCTGAACATAAGCACTTTACTCTCTAACTGATGTTTAAAAGCGGGTTTTAATATCCAAAACA
>JAQMYG010000023.1:26871324-26882520 GCA_030014215.1 Clariallabes teugelsi | reverse complement strand
TAAAGAAGTCTTTTTAAACCCTAGTATCTATACTTCTACTCAAGTAATGAATGTGAATACTTTTGACACCACTGATAATAACACAGTATCTTGTGTTATTAAACATTACTTGTACAAGTCATTTATCTGTAATGCTATATTTATTAGCTATACTTGAACTGGAGAACACTGTAGCAATGTAGCTAATCTAATCAGAGCAGCATTACTGCAAAACCACTTTCTCAGGACACAACTTCATCTGTCTACCCCCCAAAAAAAAGGAATTGCCACCTTGTGGCGTTATTTGGTATTACTGCGTAGCCTCATTACTAAACACATGACTGTTACATCTTGGTGGGTATTAGATTAATATTCAGGGTGTATTACTAACATGCTGTACTATTAAAGGGAAAATGCTGACACTGTAGTCTCACACAGACTCAAATTCAGTGCTGCATGCTTCCTACGTGAGATTATGCTAAGCATCCCTTCAATGGATTAGAAAAAATTCCAGCAACTTAAACCTATGGACATACAGATATTGTTTTTTAGAACAACTTGAGAAATCTTAAACCTTATCCTTCAAGCCAGGACAAATGAGAACACCACTACACACCACTATGGCCACATGCATGTGATATTTTGGGAATAGTGAAGCAATATAACAGCCACCATGCTACCCTCTATAATGGGAAGTTACATCACCCTGTGGGGGAAATATGAGTATGTGCTGAATGGAGCATTTGCATGGTTGGAGTTCATGTTCACAGATGAAATGGCTTAAGGCACTAGAGCAGGCCTTGTTAGAAGCAGGGCTTGATTGAGAAGCTTGAGAAAATGGCATTGTCAAGTTGTCTATTTATCTTCATTTGTGTTAGCAGCTTTAGATTATATTGACTAATCTCTATATGAGATATTAAATAATTATTTTGTTAGGTGTGTCTTTGGCGACGGTGAAAGAAGGAATTTAAGATATTCAGAAAAAAACACTCCCAGATGGCTTGCTGACAGTTATATACTACATTACAATTCTCTCTCTTTTTTTTTTTTACTAAAAATATTGCAAATTGTCACAAACTGTCAGGTGTTGGACTGTGGGCATGGTGTTGAGGCATAGACGCAGAGGGGGATGAGGTGTAACAGTGTCTTTTTAATAATAAACCAACCAAACAAAACATGGAGAGTTGGCTTTACCTTGGAGCATGCTAGAAACAAAACCAATAATCAACTAGTACACAGACAAGGGATTACACAAACTAATACAGTACAGACAAGGGATACAAACCAGACGAGACAAGACACACTAAACAGACTAGAGGACTAAACATAGGGGACTATACATGCAAGGGGCTAAACACACACAAGACAGGCTTGGCTAAGCCTACTAGCTGTTACGCACATTAGCTGCTAAGCTAGCTAGTAGAAACAGGCTAGTAGCCAGGGAAACTGAGTCTACAAACAAAATCTACAAACACATTGTGCCCTCTAGTGGGCAACCCTCACACAAATATTCTGAATATTTTATGGTCAGACATTTTCCTACTCGTTAATTCATTATATGAGACATTACTTGTAAATGAGACCTTTCTACTTCAACACATAGTTCCTTTCAGATAGTTCCAGAGTTATGTGAGAAAGCCAGAAAATCCAATAATAAGAAATGGACCACTGCTAGAATTTTCCTGATTACTGATGTACGTTATCACAGTATACTTTTGGACAATTACATTTTTTAAAAACATTTGGATAATGTATTTTACACACAATTTTCATTCATTTATACTTTCATTCACCTGGAGGAAACACAGGGAGAACATGCGGACTCCACACATAGACCTGAGGCGGGAATTGAACCCTGAGCCTGGAGGTGCAAGGCCACAGTGCTAGCCACTATAAGTTTTATGAGCTAAGGTTATATTTTAAGCTCTCACATGCAGATTGGCAGAATGGCATATATAGTAGACCACTTATATTTCACAATTTTGTAATTTTGCTCACACAATGTCTGCTTGCACAACCAGACTTAAACTTTGTCTCACAAGTAAAATACATCACACATACTCTCTCTCTCTCTCTCTCTCACACACACACACACACACACACACACACTGTTACGGGAATGGGGTGTGTGCTTAGGAAGAGGCATAGTGGCAGAGGTAAATGCTGAGAAGAGTCTTTAATGAAAACCAAAACAGAACATAAACAGACACACGAAGGAACTAAGGAACTAGACTTTAGGAACTAGGAGATTACAAAGGCTAATAGATAAACATAAAGAACTAAACACCAGAGCTAACATGGCTAGAAGATAACTAAACATAATACCTAAACTAAACACAGAGCTACACATATCAAGAGTTAGCATAACAGGCTAGGAGCAAAACAAAACAATCTAGGAGCTAACATAATATACCAAACAAGAACACAAACCCGGAGTCACAGAACATGGCAAGACACAGAGAATTCACAAAGAGAAATAACAAGGTAACTCAACAGATGCATGACAAAGGGGAAACAAAAGACAAGACTATTTATAATCAACTTAATTAGCCACCTCGAATCAGGTGTGCTCCAATCACCTGACCGAGGTGCTTTCTGGGACATTGAGTTCAACTAAGGAGAAAACAAAAGGAAACACATGAAACAAAATGGCGTCCATGCGCCTGGCGCCCTCTGCTGGAGACCCGTGACACACACACAGTATGTAATAATAATTTTTAGACTTTGTAGTGCCTTTCTGTTATTATCGGGTGGGTGATAAAACGTCAAGTCAAGTCAAGTATGCTTTTATTGTCATTCCAACCATATACAGTTCAGTACACAGTGAAATGAAAAAAAACTTTGAATTTATAGAGATTAATTTTTTTTATAGATATTTTCTCACCTTGTCTTGGCTGTCTGCAAAAATCAGTAACGATAGGGAGTAAGTTTAACAAATGCAGGCGAAAAAAAAAAAAAACAGTCTCTAAAGATGTCTAAAAGCCTGCTAGCTCAGTGTGCTTTTCTTGTTTAATCAAGTTGTTGGCCAGTAATGAGTGATACCACAACACAAACAAGCTTAATTAATTCAGTTTGCAATCAGATAGAGCCTGTTAATATATCCAATACTCTTGCACCATCATATCATCATTAAAACAGAGAGCAATCTAAAACACCCTGCATGGATGTGTAGATTGCCTAATATAAGACATCAAACGTACTGTAGTGCATAAAATGTAGCCAACAGGACAAAATAAACATCATTAGCTATGATTTGACCAGTTGGTGTAAATCAGTTGCAGAAATCAGTGACTGCATGTTTTTACTTTAGTTGATGCCTGATGTGTATAAAGCTAATAATCAAATGAAAAATTATTCGTTAAATTATGGAATAATTGACTAGATTATAAATCTAAGATTATAGATTATAAATAAAGGCAGGCAAGTGGCTTTCGTTGGAAAAAGAACTTACACCCTTTATTATTTAATTCAATGTCCATTAACTTTGATTACAATGCAATGTGATGACCAAATCATGTGTGAGAATGATTCCTCATGCTCCCAGAACCGCTCTTTCATAATCTTGGAATATGCCTGAGAAGAAAGAGTAGGCCATTCACCACATTTAGGTGATCAGCTTAATTTTATTGCCATATAACGTTGCTGAGCCTAGACCTGAGCAACTGAAGCAACCACAGATCATAACACATCATTCCAGAGGCTTGGTGGGCACTATGCATGATGTGCATCGCTTCATGTGCTTCCCCTCTTACACTGATGCA
Organism: Clariallabes teugelsi; assembly: GCA_030014215.1. Lineage (NCBI taxonomy): Eukaryota > Metazoa > Chordata > Actinopteri > Siluriformes > Clariidae > Clariallabes > Clariallabes teugelsi. The sequence continues at coordinate 26,878,780 of JAQMYG010000023.1, read as the reverse complement.
CTCATTGCTCTGGAATAGGGTCAATCTGAACTCATTAGTCCACATGACCTTTTTCCATTGCTACAAGGTCCAATCTTTATGTTTCTTAGGAAATTTAAATCTTTATTTTTTTCCGATTAGTCTCTCTAACAATTTTTATTAGGAGATTAATTCGCTGTGGCGACCCCTGAAAGGGAACAGCCGAAAGACAAAGAAGAAGAAGAAGAAGAATGATCAAGCATACAGTATCCAGTATATAAAACAGTGATAACCTACAGGATTTCCAGAAGTGTAATAAATAACCAGAGAAAAAGGACAAAATAAAAGAAGTTAATTTTAAATATTAACAACAGCCCCAACCAAAGCTGTTTTTTTTTTCAAGTTGTTTTTTTATGACGCATCTTTAATACATTTCTTTCATGAAGTTGATGATTCACCACGATCCTTCGTGGTTTTAATAATGTGCTTGACTAATTCCAGTTTGCTTTTGCTTGATTCAGGCCAACAATTTGACCTCTCTGAAATTACAACATTTTCGCAGGTAGTGTATATACAATTTACAAGAGAAGTAAGTACACACTTGTGCAATATCCCTTAATTGTCAAATAATTAATAAAATTATAACCTCTTAATAGCTGAATTTTCCTAAATTGACAAGTAGAATTTTACACGCCCCAAATTAGAAACAAATTATAAAAGTCAGTACACCAGTGACCTGAAACACAAATTATAAAACCTGTGATCTGTGAGGAAAAAATTGAGCATACCTCTAATTAGCTTAATTGCATGAACATGGTTATAAACACATTAAAATGGTTACCTTGCACATTCTCAAATTGGGATGTCTGCTCTACATGGACAAGAAATGCCAGAGGAATTAAAACATTGATTATCTGATTATCACATGAAAACAGTTTGTGAAAAATAGCTTTGTGACAGCTTAGACAGTGCAAAGGACAATGACTTATGTCAACCTCGATGGATGGTGTGCATGAAAAAAAATCATGCATGATCTTCAGCACAAAACTGCAACAGTAAACTTTGTAAAAAAAAATAATAAAATAAATAAAAAATCATGCGGAAAGCAATGAATGCCTGTGGATGTACCAAAATACTGACTGACAAGATGAGTCCCAGTGTGCAGAAACGTAGCATAACCTGTCTAAGTGCTGGAATGAAGACATACAGTAGGTCTTTGCAGCTAACCATCAGTTAAGTTGTCGTTGTAAGAACGGTAGATAGATAGATAAATGACATGGCCAAGTATGTCATCTAACTTGAATCCACTAAGGAGATTTTAAAGAGAAACCCTTCCAGCAAAGAGCGACTGAAAAAATACTTCTAAAGAATGTGGCAGAACACCGCTCCAGACATTTGTGGAGAGCTAATACTAGTACTGTATTATGGAGGCCTGGGTGTGTCCTCAAAAAAAAAGTAGACTGACAGGTCCAGCAGGTATTAAAAAAATAAAGATTTTAATTTTAGTAATGAAGGTTGTACTATTTTTTTTTTCACAGAGTTCCTACTGTGGGGCCTGTATATTAAATATAGTAAACCTAATCTGTTTTATCTGGGAGTAGATTCTCTACTGTTCATCTTAGAAGTAATTAAATTCCTGTAAGATGATAAAACAGTAAGACATTTTTTAATTGAATACATATGAGGGGTATTTAATACATACACTAATCAGCCATAACATTAAGACCACTGACTTCTGGGGGATCATAATGTGTTGTCTTGCACCAGGATGTTGGGAACAGGAGATCTGGAGAGTTGGCATAATCTGTCTGTTTTTGGACTGTGGGAGGAAACCAGAGTGCCTGGAGGAAACTCACCATGCACGGAGAGACCATACAAACTCCATGCACACAGAGGCGGGAATCGAACCAGGAGCCTGGAGATGCAAGGTGACAGTGCTAACCACTAAACCACAGTGCTACCTACTGTACGTACATACACACTGTATGTAAATTTTGTGTATATGTGTATATGTGTGAAGATAGATAGATAGATAGATAGATAGATAGATAGATAGATAGATACTTTATTGATCCCGAAATCTAGTATATAACCATATAATAAACATATATTGAAGAACCATAACAAATCAAAACACACCACGTAATTTCTTTGGAGCATTTTAAAAAAAGAATCAAATGAATCAATCCTGCATGGTTCAATGCTCGGGAGTTTCAAAAGAATCGATTCAGTAGTGCCTCGTATGTTGACCATCACTGCTCTCGCGCTTCTGAATGATTAATTGGGCGGGAGGGAAGGTTTACATCATCCATCTTTCACGCACGCCCCTAAGTGTTTCCACATTGTTTGTGTGTATATTGAGATTCAGGAAACCAAGCTTTTTCTTTTTATTTAATCCTCGAGGACTTTCTCTGGGAGGTAAGTCGTGATAAACAACATGGTTTTGGTTATCTTGCTAGCTGTGTAGGTAGTTTGTGACTTTAGGATCTAGCTCATGGTTCCTCTTAGAAACGTGGCTAATGCTAAGCTTTAGCTACTACCGGATAATTTGTATGAGCTGGAACAGATTACCATACGAAGACGGATAAAACGTAGTTTGGGCATCATTTAGAAATGTTTTTTTTTTAACCTTGTAGACGGTAAGTTTGAGCTGTTGTGTTACATTATGTGTAGGAAGTCGATTAGTGTCGGTAATTACACCTGAACAGTACAGGGAGATAAAGTGAATGTTCATGTTAGCTAGTATGAAGGCAGGCTAGTTTTGTTAGACCGCCACATTAATTTACTTTCCCTGTTTTTAGTCGTAGAGGCGAGAGATAACGCAGACCGACGTTTATCTACTCAGCCTCCTGGATATATTTAAACCAAGCCAACTTTTTTTTTTAGTAGTGGAGTCATTCTGCTTATTTCTACAGTGATGATGCTGGTTGTATATCTGCAGGTGTGCTGGGCACATTTAACTACGCAAATCATATAGGAGAATGATTAAAGCTTAGAAAACAGTCAAGAGAGAGAGAGAAAAGGGGGAGGAAAATATTTGTGTAATTTATTGCTGCCATTTAGATCATATACTGAACAAAAATGAGTATGTAGTGAATTTGTGCAGCTTTCTTTAAGGATGCATCAGTGCCCAATCAGGATTTTTCCAAAAAAAAAAAAATTCAATCGACACATTTATTGCACTAAAGTTTAAAAAAATAAAATAAAATAAAAGTGCTCTCTTTGCATGACTTTCAAATCTTGTGAAAAAAAAGTAACTTTTCCTTATTTTAAGACTGTTAAAGTAAATAACTTAAAAGCTGTTGAATATAAACAATCTTATATAAAACAGTTCGGTTCGGTTATGACAGATAAGAGTCGGCAGCGACAACAACTTTTATGCCTTATTGTGAGTGTGTCGCAGGTGTTCCTCCCCGACTGTATCAGTAGGCAGCGTTGTCTATGGCGAAAACTGGTATGTCAGGGTGAGCTTATAGCTTATTATTAGACTTTGAAGCAGCATGAGGAGTGGCAACGAGTTGACTGCACCCTCCATTTACACGTATGGGTAGGACCCAGCCTTCAGGAACTGCATGTGGGCGGAGCCGAAGGGGAAAACTCTTGTACGTGGGCTGAGACGCAGGTAGCCTCTAGTAATAATTTTAAAAAGACTAATAATAACACCTGTGCTTTTTGGACACTCAGCCAACTACAATACTTAATTATCGCATGCATTCGCTTCTATTATTTTTATCAGTATAAGCTGATAAAGTTTGTTAGGTAGTATGAAATTAAATACGTAGTCAATAATTGGCTGGTACTGTCGCTCGTCTAGCCTCTGGACAGTTATACATTCCTGGGTGTCCATATCTGTGAGGACCTAAAGTGGACAGAACACACAACACAGCTGGTTAACACATCCAAGAAGAGAATGTACTTCCTAAGGAGACTTAGAAAGTTTGGCATGCCACCACAGATACTGCAGGACATCTACAGATGCACTGTGGAGAGCGTGTTGACCTACTGCATTGCTGTGTGGTTTGAGAACAGCACAGTATATGACAGAAGGGCAATTCAGAGGGTAATATGGCTAGCCCAGAAAATCATAGGGACAGGTCTTCTATCACTACAGGTGATTTTCAACAGCGGGACACACAAGTGGGCCAGCAACATTATCAGGGACCCCTCCCACCCCAATTCACACATTTTTTTATTCTCATGAAGTCTGGCACACGGTAACGGAGCATTACAGCTAGAACAACCTGTCTCCGGGACAGTCTGTATCCGCAGGCCATCAGGGTGATAAACTGTTGTCACCCACTACTACTTCCACCAATCCTTCTCAAATGTACCCTGAACGTTATCTGGATTAGGAAACTACCCCCTCGTTCTCGAGAGGCTAAGACAAAATAAGAATTTCATTGTACCTAGGTATATATGACAATAAAAATCTTGAATCTTGAATCTTGGTTGGCTGGAATTGAGCGAGCAAGCGTTGTGATATTGGCCGCTTGCTAATATTGGAACACCGTAAATGAGGAAGCGGGATGAGGGAAGTGTTGCACTGTGTGAGTGTGACTATTGAGTGTAACTGATATAGCAATCTGGGATTTTTAAAAAATAAATAAGCAAATCTGGGATTTTTTTTTTTTAATTAATCATGCAGCCCTAATATAAACTGTATAAAAGTATGTTGTGCTACAAAAGCTCATTATAAACTCATAATAATAATGTAGAGGGAAAAAAAGAAGTCACATAAAAACCAGACTTACCCTGACGGTTATTATTGAAAATCTTTTGATCAACTACTTGAACAAACTGCTAGATAAAAAAATGTGGATGCACATGGATGTATCTAATGTTGACAACTTGAACTGTTAAAAGTATTATTTTGATGCACACTTCTGTCACACTGATGATTTTGTCATCAGCTTGGAATAGATTTGGGTAGAACATTTGAAATCTGTTAGCTGAATGCAAAACATTGAATTTTGTCTTTTTTTTTGTTTGGAAGCATTATGGATTCAGCTGGGCATCATTTTATATTTTTTTCAGTATGTAATGCATCACTGAATGTTTATTTATTTGTATTTGAGCAGTTAAGTTCAGAGACTTATTTAATTGCTTCCTTTTATTTTAGGAGTAAAAGTATAACTTTCATGGTGCTAAAAGATCATTTACAATATGATGTTTGGATGGAGTCCTGTTCACCAACAGCCATTAGGGATTGGTAGTAAAATACAGTTTACATTTTCTTCATGCCTCCTAGGCTTATCTTAAAGCAGTGTTGCTACAGTAGATCTGGGATATAACCAATAAATCACATAAACAGTAGCATGGAACCTTTTTTTAAAATTTTTTTTTTTAAAGATGTTTGTTAAGGTATATCTTTTTTTTTTTTTTTATCTCCTTTTGACAGAATTCCTAGTCGGACTGTTTTGCTTTTTTTTATTTTACAGAATACGCCCAGTGATGACACATGACGAGCCATAAATGAGACTCATAAAGCGTTCCTGATTTCCTCATCTGGCACCTCCCCCCTCATCATTCTTCCCTTCTCCATCCTTTTTTTGCTTCTCTATCCTTTACAGATTGCATTCAGAGTGAAGTCATGGCTAAAGAAGTGGACACTGTTTCCACCAACTCCATGCGTCTGAAGCAGGAGATCTCGCTGTTACATGGAGTCTGTCTCATTGTGGGCAATATGATCGGCTCAGGGATTTTCGTATCACCAAAGGGTGTGCTGCAGTACACTGGCTCCTACGGCTTCTCGTTGGTGGTTTGGGCCATCGGTGGCATCTTCTCCGTGTTCGGTGCCCTCTGTTATGCTGAGCTCGGCACCACGATACGCAAGTCGGGTGCCAGCTATGCCTACATCCTCGAGGCATTTGGTGGCTTCCTGGCGTTTATTCGGCTGTGGACCTCATTGTTGATTGTGGAGCCAGCATGCCAGGCGGTCATCGCTCTTACTTTCTCCAATTACCTTGTGCAGCCATTCTATCCAACCTGCCTAGCTCCTTATGATGCTGTCCGACTTATTGCAGCGCTCATCATCGGTGAGTTTAATCGTTTACAAAGCTTGCTGGAATTTTTTCTAATAATAAATTAGAGAACAAGATTATGGTGGATTTATAGGATTGGTAGGGATTTAGATGAAAAATGCATCAGTCCCAGCAGGAGAAAGGCATCAACTTATCTGGATCTTTTTTTCCCCCTTTTTAAAAAAATATATAATTATATTTCTTTTGTAGTATCTTTTGGTCTAATCTTGAATAATTAGTTCACAGCAAATATATTAGTCACTATTATTTATATTATTTACTATTATAAATGTGCACAATTGTTATTTAGAAAAGGAGTGTATTACAAACATGCACAGTGTTGTGTGCTCAAACATTATTCAAACATGTACAGTGGTCCTGTTTTAGTGTTTGTATAGGTATGTTGTTATTTATCCAAGGTGTTGCTTTTTTTTTGTTTTACCTGACTTTTTTCTTTACATGAGGTGTTTCTTGAGGTTTTTGTCTGTTTACTTTATCTGATACAGTAGACTACAGACAGCTTTGCTTCCTAAAACGTCCGAACATTAGAGGAAACTAGGAGTTGATCCTGTACATGAATACATTCTTCTTTTTTTGTTCAGTTATTTCATCTAAAATGTTTAATTTCTAGCTGGCATTTTGAATCTTGCCAGCAAAGATATTAATGGCATGACAGTGACAGTTTGTAATTCCTTCCATTTTTCATTGTGTTTGTGTTACTGTTAACTCTGCAATGCAGAAGTCCATTAATGTTAACCTTTTATATAAGCCATATATCTGATGCCAAATATTTCCTCTAAACAGAATGAGAGTGAAAGGTCGTGGTTAAATTTTACATTCTGAACATGCCGTCCTCTTAAACCCAATTACCGCCATATAAAAAGTAAAAGTAAAGTGTTTTTTATAATGATGTCTTCTATAATGCATATAATGTAAACCTATTTAGTAAAATGGATGCATCATTAATCTGATATCTTTTAACACATCTTTGAAAGATTTTTTAAAGAAACATAAGGAATAGTTCAGCCTGTTTTGGACTGGTAAATATGCATATTGCATACCTGTACCTAGAAGAGTGTAGATATAATTGGGTGCTATACACTGTATATATTTGTATATTTCCTAAATTATGACGGCTAACTCATTTCATTTTTTGTATCCTCTAATTTTTTTTTGTGTTAATGGTGGAAATTTGGTTTCAAGTTTATAAATTCATACCTTAGTGACAAAACCAGCTGTCAATAGTTATTAATACACACCTGTATATAGAAAGCGTGTGGTACATATACAGTGGTCACCAAATTGGAGCGTTCGTTTTACCGTCGCCGCGTGCGGCGACAGCATTTGGGATTGTGCGTTTGCTGGCTTTTACCACTGAGTGGCGCTATATAACTACAGACCGACGCCTCATGCCTTAGTTCATTCTCTGCCGGAATAATGAGACGCGCTCCTTTAGAACTGCACGTAGTAGCGGATAA
>JAQMYG010000023.1:26854582-26870127 GCA_030014215.1 Clariallabes teugelsi | reverse complement strand
ACTAAAGTTATTACCCGCCACAGCCGAATTTTACCCGCATTTGGCGGGTGGGCGGGTGTCAATGTCAAGCCCTGATATGTATATATATATATATATGTGTGTGTGTGTATTTATGTAGCAGCCTGTCTAGATAACAGTGACATAACTTTTATGGTTGGTTGCTTAGATAACAGCCTGGCTACCAACTGCTAGTTTTACTAACACAGCACCAACAAAGAAACTTCATGTTCAGATTTTTTTTGTCCAGCATTTTCAAATGTTCTTAACTATAAGATTTAATTATCTTATTATTATCTTATAACACATGAATACAAGCTGGACAAATGAGTACAGAACCTGTATTTACATGTAGAATTCCTGGATACCTAGATGCTAGATTGAAATGAGTAGACTTGGAGACTTACGTTCATTGGCTCTACATGTCCTAAAAAACAAACTGCTTATTATTAGGAGAGTGTTAGTTAACTTTTTTTTTGTTCCTGATTTTGCCCGTCCTCTCTGCAGTTCTGCTGACTTTTGTGAACTGTATGAAGGTGAAATGGGGGGCCATCCTGCAGGTCATCTCCACGGTTGCAAAGGTCCTGGCTCTAATTGTCATCATCATTGCTGGTTTGATCATCCTGGCCCAAGGTAGTTTAAAGTTAATGAAATAAACAAAAAAAAGTAAATTTATGAAAATTTATGAAAATTATTGTCAAGTTTCATTGAATGTCTTTTCCCACCAATATGTTGTGATTTGGAGGTACATGCTTAAATTTCACTTGTACTGTTGTTAATGAGGATGTATTTCTGTACAATGTGTACCAAGGAACAGCTAATAGTAGGCTTGTTCCAGTTTTCTATAGATAGGTGTTCAGTCTGCGTGTCATGTTACAGGTAAGTCAAAGAATTTTGAAGACTCATTTAAGGACTCTAATCTGAATCCTGGAGACATGGCTCTCGCTCTGTATGCTGCACTGTATTCATACTCTGGCTGGGACACTCTGAACTTCATTACTGAGGAGATCAAAAATCCAGAAAGGTCAGAACATTCATGAACCCAGAATTGGTGAAATAAGAAAAATGTATTTTCATAACTGAGATAATAACTGTCTTTTTTCATATTATTCTTTGCTAGAAACTTACCCCTGTCTATCGCCATCTCTATGCCCATCGTCACGGTTATCTACCTCTTGACCAACGTGGCCTATTACGCAGTCTTGGATGCAGAGACTGTGCTGCAAAGTGAAGCAGTGGCTGTGGTGAGTGTGGTCGTCTGCATTTTATACACAATACTACTACAGATAACCACAATTAATCACATTTATTAGCTTTGTCATTTAATGCAGTGATTTATGTAATTATATGTAGCATATGTGCAATTACCACAAAGAAAGATTTTGACGCTTCCTTGGGGTGAAGTTGAGTGTTTGTTGCATGTTTTTAAAAAGAGGATGGAAGCAAGAGAAGTCGGAGGAAACTCACCAGGATCGAACCAATTAAGGATTAAGACCCAGAGAGAATGTGAAACACTCTACACAGATGCATATTAAGATACATTAAATCTGGCACATAAACAAGTCCTACTTCTGAAAGGAAGGAAAATTTGACAAATCTACACTACCAGTCAATCGTTTGGACACACTTTCTAATTCAGTGGTCTTTCCTAATTTTTATATATTATAAAACAATACTGAAGGCACCAGAAATATGCAAAATATTTTTCTTTGAACAGGTGGTGTTACAGGCTACTCTTACTCTGTAAATGCATAAAGGTCTCTAATCTAAGGTGCTGTTAATTGGTGGTTTGAGTTTGATAACTCTAAATGATTTAAAAATATATATATTTTTAGTTTTGGTCTTGTTTACCGTTCTTGCGAAAATCTATTCTAGAGCAGCTGACCTTCGTGTCTTAAAATAACAATTAACTGTTGTTACTTAAATTCCATTTCCTAGTGTTAAAATCTCCAGAATTGTTCTAGAATGTAGAAAATAAACCACAAAAACAACATTGAATTAGAAGGTCTGGTCAGACTTTTGACTGGTACTCTATACTAACTTTCTGTTTAAGTGTCAGTTGTGTCAAAAGAAATAAGAAAAAAGTAACTTCTCTTCTGCCACACAAGTTAATTATCCATTTAGACAGATTTTTGTCTTGCAAAACCTCATCGATTGAACACACCAAAATCACACACACGCAGGCACACATGCGCGGGCACACACACACGCACACACACACACACACACACACACACACACACACACACACACACACACACACACACACACTATTCTTGTAATTTTACCTCTTGGTTCCAGGAAGTCACAAACTAGCTCCTAACCGCCAGTATCTGGTTAGGGTAATTCAGATCATGCGATTTTCATCTGCCGTTCCACTGATTCTGTTAAGCAGAGGAAACCTCAGGCAGCAGACTCTCTTGAGACTCTGCAATATTATTCCACAACAGGAGATGAGTTGCTCTGTTGCCTGGTAATGACCATGTGGCACCAAAATGAAGGCAATTAGCCATCTTCTTCTTTTTGGTTTTGTTGTGCTGCTAAACATTTTAAATACATATTAAACCGAGATTCTTGTGAGGCAAAGCAGACACACGTGGTTGTGGTTACATTAATATGTCTGTGTGAAGATAGAAACATGATTTAAAACAATTTATAAGAGTCTATTATGTTTCAGTGTGCAATGAATGTGACACCAGATTACCAAGAGAATGATGTGTGTAGTGTAAATGTGTGTTCATTTTCATCTTTTTCATGTTCGTTGTTTTTGGTGACATTATGCTATCAATCAATACCAAGACATAGTTTTTTAAATAAATGTCAGGTAAGTGTCTCTCAATTTGGTGAAGGTAAAGGATTGGTGTGAAAACAGTGTGTGCTGTCTGTGTGCAGACGTTTGCTGACAGTGTCCTTGGCTATGCACGCTGGCTGATTCCACTTTCTGTGGCCATCTCCTGCTACGGTGGTCTCAACTCCTCCATCATTGCTGCCTCCAGGTTAGTCGCTTATAACAGAATCATGTGTACAGCAGCCCCCTGCATCTGGAGAATGATTGCATAACCACACTGTATAACTCCTACTATGCTTTCATAATCTTTGTGAATCTCCTGCATCTCCTCAGGAAATGGCTTTGTTTCTTAGTTAAATTATAATTTTTTTGGAGGTGTGACAGTTCTACAACTGGGAGCTACTGTAATTTTATTTTTCAGCATTATCATTTTTTTCCTCTTCAGGTTATTCTTCGTAGGATCTAGGGAGGGTCATTTGCCCAATGTTCTTTCCATGATCCATGTAAAGCGTTACACACCAATCCCAGCTTTGCTGTTTAATGTGAGCATTAAAAGATTTTATATATAATTTTTTATATGTGTCAATAATAATTCAGAAGCATGTAAATTTTTTAACCCAGATATGTGTTTTTCTTTAGGGTGGCATGAGCTTGCTTTACCTGTTTGTTCAAGATGTTTTCCAGCTAATTAATTATTTCAGCTTTAATTACTGGCTGTTCATTGGCCTGTCCATTGCAAGTCAGATCTACCTGCGCATAAAGGCTCCTGATATGCCTCGACCAATAAAAGTAAATATTCCCTCTGTCTTCTGGATTTACTACGTGTTTAATAGACTGTTTTACAACACTGTGTGTGTGTGTGTGTGTGTGTGTGTGTGTGTGTGTGTGTGTGTGTGTGTGCATGTGTAGCTTAGCCTGTTCTTTCCCATAGTGTACTGCTTGTGTAGCGTGTTTCTGGTGGTCGTACCGCTCTACAGTGACACTAGAAACTCTCTGGTGGGCATTTTGGTGGCTCTCTCTGGAGCTCCATTCTACTTCCTCTTTGTGTACCTGCCTCCCAGCTCCAGGCCTGCCTTCTTGAGTAAAATGTTTGGTAAGTTTTGCAGCAAGGTTGAACAAGATGAAGTTAAATATAAGGCTATCGTCACACATCCTAAGGCTTTGGTGTTGCATTATGTTTAATCAGGTTCTAGTTTCCTGGCTTATTGAAACTCGAAAAATCACATAATGCCATAAGCAGTAATAATGTTCAGTTCCAAGTAAATGTTATATTCAGATCTTGTTAATATAGTATGAATTCAGCATGGTTATAATATTGACCTTTAACATATAACTAGAACATTGGGCTTTACAAAGCCTCATGCTAAATGTAATTTCCAGTGTCATCTTTGGCCATGCTTTCTGTAGAAAAGCACTTTGGAGTATAAATTAAAGTATAAATTTAACGTACACATTTGAACTTACCGAACTCTTAGTGTCTTTGCAGAATATTTTTGCTGATACAGGTTTTATATACTGTAGATAAGTTATTTATAAGTTGACAAGTATGTTCCTATGTGCTTATGATAAAGACATGTTAAAGTAAATAAAATAAAGATAACATCATTCTTTAAGAATACATTTTGTAGCAGAAAAAGTTGTGGTTTTCCTGCTACCTATTAAGTAATACAACTCCATATGTCTGTGTGTGACCACTAAATCTGCTGTAATTACATAGCAGTTCTTTAATTCCTACCCTTTAAGCTATAGTCTTGTTAATTAGAATAATATTCGGTACTTCTCCTAAAAAACAATATTTTAACTAATCTCTCTCTCTCTCTCTCTCTCTCTCTCTCTCTTTCTCTCTCTCTCTCTTTCTCTCTCTCCACATTTAGATAAGATCTCACTGTTTACTCAGAAGTTGTGTTACTGCTGTTTAGCAGATCCAGACCTAGACCTCGACAATCCAACCGAAGCGGGCAAATCAGAATGACCAGGAACTGAAAACTGAAACTGAAAGCTTTCCATTTGAGCGCCAGCAAAATCAAGAGACCAGCATTTGGGAAATTTTAACCAGAACTGCATTTTTATAATTTTTTATTGTTATTATCTTTATATTTAATATATTTTGTTTATATAATGCAAGTCTGGATATTTGGAGACAGTTTCACAAAGTATAAGAAATTGGAAGAGGTGTTTATAGAAGTTTACAGAGACCATGTTGATGTCCAGTTTTTGTGTAAAATGATTTTCTATGCCTTTTTTCACCATTTTAAGATGAACTGCATTTTATTTCCCGCCTTTTTCTTTTTCCTCTCTTCCTTCCGCTCAGGATCAGATCAACTCAACAGAAAAAAAATACTCCCCAAAGCAGGAAGGATGAGTGTGAAAGGAAAGTTTCTGGAAGCATTTTGCTTCACATCATCTTAATAATGGTGAGCCCTGTCCTGTGTATTTTGAGCTTTGTTCAACAGCAAGCAAGTAAACAGGACTGTGGTCTTTCTGCTGAGTAAAAAAAAATAGAACTTATTCTATTAAGTAGCTCTTACACCAGCCTTACTGTTTGTATGCACAATATTGTGTGGGTTTCCCTTGTGCCGCTGAGGCAGCTCTGGCACCTCGGGCCATAACTCCATAAGACCTCTTGGAATGTGCTGTGGTCTCTGGCACCGGGATGTTACCGACGGATACATCGGGTGCTGTGAGTCTTGAATGCCCATGACCCTGTCACCAGTTTACTAATGTATATTTGAAAAACACATATCAGTTCATCTGGCAGTGGTGTTAGTGTTTTGGCTGATTCGTGTATGGCTTGTGTTTCTGTGTTTCTTTTTTGTGAAAAACAGCAAAGGAAATAGTCAAATTAAAATTTGACTGATGGTGAGACTGGATAGGACCGTTTCCCCCAGACTTAGATTTTTTTTAAAAAAAATTTTAAGTTTCATTGTGGCCTTATATGCCAATATAGATTATGGCTCACAACTTGAAGCTTATTTCAATATTTGCCAATGTTTTATTACATGTTTTATTGCACACTTTAAATGTTTTTAGGTGTGTAGATCTCTACTTTTTTTTTTCTTTTCTTTTTTTTTTTTTTTTTACATCCAGTTACTTTTGAACTTATGCACACAATGGACAATTGCTTATTTTCATAGCAGTTTAGTAAGGAATAGTCCCTCCACTCCTGTTTCTTTACATCAGAATTATTATTTTTATTTTTTTAGATGTTCAGGTTTCATTCCAGAATCATTTCCCACTCTACGTGTCTGTGGGATAAAGCACAGAAATTGTGTCCTACAGTTATTCTTTTCATGAGCTGGCTTCAAAGATAAGGACAGGACTGAGCACATCTGTCGTGGCTCAGGGCAGAGTTTATGTCCAGGCCGGGAAAATGCACATAGATACATGAAGTTAGGAAAACTAGAAATATCTAATGCAATATTTCAGGTCACAGATTCTGTAAGTGAATTTTACCACATTATGATAATTATAGAGAGTCATTGTATTGCACAAGGATACATTAATAGCTCTTGTTCTGATTTCAGGACAAAGCAGTCTAGTCTCAGGCTAAATCACAAGCTGTTTTATTGGTTGCACTTGAACTTAATGTACTTAGCCAAAGCTGAAGACTAGGGCTCTGTTCATAAAAAAACAGGTTCTGTTGCGATCTATTTCATAATATATTAGGACTTAGGTTTTTGTGATTATTAAAGGTGAGGTGGCTTTTTTTTTTTTTTTAACCTTAATTTATGTTTTATTCTGTTTAAGCTCCAAACACACTTGAACCAAAAAATCTTAGATTTTAGAGGTTTTATAAAATTTTACTGGTTTACTTTGTTGTTTTCAGTTTTTAGTATAGACTTCAGCAAATTTGATTGTCCTCATTTTAACATCTTTAGGCATATTTTTAATTTCAGGAGACATTAGGGAGAGATGTCCTGTTTCACACCCATGTACTGTTTAATTATCACATGTACCTTATTCATGTATGTAATGTTATTACATTGTTACAGAATATATATGTATATTGTATACATGTGTTAAGTATCATTGCTTTGTTTACAGTACAGATGTCACTGCTTAAGGTTCTTGGAAAAGCGGATGGATGGGTGGGTGAGGGTGTTTTCAAGTCTTACCTCTGTATGCTTGTCTTGTTTATAAGAATTACCATCTATGCATTCAGTTGTTGCTCCCTGTATACTTCTATGCCTGATTTTGAAAAAAAAAAAATATATATATATTTTTTGTTTGTTTGTTTGTTTGTTTGTTTGTTTGTTTTTTGCACCAAATAAAAAGGTGGTGTTATAAAATAATAAAATAAAATTAAAAAAACTATAATGCAACTGTGTGCAATGAACAGGATCAAACTCTTGAGGGTGCTTCTGTTCAGCTTAATGACTGTCGCTCAATACTTCTCACGAAAAAAGTGTCTTAAATGCCTCGTTTGTTTGGCCTTGTCTGTTTACTGTACTTTTTATTGGGGAATCTGTATTCATTACTTTTTCTGGCTTTTAATATTGAGATGAGTTTGGGCAGCTTCACCAAGATCTTCAGCTAGTAAACATAGACTTGTGCAAGTTATTTCACTTGTGTGTTTGAGTAAATGCATTCCTTTAAGATTCAATGGCATCACCTTACACAGTGTGCGTCTGTGTGTTTCCATCTTCCTTCCTGGCCGTGAATAGGCACTTCTCGCTAGGCCGAGGCAGCCTGTGGTTCACTGAGCCGTATGGGGAGTTTGTTTGCCCTGACTCATGCATAAAATATAGAGCTGAGGTAACACAAACAGACCCAAGGATACAAGAGACAGCAACCAGAGCCATTAAAAGGAATCCAGCTCTGAAGAAGCATTTTTCCACCATTAAAACAAGGACGTGCAGGTCCCAGAGGTTGTCCAGTTATGACTGCAGCCATAAGCTCAACTTGACAAAGTGAAAACGTTAAGGAAGACGTTACCTGGATGAGTTCCTGTGGGCGAACGCTGGCACGAGGCCATGGAACTGCCTCGGCGGCTACGCTGGATCCACAACCGGCCCTGGAGGGCACGGGCCCATCGCAGGGAGTTCAACAGTGAGTGTGAAAGAGGAAACCTCGTTAAAAAGCTTTATTGGTATATTTATTTCATTTCTGTTCATTTTCTATAATGAGCAGAAGAGAGATGCTGATGATCATGATGACAGTCAACATTGTTCATAAACTAATGGGCTGTTAATCAGCAGCACCATCGGTCTAATGTGTTTGTGTTGTCAACCTTCATATAGACATGGCCTGTGCAGTAGGTTGTGCAGACTACTTCCTGAATCATGATTTATACTTTGTTTACAGTACAAGCCTTTTATGAGATGAACATGAGGACATAGATTTGCATGTTGCTCAGACTGATCCAGGCAGTGTGCTGATTGGCTGCCGACCACCTTTGATGTGATGAAATGACTCTGTCTGTTCCACGTCATCAGCTTTGTCACAGCCAATCAGAGGGTGGTTTCAACTAGTCCTGTTAATGTCAGAAATGAATGCCTCCTGGAGCACACGGGAAATTAACCTGTGCTATACTGACTGGTAATAAACCAGTAGGTTCACCGATTGAGGATCTGATATGTTGCACATTTACCTGAGACTAGACGAAGTGAGGCGGAATATACCCTGGATATGCCCTACATTCATTCAGGGGAATAGCCAGCATGTTTTGGGAGGAAATCGGAGAACTCACTAGGGTGCAGGGAGAACATGCAAAACACTTCACAGACTGTAACCTGAGCTCAGAATTGAACCAGAGACATTGGAGCTTCAAGACTGCCATACTACCTAATCCACCACTGTCTCACCTATCATGAAACGATTGTATGATATGACGATTCTAGGTTCAGAAACACATTTAAAAATGATAAACGTCTTTTACGTTGACTGTGCAGACACCAAAGCCTGTTTCTGGTGCGTCGAAAAAGCCGGTCAACAAATCACTGGTATCCAGAATACATTTTCTGCCAGTGTGTTTAAGTAATGCTAATACTTTTTGATTAGGCATTTGGATCTGAAGGCAGCACAATGAGGAAGAGATCATTTTATATCTTGGTATACCTACGAGGAACAGTTTGGAACTTGGACTTTTGTCTCCCATAAGGAAAAACAGATATGTGAGCTTAAAGAGGTCCAGGAAAGACAACACATCCAATAGGTGTTCACCTTGAATCATGTTTTCAGTGCATGTTCGGTGTGTGGTGATGGACATGGTATCGCTGCTTTTTTTAAAGATCCACTTAAGCACCTACTTTATCCACTCCAAAATGTACAGTATGTGAGTGAGGGCCAGGTTGTTAGATAAAACAAAAAATGACCAGTCTACTTGCGTATGCTTGCTTTCTTAATTCGTCTCTTACCCTGTGCCTATTCAAAGCCCAAATACATCAGTGTGAAGCCGCTATGGGCACAAACAAGTGTGTGAATTTAATCAGCAGTGTATTAGGTGGGACATGCAATGCTAATTATGCCTTAGCACCGCAGCATCTTTTAACTCGCATGTCAAACTGAATCGTAGTCTGTATTTTCACAATCCTCCCACTCAGTGATGAAATCCTGTTTTACATGTGACAGAAAGGATTTAGCCGGATCTCATCAGCAGAATTTAAATCAGTCACTGACGGTGGAGGCTTCGCAAAACCCTGAGCATGGCTAATTTGTTTTGGTCCTTTCATATACCCCGTAGCTGCTGATCAGAGAATGCTTACTTTGAATCGTCAGCCAATTACCTTAAGTCTAATGTAAAACAGTTGTTTACCATATGCTTTTTATTCCACAGTGTTGTGGTATTTTATGGGTGCTTAGCCGCCGTTTGGAATGAATTTATTGGCCTAGTTTAATGTTCAAGATTTCTATGTTTGCTTAAGTTGTGCAATGTTTGCAATGCATGTACAACGCCTCATTTCACAAACTCATTTTCAATGGTTGATACTATCAGTTGTACATCTGCTGTACAGACACAAAGGCTTAGGTTCTTTGTGTATAAAGGAAGCATGAAGGTCTTCACAGTGAATCCCACACTACCCATATAAAAATAATTGTTGAAGGATAAAGCAACACACATGCTTGGGAGCTTATTTCATTTCAAAACCTTTCTTCATCTTGGTGACTGGTGGATCCGGGTTGTCTGCCTCACAGATGTAGGGGAGAGTTGAACAAAAGGCAGTGTGGGTTTGATTCTCCCAACATAAGGTGAGTGAGGGATGTGGCCAAATATTTCAATTCTTTTCTGTCTTAACCACTAACCATGTAACGCCCATGAGTTCCTTTGATAAGGAAGGATTATTAGAGCTCACAGCCTCTTTGCATTGACTTTGAAATTCCTCCCGTGTGGTGACTGGGAGATCAAAATGGTTTATTTTGTAAGTCCATCCTCAGAGAAATGCCTAATCCGAGTGATTTGGTAGAAATTGATTACCACCTCAGTTGTAGGCCATGATAAAAGAACCATCACTGTACCAGTGAACTGGTGACAGGCTCAACAATGCCTGGTCTGTCTGGTCTGATCACACAGAAAAGCCAATGCTTGCCATGATAGAAAGGCACCAGGACACTCAGTGCATCATTTGGTAAGGAGGGGAAAAAAAGAACTAAGGGAGGAGATAAGGTGTGCATCCTGCTTACTTCATCCAGATCTGCACAGAGTCCTGAGTCGTTCTTTGGTTCTTTTGACTAGAGATACAGCTTTTGTTTAATGTTTTATAATTAGATAACATTAACAAGTGGAAGACAAAAAAATTCCCAGAATAATAATAATTCAACTCATCATAGTCAGTAACAGCTGTAGCTTTGTTTGCAATCCTGCGAAATGATGAAGCAGGACTTTGGATCTCCAGATCTGTTTTGCTTCACCTAACCCTTTATTAAAGTCTGACAGGGGAGGAAAAGGTGCTATTCTTAGCTGGCAATGTGCCTTGTCTGTCTGCAATCAGTCAGCAGCTCATTAGTGCTCCAATCAGTGCCGCGATTGCATTGCATCCTGAAACAGCAGGGAGGCTGCAGCTGTCCTCCCACAGATCTAGTGTTTGTTCTGCCGAAAGTTCAGCTGCGTCCAGGAACTATATAAAAAATTGACCTGATAAAATTTTGTTTTAATATTTACATTTTTTTAAGTATAGTATTTAGCAGAATGTACTTTATAAGGTACATGGACATGTATATGGACACAGCAGTTCTGTTTATTTTCCCAGAAATGTCCACTAGGTGGCTTCACTGCAGTTCTCAGTCAGGGAGAGCTTACAGTACAAGTCTCAGAAATGTTACTTAAGCCAGAATTGTACTGTCCAATAAATAACCAAATAAATAAACAAGCAGTCAAAATTGTGTGGGATTGTAACAGTTTTTTTTTTTAATGTTTAATGTTGGTTGTAGCTTTGTTGTTTATGTAATAACACTTGAAACACCATCTTGCACAGCTCTAGTTTGAAAAGAAATCACACAAAATGTAAAAATTAAATATGATCTGTAAAATGTGAAATAATTCAGTATTAATATAACAGTTGCTGACAGCTGAAATGCAAAGGGAGGCACACAGCGCAGTGATGGAGGAAAATGTTTTGCAATAAACAGTTGCACATCAACTTCATGGAAAATGAGGACAGCTTTTGCAATGCTAGTTATTTAAATGTTTTCTTCTTTTTTGAAACTTGCAGATGTGACACACCCTGTGGGAACTTCTGCGGATGGATGATAAAATCTGAATTAGGGTCACAAAGTGAAACATTTCGACTGGAGGCATGAGTGTAGTTGAAAACAAGATCTTTTACAGATCATTGTTAATATCAGGGAATACTTTATTTTAGAAGAAATTGTGCATTTATTCTCAAAACATTATCTTTCATACCCCCCTGATGGTCTTGGATTTAAACTCCTGATACTTAAACCGTAAACCACTGAGTCTTACGCACATGAATGTGAGAACAAATCTAGATTGAGGTTACAAGAAGATTTCCTCCATGTTCTATATCTTTCCATCTTTCTCTCTCTCTCTAAATTCAACAGGCTTTGCAGGCAGAACATCTTCCCACTCCATGGCAACACGCCTCTCTCGTGCTAAAGCCGGACCGTGAGCATAGCACAGGGGAGAGAAGAGAACTGAAGTGTGCTGTGATTCACCCTCACTCCCTCACTCTGCCATAATGCCTACTTATTCATTCCAGTGTTCTTTTCCTTTCATTTCCTTTTACTACTCCGCTCTTTCCTTTCTTGACAATAAGAAGCCAAAGGAAAACCACCTGCTTCAGACATTATAAGAAATAAGTCAGCCGGGACATTTTCAGCACTTCTTGGAGACTTTCTGTCAAAGCCATAATGTAGTGATGGTTTTGACATGTAGCCCTAATTTACCAAGATACAGCTTTTTACAAGTAAACCATGAGCTGAGAACAAAGCCTCTATATTACAACAGCTTCTTTTCAGATATTCTGATGTACTTTGAACGCATTCATCATATTGACACTAAGCCTCAGTGCAGGGGAAAAAAACAAGATATCTTTGAAACAGCAGATCTGCAGCATGCTGGTTTTGATTGCCTGCATCTAGCACAAGCGGCACAGCAGTTTGCCATCTTTTTAAGACACATGGCAACATAAATAGTGGCATGTGACAATGAAAGCCTTGTTATCATGTTTATTGCATCTGTGTAATGCGTTTAAGTCTCAGGATCTTCAGCGAACATCTGCAGTGCAGTCCGTCAACAGGCATTCTTGATGTTTACTTCATTATTAAAGGAATATTCTATAGTAGATGGCTTTGCTTTCAACCACCAGTTTATATCATGTATAAAAGTCACCAAAGTCAAGAAAATCTACATGATTTTCTGTGCTGAAATAAAATCATAAAACATCTTTACTTGAAATTTGCAATAGATGTGTAAGGGCGATTGTTGAATTTAGCAAATGAACATTTTAAAAAATCATATTACAAATTCATTATTTTTTTTACAACTGCTATAAATACAGTACAGATGTTAGCTGTTCAGTTTTTAATGCTATAAACAGTAATTTGGTTACTTAACATTTCGTAATGTGTGTTGGTTAGGCGGGCAGCACAGTGGCTTAGTGGCTAGCACTGTCGCCTTGCACCTCCAGGGTCCGGGTTCCATTCCTGGCCAGGTTCGATTACCACCTCTGTGTGCATGGAGTTTGCATGTTCTCCCCGTGCTTAGTGGGTTTCCTCCAGGTTCTCTGGTTTCCTTCCAAAGACATGCAGATTAATTGGCGTTCCCAGATATAAATCATGAGGTCACCAGATCTCGACCACAGGATCTTTTTGGAGCAACATGCTGGACAGTGCTGTCCACCAGCATCATTAAAACATCACCTGAGGGAATATCTTATCTAGATGATGTTACACTATCTTTGTTGTGGTGGCTTTTGATGCCATTTTATGTTTTTTCCTCCATAGACTTAACTGCTCTTAGACTTTGAGGATTTTCAGTTAAGCTGGTTTTCTGTTCTTTTATCTCAGTACATGCAAACATGCCTCAATTCTTGTCTAGAGTAATTGCACATACTTGAAAGGTGTTGTACAGTATGTAAATATTATATAGAAAAAGCTTGAAGTGTTCCTTTAATGTGTTTTAAGCAGTGTTAGATGCATTAGATGAGTGTAGCTGTGAAGGTGCAGGGCAAAAGGGTCATGGACAACTGAGAATTTGGGACAAGTCAACAGTGATAATTAAACTCACTCTGTTAACGGAATGTGGTATTTAGAAGACAAACTGTGTTTTAGCAGTCGGAGTCTGAGCAGACAGCAGTGAGCTGGCTCTTTGTCTCTGTATCTGCTCTGAGAAAAGTCACAAGTGAGTCACGCCAGCCAGGACTTTCAAATAATGTCGATTCTCAGGAACAGCCTGCAGGACAGCATGGTGCAAAACAACACAGCAGCGTTAAAGCTCATGCTCATAAATCAAAATGAGAACAAGTGAGAGACTGGAAATAGTAATTTTATCTCAGTGTGTTTCAGAAAAATCAGACTGCATAGCAAATAAAGATTAGTAGGCCTTTGTAAGAAGCTATAAAACCCATGATAACAGTAATTTGTTTCATATATCACCCTATCCAGCCACAGAGCTGATGCCCCACCCAGATACTTAAGCGTGAAACATGACATAGCAATATGCAAGGGGTCTCACACTTTTTAATCTATATGCAGTTCCCTTGTGACTGAGGACACTATGCTTTTCTTTGGACCCCTGCGTCCTTTGGAAAGAGGTCTCATTGAGGGCCTTTGGGCAATGCCAGACTGCCATGGTTGGCTGTTCTGAATGCGTAGGCGTGAAAGCCATTCGTGGGAAGACCTATTCTCATGCAGATCAACTGGAGAGAGGCCCTTGTCTAATTTTGAGCTGCATATAAGAATCACTTCACACTAGGGTAGAAAGCCGCTAGTTTGTAGACGGCATGTTCCTAACGTGTTTAGCATATATTCAGGATGAGAGAAGAATATTATAGTGTGCACTGTTCCTTAAAGCAATGCTGGCAGCAAGATAAATCGCATGTTTCTATTAATGTGCTGATTCTCTTATATTATTATTTCTACAGCAAGAAATAATTCAGAAACAAATTTAAAATGTGTTGATAAGATGAAGTATTCTGTAAGAAGTAGTTTTGTTATCAGGTTTTTGTACTTCCTCTGTGACTCAAATACTAATAATATTAGTAAATTGTTATTGTATAAAAGTAATAAAACACTACAGGAGATACTGTTATAGGAAAAAAGAAACTTCCTCACAGTAACAATAACTTCACTTTGGATCTGGTTGACAATGAAATCGGCACCTCCAGGGTACAAGTACAATTCCCGGCTCAGACATGGAGTTTGCATGTTCGCTATGTCCTTCGGGTGCTCTGGTTTCCTGGCACATTCCTCGCACAAGACATGTTCAATGCTAATTGCCGTACCCAAATTGCCCATAGTGTGTGAATGAGCATGTGAGTGTGTGTGTGTGTGTATGTCTGCCCTGCAACGATTTGGCTCCCCATCCATTGTGTACCCTGCCTCGTGCCCTAAGTCTCCTGGGATAGGCTTCAGGCCCCCTGGGACCCTGTATGCAGGATATAGTGGTATAAATAGTGACAGCATGCCTCGTGTCTGCTATTTGTCCCAATAAAGCCTGCTGTTTATAGCTGCATTTAAGTGAAAAAAATTCTTCAATCTAATTGAAATCGTAATAATTAGATTTTCTGTTAACTTACCGTAAATGTTTACAGAGATGCTGATCTGAAAAAAAATTCAATAAAAATATGAAGCACTTAAGAAAGAAGGAGTTTAACGATCAGGAATGGAAGCTAAATTTCCCTTGTCACATCATCTAACGTTTTCCCCCAATGTTACATATTAGGCCACACACTATTGCTTGATTTGCAGGAAGTTGAGTAAATCTGAACTTTTAGCACCAATGAGCCACACCTTACTCTCAATCACTTGAGATGAGATATACACATCCCTCTCTTGCATGTTGCACTTCTCTTTTTTTTGGTCACCTGCAGTAGGAACGGATACTGTGGCATACCACATAAAACACACCCACTCCCTGACCCTCTCAAGTGCAAGTGTGTATTTCTGTGTGTGGGTGTGTGTGCGTTTCTGTTTGAGTGTGCGGTTATATATCGATAATATACTGCTTTTCTCCTAATCGTAGAACAATATTAAAAGCACCTATGGAATAATTCAGTCAGCCGCAGACGGTCCAGAGCAACGGAGAGTGTGGAAAGGAGGTGAAGAGGCGGGTACAGGCAGGTTGGAATGGGTGGAGAAAAGT
>JAQMYG010000023.1:26840951-26852117 GCA_030014215.1 Clariallabes teugelsi | reverse complement strand
AAACCACCTCAATCTGGCCTCTCTGACTTTATCTCCAAAACATCTAACATGGGTTGTCCCTCTGATGGACTCATTCTCGATCCTATCCATCCTTGTCTCCCAAAGAGAACCTCAACATCTTAATCTCTGCTACCTCCAGCTCTTCTTCATGTCTCTTCTTCAGTGCCACTGTCTTTAACCAGTAGGGCATCGCTGGTCTCACCACTGTCTTGAACACATTTCTCTTCATTCTCCCTGATACTCTTTTATCACACAAACACACCTGACACTTTTCTCCACCCTTTCCAACATGCCTGCACACACCTCTTCACCCCCTTTCCACACTCTCCGTTGCTCTGGACAGTTGACCCTAAGTACTTAAAGTCCTGCACCTTCTTTACCTTCTTTACCTCTGCTCCCTGTAGCCTCACTTGGGTTCCTCTCATTCACACACATGTATTCTATCTTGCCATGAGCTACTTATAAATATTCATAATCATCAACACAAGCTAAGCTGATATGATTTCTGAGAGGATTCTTATTCATGCTTATTAATATTTATAATTATTATGGCTAAGACTGTGAGCTAAGCTGATAACATTTCTGAGAGGATTTTTAGGTCATATCTCATGCTTAATAACATACACAATTGTCATTGCTAACAATAACGAACAGTAACGCTGTTAGCTGTTTAAGCTGACAGGATTTATGTAAGTCGTCATATTTCTACATGGTAACAGTTATCAAAGCTAAGACTAACGAAATAGCTGTTACAAGATAACCTGACATGACAGATTCATTGGTAGACACTGTGGATACATTCTTCTCAACTTCATCAGTCACATACCTAATGTGTTGTCATTGGAGTGGTTTTGGCTATTAATGTAACTTGAAGAGATGGACATATTTGCACTTCTGTATATAGGCTAGCATCGGGCTAAAGTGTGTCGCAGATCTCCTCAAGTGGTTTGAATGAGCAGATTTACATCTTTTATTACATGTGAACATCTGCATTTTCCCCTATTTGGATGTAGTTCTAATGGTTATGTCACATGAAATTTGAGAAAACTTGCGTGTGAATATATTTGAGGTCTGGGTTTGGGTCAATAACAGTCACATCAGTCACTTATGTTCTTTAATGGGTTTGTCCGTTTGATTTTTTTTTTTAAGCTGAGGTAAAAATTAGGGTGTTGCTACACTGGACAGCTTGTTGTGTGTTGAGATGTGTTAGTTAGAGCTGGTGTGGTGTTTGTGTGTGTGTGTGTGTGTGTGTGTGTGTGTGTGTGTGTGTGTGTGTGTGTGTTTCCTTGTTTGTTCCTCTCACTGGTACTATGACTAATGGTTCACATAATTAGCATTCTTGGAAAGTCAGAATAACTACCGTTAAACCAATTGAAGCATGTTATGACATAAAAAGCTAAATTTACTTGTACATATAAATGTAATACTGATTTATAATATAATCATGATTTTAATATTCATTTTTGTCATGTGTCAGTTTCACAAAATGCAACCTTTTTCTTATATGTTTTGAGTACAGATTCTACAGTTACTACAGATATTAACTGCTAGTGTAGGTGCTCTGTATGTGTGTTTTCCTTTCTCAAAGTGTGTGGGAGCTCATGACTGCCTAAGGGCTCCTGTTACCGTTGCATCCTGCATTATTTATGCGTTGAGTAACACCTTCCAGCTACCTTACAACTACTTCACTATAGCCTATATAAAGTTATGGCTAAAAATATAGCCATCACTGGAATAGTACACAGATGTTCAGGATATGAAAGTTGGTTATAAACATGCCTACCATCTGGTTTTATTTTCATTTTCCTATTTGGAGAGAGCTTTATGTGAACACTTGGGCACATCACTGCTGTAATGTGCTAGGGCTGCAGCTGCAAGAGCTGGCCCTCTCGTTAATGAGATTGCTATAAGGTCTATTCCAGAGGGGTTTAAAGAAGGTGCACAAAAATTGCAGGGGAAATAAGACACGAGTTAAATCAAACCACTGTAGCCTAGTTACTATTTCAGCCTGTCTCAGTAGACTGGCATATGTCATCTTTCTCTGTTTGAGTCCACTGTGTGAAATGAGCAAAGGCCTGTGTGTACTTTTTTGTTTACACAAATGAACTGTGACCAGTTTATGTCTAGTCAAATTATTTCTTACAATTTCCTTCCTATATGAGCACATGAATTTTATTCCTGGGGTTAGCTTTATGACACAACTTGTTTGCATATTTTAAATGCTGTGCAAAATCACATTTGTCTATTCTCCATTCTTGTGTTTTCTTATCAGCACAATGGTGATATTGAAATGATTTAAAGCAAAGAAACAAAATTATACAGTGAAAAAGTACAGTATGGACAAATAGAATAGTAAAAATACATTTATTTAATGTATTTGCATCATATATTGTAAATGCCGAATTAATTCAATTTAGTTCTAATGTATTTGTATAGTGCTTTTAACAATTCACATTGTCGCAAAAGAGTTTTATCGAAATAAATATTCTGGATATAAATTGGAAATAATAAACACCTTTAGCTTTAACGGTTTGTTCCTAATGAACAATTCAGAGGTTATGGAAAGCAAGGAAACCTCCCTGAGATGACCAGGAAAACTTTTGTTCTTTATTAACACAGTAGTTAGTTTTATAGCTGCACTTTCTACCATATTGAGCAAAGTTACGGAGGGGATTTATTTATGGTCCCAAATCTGGTTTATCTCATGGTTTCATTTCACCTCAGGATTGAGAAACCAGACTCAGAAGGGAATCCATCCACATTAGTATTAATAATCAAACAGGACTAATAAAAAACTTTCAAAAGTTCATATGTACTGGATATCGTACTTTTGTGGTGGTCTGAAGCAGATGTCATCTTTCTTAAAATGAAATGTCATGTCTTTACATTATGTAAAGACATGATGTAATAACAGTTACATCATGTCTTTACATAAATCTGCCTGAGATTCAGAAAATGTATCAATTAGCTTCTCAGAAAATGCAGACATTAAGTCTTTTATAACCTGGTTTAGAAAGTCAAAAAAAAAAATAGGTTGCAGTGACTGAAGAGATTAAATGGGTTAATTGCCTAAAATGGGTCATCTGAAGGGTTGATTATGTAAGGATTTAGCCACATCGCACTCTGCTGCTATGTGAATAAAATTCAATAATAAGATGCTGTTATTACCTGAAGATATTATTGTTTCCCAACAGCAGCACATGTTAAAGTGTTTTATCTTGTACCTTTTATCAATTTATAGTTGCTTTTATTGTTGTGAAACATCTCCAAAACAGGTTCATTCTCATTTTTGCTTATGTTAAAGTGGTTATTTAAAAAAACTGCATCTTTTTTCTTGAATAAAATAAGATTTTTATCACAGTGGCAAAAACCCGCAAAACACAAAAGCCCTCTTTGGTTAAAGGAACAGCCTGACCACTGACTGTAAGAAATCAGTGACATTCAAGACTCCTCAGGACACATTTTTAATCTGTTTATGCGCAATATCTGCCACACAAGTCAGTTGTCATAACCCTTACTAGAGAAATTATAATGTAATAAAACAAACACATTCATATAAACTTGTGATTGATAGAAAATCAATTGACATCTTTTGACCAATCAGAAATACAGTTTCTGTTCAAGTGCATATTAATACAATAATTTCAATATGGTATAATTTTTATAGTAATCGCTCATTCACTGTCATTAGCAAACCTAATAAAAATGTGATTAATTATATCTCTGAAAGAGTTTTTTTTAAATATCATTCCATCAACAATGATGCATAATGTATGGAATGTAATTTGAAAAAAGTGTTGCGACATTTAAAACTGTAATATAATAATAATAATAATAATAATAATAATAATAATAATAATAATAATAATAATAATAATACATGGATATTTGGGATATAAAGGCTTATATGATATTTATCTTATTGTAAGATGAGATATTTCAGACAAGGGTTTCTCAAAAGAGAGTCTTCCTGCGCTTTGTGGGTTTTCTTTGGATATTTGGTTTCCCCCAAAGTCTAAAGGCATCTGTCATGGGCTAAGTTTCCAAATTGCCTGTAGTGTATGACTGGATGTGTGACACATCACCAAATCTCTGCTAAAGCTGAACATGCACATTTAGCTTTTTTATGAACGTAGTTTAGTAGACTCGCAGTCCTTCATCCTGCATTCAACACAGACACTCACCCACACACACTCGCTTCAAGTTTGCTCTCCACTTCTTCCCTCTGCAAAAACACACATTAGGTTATGAAATCATCCTGTTGTCGAAAGCTGGCCTGGGTGGTGTGGGCTCTCTCTCACTCTCACACATTCACACACACCCTTGTGCGGAGAGCAGAAGCACGGTGCAGTCCTTGGCTCTCTGTTCAGGCTGTAGTTGATATCAAGCTCTGGATCAGGAAAAGGATCATAGCAGTGTGAGTTAAAGTAAAAAGGGATGGCCCACATCACGGAGGATGACTTTACCGAACTGTTGCGTGAGGAGGCGGAGGATGTCTTCACTGATGGTAGGGTGGTCCAGGGTCAGGGAATTGGGGGTGGGCTTATATGTACAAGGGATGGGAAAGCTTTGGTCATGGTGGTGTGGTTGTGAGTAAAATGTATCAGGTCAAAACTTGTTGTATGGAAAAGGTCTGCTGGTTGGTAATCGGCATGGGATTGGGTCTAGGTTGATTTGGTGCCTGGAAGATACATTAACTTTGAATTGTATGACTTTTCTACTGAAGTTTCATTCTAGTTGTTTTTTAGTGTATCATTGAATATGTTGATATGTCTTCCTGAGTAAGTTGCCTAAAAAATGTCATTAAAGAATGAGGAATCTTGTTTAACATATATTCATATATCTTACTATAGACTCATTAATAAGGTCATATCAATATAAGTGGCAAGAAAATTTTTCTTCTTCCGGTTAGTTAGCATTAAAGAAATGCTAATTTTTCATTATGTGCATGTTGCATGGAAATGATTGACAGGGAATGGTGTGTGGTCTATTGGCTCTCTAGATATTAAAACCTACTGTACATATACTGGTCTACTTGGAGAGTTGAGGAAATTGTGTAGGTTGCAGACATGCTTAGTTTGCCAAATCATTTACTAAAACATGCTTAAATTGAAAAATATACAGTATATATACTTAATATGATTTTCTAAAAATCTTTTCTTTTAATAGTTTATTTATCATGCTCTTTACTCATGCAGACAAATCCTTAGGTAGTCTGTTGAAGGTCTTTGAAACTCAAGTCTCCTTTAAAAGATCCTCAGGTTGTTTTTAAGATGATTTTAATATGAGGGCTTCAGAAAATTACCCCCGAAAACATCAGGGGTGTTAACATTAATGGGTCCTGAAGGTATGCCCAATAGATGTCCTGCAGTCCTACCTAAGCCCTCTGGGGGTTTACAAAATGCTGCATTGCCTGGGATTATAGGGACAGTTGTGAAATTGATATCTTTTACATGAATATCTGAATCATGATTCCGCTGTCTTTAAAATGTGTTGCCTCATCATCCGGTGGTACGCCCTCAGTTCACTGAAATCTGATGCCTTTCTTTGATACAAAATTCTACAGTGCTGTGGCTCTTTAGGGCTTTAATACAATACCCCCACACTGTTGCCAGTTTCTACTTATAACAGTTATGATTATAGTTATTTTACTCATATTTTATAAATCAGTTTCTATAAACATCTATGACATGTACTATATATGAGAGTTGTCCCAAATTAATTTTAAGCTTCGCATAGTCATCTTAATCTCATTACCGGAGCATCCTCCTATGACATCACAACTCCCTTATTGTGCCACTCTGTGTAAGGCTTACATAAGCTTTTTTTCCCAAAACTCATTAATCAATCACATCCTTGTGTAAGTGCTTCTTAAAATAACACATCTCTGTTTTTATTTTTTGCTCTGAAACAGATATTAAAAGTTCTTCAAAGAACCGTACAAGAGCAACAGAGAGTTTTTGTTTTCTGAAAGCATGCTTAGAAAGCTAGAACCATTAACCTATTAAAGAACCTTTAGGGAACTCTCAATTTTAAGTGTTTGGAAGGACATCCTTATAAAAACACAGATGTACAGTTCAGAGTGAGGTCTGAGGTCTCCTGTGTATCCCGGTCTGCTGGACCGTTACTTTCCCCTCTGTTCAAATATTATGAAATGGATCATGATGCTCTTTCATCTTTCCTGCCTCTAAAACTTTTATTCAATCTTACCAAGAAAAAAAAACAGTAAAAGTTAAAGGCTTTATTGTTTTTGGTTGGTTAAGTTTTATTGTGACAAGAACATGCACACAGGATCCATTGAATCCATTTTGTGGGCACTTCATGAGTTATTCATAGCTTATGTGTGGTTCCTGAAGTAGAGAGGAAAGCCTATTAGATCTGGTCAGAAGTTGGGAAGACAGTTGTGAAGTCTAAAGAAGACAGAAGGGAAAGTGGGTTACAAGTCCTTAAACTAAATCTTACCGTACCAAAAGGTGTATGTATGGCCTGTGTTACATCAGATCCAAGAAACTACATGATGTACCATCCTCAAGCCCTGAAGCTTTTAGATAATAAACTGAAACACAGAACAAGCTACATAAATACAAGCTCTAGCATGTGTGTTGTTACATCATGCATACTGTATCAACCCCTTGTACTTTTCTAAGTCAAGTATTTGTGAATCATGCCGCGAAGAGAAAAAAAAGAAAAGAAAGAAAGAAGCCATTTATCATCTCAACACTGAGGGTTGAGGCTCAAATATGTCAAATATTTCATTACCAGCACCTGGATTCAACTCTGTGTACCACCTTGAGCAGGCTGAGCAGTTATATCCGGTATTCCGATAAAGTCTCTCTGCTGTTAGTCAGTTCTCACTTTTGACTGTATATATCTTCACAGTGTGAAGAAGAGAAAAAGAGGACAAAACTGTCTCTTCAGGTGATATCGTCTATTGAATGTGGTGGATGAGAAAAAAGATAAATGAGAGACAGTTACAGTCACAGTTACATGTACTGTATATGGTGAAGTACAAGTGCAAAACACATTAACAAACCAAAAACACAATAGCAAAGCTATAATATAATGGTATTATACTGTAGGTGTGTAGTGTCACAGACTGAATCACTATGCAATAGGCATGCTATGCCCGATAAGGTCATACCATGTTCATTTTAACTGAATGCTGATGCGGTGAATTTGTGTTTTTGGCTTTGTTGTTGTGTTTTCTGATTTGCTGTAGCATTTCTAGTTTATTCATATGTTATGCTAACATTTCATTCGAACAGGCAAAAAGCAGTATCAGGTATCACAAACCCGTTTATTCTAATGTTCCTTATCTAAACTCAGATCTTATTACTGTATTGGGGGATGTGTGCCCTCTTTAGGTGTCTCTGCACTGCCTGTTGACGTAGTGTCTGGTTTCACCTTATCAAGTTATTTTGTGTCGTAGAGCTGGGTGGATGGAAAGAGGGAGATTTGAGACTCTGCACCAGTATTGGAGATTGAAGCTCAAGACTAGATCTAATATAACTTGATTTTGAGTCATTAAATTAGGGTGGATAATCCACTACAGGTTGTCAATGCATTATTTAGCCTAATAAACTATACCCACACAAATGGTTTTTAAGTGATGACCCTATCATGGTGAGGCTCTAGAATTGAGTTGATTATGATTTCTGCAGAAAACTAGTATTTAACATTCATTTCTATACCGCTTAAGCAAGGTTCTGGAGGCTCAGGAGACTTTGGGCATGAGGAAAGGCACATCCTTGACAGGGTGCCAATCCATCACAGGCCACACACAACAGGTAATTTGGGACATGAGAGTTAACCTAAGTCTTTGAACTGTGGGAGGAAACGGGAGTACCCAGAGGAAACCCACCAAGCATGGGGAGAACATGCAAACTCCATCAAGAATCAAGAATTGAACCCTCGACCCTCTGAGGTACAGTGCTAACCACTACACCACTGTGCGGCCTGTGTTTAACAAAGTATTAAACATCTCAGAACATCTCTTCCATCTCCACGTTCCACAATTTGATTTTGATTTAGTGGCTGTGAGGGGTCCGTTGATTACTATGATTTCCTCCTACCTCACATTTTAGTAGCTGAATTCCCTGAGGTGTCAACAAGTGTGTGTGTGTCCTATACAGTCTTGTACCCCATATTCCCAGGAAAGTCTCGAGCTCCACCACAGGTCTGATCAGGAGAAAGTAGTTACTGAAGATAGATGAAGAAATCCATTTTTCTGCCTAAGCATTTTCAGCAGAATTCACAATTTTGTATGAGGGTCACATTGTACACTAGTAGCTTTAGTGTAGTTGCAGTCTACACTTGTGGTTGAAAAATAAATCAATGCATCCTAATGGTGGTTGCATTCATTCAAAATATTCTTCCACTTTTCAAACCAGAAATCCTTGCTCTAAAGAGTATTGTACATCATACAGTATGTATACAGTACATGAATGAATGGATCTTTTTATGCCCAGTTTTTCTGCAGAGACCACTAAAACATTCTAGTCTCTTTTTGGCCTCGGATTCCAAAGTATATTCTATTATTAAAGAACATGAGTATTTGCATGGAGTGGACTATCGCTCTTTCCATTTTTTTAGTTAAACATCTGAAGTAAAAGGCTTCAGTGTTTCAGCACTGGGCTCCATTTATTCTAGTCAGACGTGCACATGGTGGTATGTTTTGTTCCTTTTTCGGAGTTCACGCATGGGTCGCTTGTGATATTCCCTGAGGCCTGAGATGAGTTTATGTCAGAAGAAGATGGTTAAGGCATGATCTGGTCACGTCAGTTTAGGACACACTGCTCTAGGCACATGGCAGAAACAGGGAGAAAGAGAAAGAGAGGAGGAGACATGGTTGTTCTTTGCATAATATGAAACTGGAATTTTAAAAAGCCTTCTCTGCTAGAGATTCAACTGCCATAGAGAAGATGACGCAGAATGTTGTTATCACCAGAGGGGGCCATCCTTTTCAGATATACGCCACGTAGGTTGCATGGTACTTTTGTCTCACTGCCTGATGACACAAGCACCCATTGACCTACTTTTTTCCAAATAAGTCAAGCTTTCCACCAACACAAGGCTACATTTATTTCTTTTCTTTACAGTGGTTAAAAAGAAGTTATGTTGAAAGTAAAACATAGCATAACCAAGGCTTCTTCCTTATAGGGTTTGAGGCCTTGCAATAACAAGAGCGTGCAAGCAGCTGATCAGTATCAGTACTGATGAAAGGAAATGTAGTTGTCTGATAGTCACATAGGAACTGACTCTTATGTTCTGACTTTCACCATTATTGTCAGACACACAACCCCATCTGCTGATCCACTGATCCTAGACCAACAGAGAGCCCATAACACCCATAACAGAAACACACACACACATCGAAACACCTGGTGAGGAGTGTACAAGCAGCTGTGCTGGGTGGGCGGCCTGGACCGCTACCTACAGCTGAGTCTGTTATTAAGACCAAAGGCAGAATATGTGTGTTTAAGACATGATGGTCTTTAATCTAACTAAGCCTGACTAACTGTATAAGCGTGCTGCCAGTGAAAATATACACAGACGTCAGGGTAGGCACGGTTTTCTAGCTTTGAAAAAGGTTTACTATGAATTGAATGTGGATTTCAGTTTTGTAAAGATTTGCACACAGTAACAGTCAAACATTTGTGGTTTTGGCGGCATGCTTTCACTCGTCTTTAATTATGTAATGTGCGATTATATGGACTGGACATTTGTATATACAGTAACTACATAGTCAAATATATGTAAATGCTATAATCTTTTTTGGAGGAAAGTGTTCAAATGTCAAATAAATATTCACCTTCAGATTTCAAACTGGTTAAACAAGTCAGTTAAAAGTTCAGGACATGATATTGGATGAGTCTCAGTTGACCCCAAACTCTGTGTTTAAGGCTGTTATTAAGGTAAAAGGTGGCAATTTTATGGAATCCAAGGCTTAGAGACAATCTCCAATTTTTTTTTTTTTTACTTTGCTTTGATACTGTTGTTTTCATTGTATAAAAAGCTCTTCAAATTCTGATTGCTGAATGGTGCATGTCATAATGTTATGTCTCTATTAATATTATACTCTTCCTTAATGAGAAATTTGAGAGGTAAAAGTAGAATCATAGTTCTTTTATGTATATTAATCATTCTTATTGCAGGAGAGAAATCATTAATGTAATAACTTGGTCATTCAGTACATTAAGGTCTTCAGCTGACTTCATTGTATTGCCACATAATATTGCTGAGCCTAGACCTGAGCAACTGAAGCAACCCCAAATCACTACACTGCCTCCTCAAGCCTGTAAAGTCAGCACTATACAGTACATCACTTCGTGAACATTCGAGTTACTTTCAAAGATACGAACATGCATTCATGCATGTTCAATTGCGGAACTTCGATCACATGTCTGCCGTACATTACCAGGAAGTCCGTAAGCAAGCGTAAAAGCAGCGTCAATGAACATGGAGACAAAAGTGAAAATAATTGGATGACTTTGCTCGTTCTTTTAACATGAATCATTCAACCATTCTAAATTCACAATTCTAAAGGCACAATTCTAAAAGTACAAGGACAAGATCATGGAACATGTTAGTTTAATACTGCATATAGCCAATTGTGTTAGTATCCTAGTACCTAGACAATGTTGTTGGGCTTACGAAACAAATTGGAAAAGTTATGTTCTGAAAGCTTGTTTGTATTTTGGGGACTTATTATCTATTTACAGTACCTAAGAGTAATGTTCAAGTAAAAGGTCCTACTTGATAAGTACAGAATAATGTTCAAGTAAAAGATCCTACAGCTGTACTTCAGGGACAGCCAGAAGATGTTCTGTGTAGACTCTATGACTGAATGTTTCCAAACCAAAATGTGATTCCAAGTAATACCAAAGTGTTCTTTGTCCTAAGGCCTTAAATTACAATGTGATGTAAGATGCTTTAACACATCACACAGGGAATGTGCTATAACATATCTAAGAACTGTGCTATATGCAATGTTGCAACATCCTTTTTGGAACATAATTTTTTTCCATGTTGTCTCACACCTTTAGATGTGAGACAACATGTAATCTAGATGTTGTCTCACACTCTTTAAACACACACACACACACACACACACACACACACACACACACACACACACACACACACACACACACACACACAAATATA
>JAQMYG010000023.1:26778940-26805624 GCA_030014215.1 Clariallabes teugelsi | reverse complement strand
CCAAATAATTTCATAAAAGCGGGACCCGCGGGTTGGAAAAATACCCGACCCGCACATCACTAATGTCCATGTAAAACATCACAGATGAGTGATGTTTTATTCATTGTGAAAAACTGCTATTAATCACTATTGTAGTGTTATTCAATATTTTTAATGGATGTTTTATGTACAGTAATTGTCCAAAAACGTGAATTCCCTGCCCTGTTATCCATATACAATAAATGGAGTGTCAAGTATCAAACCGTCTAAATGTCTAAAATTAATCATCTTATGACCTTTTGTATAATATTAACTCAAAACATGAATTTTACACTAATTTCATTCCAATTCTAGACGGTCATGATCAAATGAGTTTTCTGCAAGAAATTGCATACTCTCTATAAATATTTAGCTTCCATATATCACCAGTTGATTTGATTTTAAAGTAGCAGTATGTAACTGAAGTGTACATTTTCAGCTTTAATTCAAGGGGTTAATAAAAAAATAATAATTAAAAGTTTAGAAATTTTCACAATATCACAGGCTCAAATGTAATTGGAAAACTGACTGGTAAGTAATTTAATTCACAAAAAAAAGAATAAAAACAGTACATCCCAGTTCCAGAACTTTACTGTACCAGAATGATGGTATGAATTCAAGAATCATGATCCAACGCCTCACATGTTGGAGGCAGTGCTATAATGTGGGCATGTATGACTGATGATGGAACTGGGTCGCTGCTCTTTATTATTAACGACTAGCTGAAGTACCCGTCGTTGACAGGAAAAGAGTTAAAAGGTTAAAGCTACAGATAAGCTGATCAGCTTTAATGTAATCAGTGATATTATGATGTCAGATTGAAGCCCATGTACACGTCTGCCTGCAACAAAGAACCCTTTAAAAATTTTTTTTTTTTTTACTGTAATTTCCCAAAATTATTTTGGTGTGACTTTATATGGTATTAATTTCTACTGGAGTAGTGGCTAAATTGACTAGAGTCTAATGACAAAGCTGTTTGGTTTCTGTAAGTGAGTATCTGTTACTGAGTAAATGCTTGTTTTTATATGGTATGCAGTCACTGCTCTATTAATGATTCTCCATGAATGAACTGTTACGACACTGATTTATTCTGTCACGGTTTTGATTAAAAGTGATTTGGTTGTAGCGATATTAAACATGTGCATGTTTTGCGTGTTGCAGCTACATTTGCGGAGCATCTGAGTACTGCTGATGCCAAGTGCTCTGTAAAGGAGTTGCAGGAAATGTCCATCACGGCTCTCCAGCCCCGAACACACACACTACGTGTTCTGGCTGGACTCCTGACCTCTGATGACCCTGACCTTAGTAAAGCCGCCTTTGCGTTTCTCTCCAAAGCTGCCTCACATCCACTTTTTAGGTCAAAGGTCAGTGTCTCATTGACCCCACACTCACTCACTGTCTTTTAATCAATCGGTGCATGTGCATGTTTTTTTTGTTTTTTGGAAGCAGTTCAGAATTTGATCGTGAGTCTGTCTGTGTGTGTTGTCAGGCAGTGCATTACTACACACAGGCCTTATCTGAAGCAGGCATACATGCGCAGAGAGCCGCTTGTGCTGCCCTGAGCTGTCTGCAGGTCAGTATGATTAAAGTACAGGTGCACGCTAATGCTGAAAGTGATGGTGTTTAAAAATGTATGCTTTCCACACATTCTTTATCTCTTCGTCTCAGGCTGTGGAAAGCATCAGAGCAGTCGTGGCGCTGTGCGACTCCGCCGATGAGGAGCTACGCCATATTGCCATGCAGAGCCTCCTCACATTCGGTACGTCCGCATTAGCAGTGGCTTTTACTAAGTGCATTTTATTTCATATGAATCAGAATTGTTTAGCTTAAAACATTGTTTAGCTTTAAAGAATGACACTTGCCAGGTACAGTATATTGCATAGCAGTCCATTAAAAAAAAAAAAAAAAAACATTCCTGATACAGTTTATTATGCAAACCAAGTCAGTGTTCAGAAAGTTTCACCGTCAGATCTTTGACAGAATGTGTGTGTTTTGTGCGCAGGTGAGGAGGGTCGACTGGCATACGAGCAGTTGGACACAGTGCCAAGGGAGATGGTGCGACTTGGTACGCGTCGTGGCACTGCTGTCACCACTGCCTTCTGAGATCAGCAGGTTTAAAAGCCCACAGTACCGTTCCTGTGTCCAACTGTGTCCCACTTTTCCGGGCGTGGGTGTGCCTAGGCATTAAGTACTGAGGCATTGTTCCTCACAAAGACACTCCGTATCAGGGCTTGATGCACAAATCAGTTCTAGCAGTAGTTCTCACTTTTGATGATCACTCACATCCTGATTAATGTTTTTTTCTGACTACCATTTACTTCTTGGTTGGTACTAGATGAGGTTTCTGAATTTGCACTTGTCAGAGGCATGTACATAGAGCGCATTATTGCTGTATCGTGTGGCGAAACGTACCCGAACTACCTGAGACTCGTGCTTTTCAGCTTCAGGGATTCTGAGTGACATGTTTTTATCTAACCCTCGTAATTACTCAGAGTGTATAATATGCGAGTTAACAAAGTCCTCACTGTGGGCATCACTGGACAGAGTCGAGTTTAGCTCTACACCATGTTGATGCTAATAACAGAAGACCATATCTGTTTATCCAGACCTCTCATAAGGTTCACTTTACTTAGCAGTGCCACCAGTTAGCGTCACACAAAGCTGTCTTGTTTGGAATAATGAGCAGTGGAATGGTGACGAACATGGCGGTCTGCTACTAGTGACTGAAGAGACAAGCTTCTTCAGTATTATCCTACAGATTAAGTATTGCATAAATATGGTATGAATGCTTTTGGTGAATGGCAGAACAGATAGCTGTGTGCATGTGCGTGTTAAAATGCACTTTTTGGTATCTCAAGAAGTCTTAATGGATTTACTGTGAATTTGGTGTTAAGCTTCAATGAAGACTAAAAGTATAGCGCTCTGTGATCCAATTCGCTTCTGTGCCTAGTGTAACTGTACTACTGAATCGCATTTTTAACTGTGACAACTCATCTTTTCATGCTTTTATTTATTTTTTTAAAACGTACATCAGTGTACGTTTTTTTTTCTTTTTAATCATAAAATTGCATTGTATCTGCAATATACTAAACATAAGTTTTATTTTATTTGGTATTTTGTGATTATTCCCTGCAAACCACACACACTCAGTCACATTTTGATGCTATTACTGTAAACTTAAGTTGTTTTATTGATAACTTGATATCTTACTATAGTACTTAATGTGCTTAGTAAGCACTGAAAGGTTTTTTAGTGTTTATAGTATAGCCTGTTTTGTCATGTCACTTATTTCACAAAGTTCTAGCCATAATTCACACAAACATCACAGGTTTATTATTTTTATCTTATCACAGAGCTCTGGAAAGTTGGCATTTTAATTTTTTTGGTTTATTGTATTAACTTTAAATTTTTTTCGTTTTTTGCACCCGGAGTTCTCATTTTCACAGTATTTCTGGACTTGGGCATCGAAGAATCAATTTAACACCAGTCTTTTTTTTTTTTTTTTTTTTTAAACATATACTTTGAGTTGTGTAATGAACATTAATGTGCTTTATTCAAATCCAGGCTTGCACGTACACCCAAATTCATTTTTACATTTTCACTAACAAACTCCGAAGATCCTGTTAAATATTTTAGTATTATTTTTCATAACTGGTTTGAGATTAAAGCATTTTAGTTAGCAGGGTAAGAGTGCTGCATGAACAGCTTTAGCACAACTTGGAATTTAATGAATGCAGCACTCTGACTCTCAAACCTGTTGTATAATATTTCCATTCAGTTTATTTTTCTTTGTGTTTATAATATTCCTCTGTCTGTTGCAATAAAGTTTATTTTTGGATAATGTTATTTACTGAAAGTTTTTAAAAGCCGTTTCCTTTCTTGTTTTTTTATACTGGACAAACTTATTTGCTTAATATCTACAAAGCTAAAATGTATTATAAATCTAACAAGTAATCTAAAATTGGAAAACATTTACATTAGATCTGTAAATATGTAAAACAGAGCATGATTGCCAAGTGTACATTTCAGGCTTGCATGTTCAAATGTTTACATAAAGTTGTTTACATTAACATTGCCTATTGCTGACAGTCATTGCCAAGATATGAGGGCAAGAATCATGACCAAAAAGAGTAATACCATGTGCTAATAACATGGGCAGTTTTCCTGTGCCTAAATCTACAGTACAGTATGGGTAAAAAGTTACTAGGCATTAAAAATTGGTAAACTACTTAGATTTATTTTTCCTATTTAAATTTCAACATGGTCAACTAGTTTCCTCAAATGGCCAGTCTTCTGGAGGTCATTGGAATATTGCCTGTACACCTCCACTTCTTGCAGGCCAATCATGAGGTCTGTCATCCCAACCAACAGCCTGGGAAATGCTGGTTTAACACACCCACTAAGAGCAAACTGGGGTGGCGCACCATAGTCCTTCAGCAATACTTCAAATAGTCATTGAATATTGCTTAGTTAATTTTCACCGACCCAATTCAAAAAGGGGGGGGGGGGGGGACAAAGATATTTACAGTACCTAGGTGTCAAGTTGCTTTGTACTGTCTGATATCAGGAGGTCTCTGGTGATCTCCATCCTTCAGTTACAATGGCACCTGGAATAGATTTTTTTTTTTTTTTTGTACTGAAAGCAGGTGGGTTGGGGAAGGCAAGCATATGGATTTGTGATTGACAAGGTCATTGGGGGCATTAAAGTTAATCCCACAGAACTAATATAGCTCAAATTGCTAAGAAGTTTAATACTGGTCCCAGTAGAAATGCAGCAGAACACAGCCCATAGTTTTGGTGGCAAAAGGAGAGACCTTAGTATTAGGCAGATGGTCATTTTGCACTGCAGCAAGGAGACTGTTCCAGTTTGAAAACGTGTTTATAAAAAAAAAGCTAAATTAAACATACAAAGTATTGCAAAAAGTGTTATAAAAATATGGCCGTTTATTCATGTACATGAATAGTAAGTTTTACAAAATGTACATAACCATGAAGTTTGGAATTTACAGAAATAAAAGTTCCAAATAAAAAAAAAATAATAAATCTTAAAGATAATTGCACATCACTAGTTCAAAGGAAAATTAAGAAACGAGTTAAATCAAACAGCAATGTCACAGTCCCGAATTGTCCAACGCACATGCTTAAAAGTTACTTTAATTCATCATCTGAGGACGCATCATCAGATTCTGTCACAACCCTGTTCTCGGCCTGTTCTGTGTTTGTGTCCTCGTCTTCCAGATCACTTCCACAAGAGTCTTCATTTTTGCACTCAAGATCTTCTTCGGTGTCAAAGGCAATTTCTCGTAGTTCTTCCAAGTTGTCTGGACTTTTTCCAGTTAACCTCTGTCACCAAATTAATGAGTTAGTACTTTTAATATAAGAGCACCTTTTTATCCGACATATGTTGTCCTCTATACAGAAATACTACTCAATTCTCACAAATGCATCAATTGTGATGAATAGCATTTTAAGTAGCACCTTTGTAGAAGGGAGTTACTCTATTATAATTGTATTAATTGTACTTCTGAGGTTGTTAAAATTGCACATTTTGGTAAAGATCTTACCTCGATCATGTCAGCCATGTGTTGGACATGCTGTGCTAGTTCCTGTAGTTCATCGTTTTCACTTCGCATTTTGGCAATCTGCTCATCTTTATCTTCTATTTCTTTGTGAAGCTATTTGGAAAAACATTTGCCAATTAAGAGATGAATGAAACTCAATGAGTTTCCCCCTCTATGCAGAATAGAACTGCTCAGTTTAAAAAAGGATTATAATTGTTCCACATTATTTTATAAACAATGTGCAAGCCACCTGCAATTCCTGTCTAAACAAGAGACGCGACCTAACATTTTGCTTACAAGAGACATACAAGCTAAACATGCTCACATTTAATACATCTTGTGAGGCCGGTTTTTGGTTTTCCCCATTTTGGGTACTATTACAGTAAACAAAATACTATAAAACCTGTAGAGGGAATGACATCAGCACTGGATTCTAAGCCAGTGAGCAAAACCTATGCCATGATGACTCATCTGTGCTGGGGGAAAAAAAAAAAAAAAAAAGGCCAAAATCACTGACCTTCTCATTCTCTTGGAGAACATTGAAAAGGGCTTTTCGGCGCTCCTCTGCCAACTCCTTCCAGTAAGAAGAGCTGGGCGTTTCTTGGGGGAGGGGAAGAAAAATAAATTGCCATCATGAATTTACTAGGCATGACCTCCCTGATTTAACTACACTGGCAATATTACATTTAGACATTAGTCTTATTTAGATGCGAGTAAATGTGACCAAATCTCATACAACTTAAATTACCTTTGACCATCAGCTCATAGGCCTCTTGAGAGATTCCTTCATTGTGATTTTCATTTTCTAGCTCAGTATGCTTTACTGCAACTTCAGCTTTAACCCTCTTCGAGCCCTTCACCTGGTCAGAACCCCACATCTTCCTCTTAGGAACAGCCTTCCCAGTCTAGAAAACCAAACAAAGAAGGGGGAGGGGGAGAAAATTTGTGGTCTGGTC
Source organism: Clariallabes teugelsi (assembly GCA_030014215.1). NCBI lineage: Eukaryota > Metazoa > Chordata > Actinopteri > Siluriformes > Clariidae > Clariallabes > Clariallabes teugelsi. The sequence goes on along the minus strand of JAQMYG010000023.1, from coordinate 26,799,089 downwards.
TTAATTCTTTTTTTAGCCATTTGCTCCTTCATTCAACATACAAGATCATGCTGTGTACCTGAATCATCTTCCCAAGGGGCTTATTGACAGCAGATGGTTGGAGGACCTGTAGTGTTCTCCTCATGGACGACACCCCAGATGATTGTGCTGTAAAGAAATTCTACAAGACACAGAGGACAAATACAGGCTTTGAGAGGTAGCATCACAATCAAGATCTTAAAATGGAGTTAGCAAATGGCCTGAACTGAAACTACACTTCGCTGCCTGCATGCCAGAACATTCCCACGACTCCCTCGTCTCCACTTACACACTTGTTAACTGTCACAGTGAGACATAAGCGAGCACGGTAGCCAAGCAGCACTGTGTATGCATGCTTACCTAGCGTGGGAAAGGGGCAGGACAGTCAGCTACAAGCAAACCACCTCAAATTCCCACAGTAAGCCATTGGTCCTTACACATTCTTACTGCATGAACCTTAGACAAATAATTACTGTGGGAACTTGCTTTAAAAACACTCATTACTGCCAACTATGAGTTAGGAGTTGGTTAATGTTTTCACCTCCAAACACAGGGGCAGTAAAAGTCACAGTTAACAGGATTAGCACCAGCACACAGTTCAGCAAGCTGTGCCTGAGTGAGAAATGATTAAACTACTGAAACCAGGATTCATGTAAAAATCAAGACAAGGACATAAATTACACAAATTAATGTGAAACATCACTTTAAAGTATCCCTCAAACTAATTCTCAATGTTTAACTCCTAGGCTGAGCAATACCGATTATACCGACTGGTGCTGGGTCAATTTCAGGACACACTATACACAAAGCAAGACAGCAACTTTACAGATTTTAAACAGAACAAAACCAATGGCATTGATCCCAATTGTATGGTTTTCAAAACAATTTTACTTCAAACCTAATAAGTAAACTTCATGCATACCTTTAGATCTTCACGTGGATTCTCCACTTGCTTAATTTTTCTGACAGAACTCATTTCTTTGGTTATCTGCAAACAGGTAAAAATAAAACCAGATTAAGTTTAAATCACCAATACATGAACTTGGTATAAATAAATTTATACTTTGTCATTAGCCACCTATACACTTCAATTTTACATATATAGCACTTTTAACAATGATCATTATCACAAAGCAGCTTTACAAAAATCAAAAGATTAGGGAGATGAGTGAAGTGAGTAAAGTGTGCACAAATTTAAATTATCAGATTTTTCTCAGTTTATTCAGATTATTACCAATAAGACAGAAACCATTACAATAAGGCTTCATTTTGAATGGCTTTACAACTGGTCTTGGGTAAATTAATAGTCACAATACAAGTGTGACTGACTTAATACTTTTCAGGTCATTTTGTTAAGAATAATTTAGATTTACAGCATTTGGCAGACACCCTTAGTCTAACATTTAGAAGGTTGATTAAACTGCGACCCCAGTGGAGGGCAAAACCCCTGGAATAACAGGGTAATATTTACCAAATATATGCAAAATTAAGAAATGGTACGTAGAACAGGTTGGCTGATTAAAGTCTACACAACACCAATTATTTTTTGTTACTGTAAAATGACTGAAAGTACGACTAGCTGATATGCTAGCTACAACCAACACAGGCGCCAAAATGACGTCACCAAAAACAAAGCACAAACACAATGAATAGTCGTTTTTAACCGTTTTTTTTTTTTTCAACAAGAAGGCACGGTTATCCAAGTTATCGGGTTAAAAGTCAGAATAAACGAGCCAAGTTAAATAAAAATGACCCGCTAGTTCACATACACCTCACACTACAGTCTGACTTTTAGACCTGCTAGCAAGCTGTTCAAACTTAAAACAGGTCTCCTCAAACTTCCAATAATTCAAATAAGCTGTTGAGAAACAGGCCACTGGAAAATGTAAAAATATTAATAATAAACTAATTACCTTAATGTAAACAGCGTGACTATACCTTTGTAACTTCACCACACCGTGTTTTATTACGAAGCAGATAAGGAAACAGTGTAAAGTGCGCGCGCCACAAGCTTAAGTAGCGGCCCCGAGTTAGATCACGTGATCCTGAACCGCACGAAATGAATCTTTCTCGTTGATTCCGAGTCATTTAGATCATTTCAGAGGAGTTGTACGAATCGTTAATGATCTAGATTCCGATTGGAATTTGGAGCCGAAATCTACATGCTATCTTAGAACAAGTTCATCCACGTCCTGTATACTGTTCTGATTTTAACTGTTTGAGCAAACCTAATCAGATTTCCCTAAACACTTAATGTTAGCAGGTCCTGCCTAAGAATCATTAAGCCAACATGGGATCAAAGAAGCTAGACATTTTTAACATAATATTCGCAAAATCCAAGAAAGGTAAAAAAAAAAAAAATGCGTTTAGAGAAATGCACAGACATATGTTATGGACTCCCATGTGAATGTTAACCCTAAGAGTTGACAGTATAATAAATAATGTGTAATAAACACTAGTGTGAAAACAGTTCACTACAGCCTGTATATTTTCTCACAAGGAACCATGTGACGCTTCGAAAGGGTTGCCAGATATAGCGGGTTTTATGTATATTCTGAAAAGTAGGTCGATAGTGAGTAACGGATAAACTTTTACAAATACAAATGAGACATTACACTTACTATTTTTCCGTACACTCAATGTTTATTATAATATTTACAACAACAAAAAACATACAATCCAAGCGATTTTACCTTGTAATGAAATTGCTTGGTTTCGCAAGGATCTGGCAACTCTTTACCACCAGCCCTGCCTGGTGTTCCTCGTCAGCCATTTTGAGTTGTTTGTTCAGTGTGGGGTGACGGCTTGTTGTTCTTCGGACAAACAGGGATCAAGGCCGAGGTCTCGAAGAACCGCTCGAAAGACATTTCACTCCACTATTTTGTAATTATGGGTCCACCACGAAGCAAATCTAGTCGTCTGTTATCCGAAAGAAGGGAGAATCTGAATTGGTTTGTCAGTTTATCTTGACATGGCACGAGAGGTTTGGTCGGTTGGTTTTGACGACTGAGGAGAAGCTTGACAACAAACGCAGCGGAGAGAACCAGGCTCGGCTAAAAACAACTAAGCTTTTGCACACGAGAGATTATTTTAATATTTGTCATTTGATAGCAGGTCATAAGGTTGCGGTTTCAGATTTCACTAGTTTGACACAATGATACTTGTGTTCCGATAGTTAGCCGTTACAGAAGTGAGCTAACTGAATTAGCCACGCCACGCACTTCTCATCTCTGCTAGCATAAGCAGCTAGTAAATACGGCACTGGGTAGAAAATGTAACTATCGGATAGTGGCAACGCGTTAGCTAGCGAGGTGTCATAGAGGATCTCTAATTACTCTGACATGTAGCTGACGGTTAAGTGAACTTAACTTTGCAGTAGTTGACCTAGTGTGTGTGTGTGTGTCTGTGTGTGCAAAGCTTTGCTGGTCAGGTTTCGTTAGCTGGCGGGCACAGGAAAGCCCAAGGATGGTGAAGTACAACAGCGGGGCCACATCAACAACCCTTGGGTCAGATTTTTGGCCATAAAGCCCAACATGTCTGTACCTTGTCCTTGCACCTGGTGCCAACTCCTCCAGGCATCTCCGTTTCTCTGTCATGGTCGGCTTTCTCCCCTGTCACTCAGCTGTGCGTTACTGAGAGTTTAATGCATCAATATGAACACCAGTTACGCGTGTCATGGAAGAGACTCCAAAATCCACAATAGTCAGGACTAGAAAGAGTTGTTAAATAGAATAAGGTTGTGCAAATCCAGGGTACAATACACCAAGGCTTTACTTCTGCATTTCCAAAACTGTACAAAAAGTTATTGGCATGGATTTCAGCAGTTTTATCAGCTCTAAAATACTGGTTTGATATTTGGTTCTCACATAATTTTGTTGCTTTTCTGTTCATGAAAATTTGACTTTTTTTCTTTGAAAAATGGTGTGATATTCAGATTTGAATCATCAGGCCCAAGGTGTGCTATCTAATATTAATCTAAAGATGACTTGATTTCAATTTGGAAGATTTATCTTTTCTTAATTAGGTTTAGTGTCGTTTAAAATTAGTGGCAGATCTATTTTTCTTTCTTTAACTATCAAAAAAAATTTGAAATAGCATAGCCTGCATTCAGAAAGCCTTGAAAGCTGAAAAGGTGATTGAGGGAATTAAGTCTTTACTATAAAACAATGGGAGACCCAAACTCTCGACGAAATCAAACCCGAAACCGACTCCGTGCCCAGCTACGGAAGAAACGAGAATCCTTGGCTGACCAGTTTGACTTCAAAATCTACATTGCCTTCGTGTTTAAGGAAAAGGTGCTTGATGCATTGACCTAACCTGAAATACTTATAGTGCATTTAACACTTCTTGTATGTATTTATTTATTCTTTCAACTTTAATCATTTCCCAGAGCTCTCTTAGCTTTGGTTGTACCAGTTTTGGTATGATGTGGTGATTTGGCTCCCTAGTTAAAAGAAAAAGTAATATTAAATGCAAACCAATAAATATCTGCTAGCTTTTTGTATCCAACTCTCTTGTATTTATAATTTGCCAGATTTATAATTAAACAAAATTTCACAATAAACTAATTAATTGATTATTAAGCATAACTGTTGTCAAATTTTGTCTTTTGAGCAGAAAAAGAAGTCTGCACTTTTTGAGGTAGCTGAAGTGGTACCTGTTATGACCAACAATTATGAAGAAAATATCCTCAAAGGAGTGAAGGATTCAAGCTACTCCTTAGAAAGTTCTTTGGAGCTTCTTCATAAAGATGTTGTGCAGTTGCATGCCCCTCGCTACCAATCTATGCGCAGGGTAAGAAATATTAAGCTTTAGGGCAAATAATTTTATTTATTTGGTTAGGATAAATAATATTTCTAAACAATGTTTTCAAACATGTACGACTCCAGATTATTTACATATGAGTGTTTTGGGCACAATTCTCAAATGCACAAGAATTTGCATATTATGACCTTTTTTGCTTTAGCATTTTTTGCATATTTTTGTGTATAACTTTTATTATAAACTATTATAAAGTTATTTAATAATAATACTTAATAATTATTATAATAAATCAAATAGATAATACATTTATTTTGAGAACAAAAAAAATTTGCCAGAGCATTTGTGGTGCACCAAACTTGAAATAATCTTTACGTACACTCAATGGACAAAACTTGGCTCTTTATTTTAATTGTCAGTCATAAAGTTTCAGTAACATCTTGCATTTTTTAATTTTTGTTTTATTTTGCTATTATGCTCACTATGAAAATGAAAATTTCAGCATGAGAATTGTGTCCTAAAATGAGAATTGTCTGTTTAGATTTTCTTTGTTGTTGTTTGTTTGTTTTAGAAAAAAGGAATTATATTAATGACCATATGAAACATTGTAATTCCGTGGGCTCTTTCTATAGGATGTTATAGGTTGCACACAAGAGATGGACTTCATTCTTTGGCCCCGCAATGATATTGAGAAGATAGTGTGTCTTCTGTTCTCCAGATGGAAGGGAGCAGACCATGAACCCTTCAGGCCTGTTCAGGTGATTACTCGATATATGCTTTAGTAGTATTGATGTTCATATGCTGTTAAGTGTAGCACTGTTAACATCTGCATGTGTTCTTTATCTTTTTGTTCACTCATTTGTTTAATGTTGTATTCAAAGGCCAAGTTTGAATTTCACCATGGGGACTATGAGAAGCAGTTTTTGCATGCTCTTGGCCGTAAGGACAAGGCTGGGATGGTGATGAACAACCCAAATCAGTCTGTGTTTCTTTTCTTGGACAGACAGCACTTGCAGGTTGGTTGTGTTTGGACAATGATAAAGTCTTAAAATATTTATGTACACCTTTATAATTTTTAATGTTCATACTCATTCTGCAGACTCCAAAAACCAAGGCCACAGTTTTCAAGTTGTGCAGCCTCTGCCTCTACCTGCCACAGGATCAGCTGACCTGTTGGGGGGTCGGAGACATCGAAGACCACCTCCGCCCATACATGCCAGATTAGCAGAGACATAGAAGATTCCTGCCCCAGGTCACTGAAGCAAGTTGACCTCATACCCATCTCAGTTGAATAGAATTGCCCTTGTTCGTGGAACTCTCCTTTTTGTTAACCACTCATTTTCATTCTGAAGTTCATTTTAGTTCATTCTTATATCCCACCTACCAGACAGTTTTGGTTCGGTTCACCCATTTATCCTACCCTTAACCTGTCTGCCTTTATTTGAACTTGCACGAACATTGTTTTTGAGTGGTTGTTCTCTTGGAGCAGCACTGTCGACACCACCAATCACAGAAGGAACTCTTTAGTGGGGGAATATAGCAAAAGCAAATCAATGTCAGGGGTGCCTTAAATATGGGCCTCTTGTGTTGGACTGATTCTGATATCAGTTTCATGAGTGGATAGTTGACATTGTCCTTATTGTTTTTGGGAGAAGGATAGTTTTAATGTTAATGACAATCAATGACCGGATTAAACAGCCTTCATAGTCAGAGCGAAATGGCTAATTTTGGTAGGTGAACAATGCTTGGTAAAAAATTGATTTGGGGTAGACATTGCTTCTCATTCTTTTCAACTGCCTGAGTTTTGCTGGACATTTTATTTTGTGTGTCAGTCCTTGCTTATTACCTGTTAAGCTCCTTCATGTTTTTGTTGTAATTTCTGGAAGAGTGATGCTTGGTGGGGGGTTTAGATGTGAATATGGACATTAGAAGAAGGTCTGCTGGCTGAATTCTTAATGGCTTTTAATTTAATTTGTTTTTGGGTGTGGGTATTTGGAAACCAATGAGCCGTTTATGCACTATTCATTCATGCTACTGATACCTGATTTTGTTTTTGTTTGGTGGATATTCATTGAGCAACTAATGCTTAAATCCATGTACCTAACAAAAGAATTACTGTGGAAAAATCCAGTGCACCATTACATTTTGTTTGCTTTTTTCCCCTTATTTTCGACCCCCCCCTTTTGAGTACTAATGAACATAAGCTAGCTTTGTTGGGAAATAAAGCATAAAATCTACCTTTTCCTGTCTGTTGCAATCCTCTTTGAATCATAATCAGAGAGATCACCATGTTCATGATTTATTCATTTGTATCGATTTAATGCCACACTGCAGAAGATTTCCCAATACAGTGCAAGCTTTGAAAATCTCTTGTGGTGCTTTATTACATGCTTACATATGTTATATACAAATATTAATTATTTCAGATGTTATGTTGAGGATCAGCTGCCGAGGTGCTTTGTGTGTCTTCCTTGAGCGATGACTTTCCCATTTGCTTTGTTTGTTAAATCAACAGTAGCAAATCCCAAAGTCCGTCCCTGCTTTAAAACCTGCGCGGTTATCAAGATGTCTTCTCCAACCTTGGCTGCATTCATATACCTGTCGATACAAAGGGGAAAAATCTTAGCAGATAATTTCAACCCATTGAGTTTTCATGAATAAATGTCAGACTAGAAAATGGAAAACTGCACTTATGCGGTTCTGGAAACACCTGCTCTTAACCTTTGTTTTGATCATATATAAATCAATGTAATACTGATTTTATAGTAAAGTACAATTATTCGCAATATTTGTAGCTAATATGTGTAGCTCTACTTATTGGCCATTTTTCAAGGTACAGTAAACCTACACCTACTGAGCCCAACCCAACTACTGTTATGCACAATCCCTTTACCCGTCTATCTGTGGAAATATTCAATTGCTGACCAGATGTTTGCTTTGTGGTTTATTTCCAGCACAGTAGGGACACTGGCCCTGCCTGACTTGTACGAGTCTGATGTGTATCAGGTTCAGCATCTTTCCTGTGATTTTTAAACACCTCCAAAACACTGTTCACACACAGTACATTAGTCAGTGCTGTGGTCAGAACCTGCAGGGATCAATGACTTGAACACAGTTGTGAGAGTAAAAACTCCCTTTATTTTTCCATATTTATTCCTGGTTACACTAATGCCTTATAAATAAAAGTTTAAAATGATAAATTCTGACCTGCACAGAACATGAAGGTTACGAATGCAGATCTTTTTTAGTAATAAAAACCCTTACGTGATGTTCATGTCAACGCTGACTCCAGGAGCTCCTCTTTCCGTGTACATGAGTGCTGCAGTAGAAATCACATCGACCAGTGTTGCGGTCAGTCCGCCGTGTAGGGTCCCTCCTCGGTTAGTGTGCTCCTCTTCCACTTTCATCTGACACACTACTTTACCCGGACTGGCTGAAACCAACTCCACCTGTTTTCACAGTCGGCACATAAACTCAAACTCTGTGCAGCATAAATGCAACATTTTCATAGAAGAAATATCTGATTAACTTAAATCAATAAAGATAATCAAAAATGACATTTTGTTGCACTTGAATCACAGTTGTTTGTTCTCTTAAAAGATAACTGCTGTTATTAATGTAATAATAAGAATAGACCAATAACAATAAATCATTATTATTATTATTAATTTTTTAAACAACATTTATATATATATTTTTTTCTTTTTAGTATATAGAATTTTTATTTGTGCAGAAAAAAAGCTGAATAAGAATCAAGGTGATTTTGTTTATTTATTTTTGTTGGCTTACATGCTTCAAAATTTATTATTGTGAGCTGATTCTTTATACTTACACATTTTATTTTGCTGAACTTTTCCAAACATTTGCACTCATCTATCCAAATTAGGCTTAATAGACATAGATAATTGTAATTTCAATAAAATAAAATAAAAAGTATTTTATGTAAGAACAAGAAAGTTTTTTTTCCCCCACTGGAAATACTCTACAGATATATATATATATATATATTTATATATATATATAGATATATATATATATTTGCAGTTATTCCCTTAATGTTTAGTCAAGAAATACATTCTTGCTAGTATACAGTCTATTATAAAAGTTAAATTATTAGAATGTCTTCTGTACTAAGTTTGTAAATCAGGTCAGAAATGATGCATGTGTAAAATAAACCTCCGTAAATGTAGCCTAGTTATAGATGCAAGAAAGCAAAGTAAATGAAAAAGACAGAAGTGAACAAATGCATAATTTCCTCCTGTAGTTTCTTGCTTGAGATGTTACTTTAGGAGTTGAGCTGGAAAAGCAAACTTCAAGGTTATTTAAAAGGTGAGAAAGACTCTCACTCACCTTACTTAAAACTCGGTCAAATCCAGGAGAGTCCAGCATGACCCGTAACACCTGTCTCAGAGAATTTACACATAAAGAAGCCATGTTCTCAGTTTACTCTCAAATATCAAGCAAACTGCAGTGCAGCTTTCATTAAGCGGATAATGAATCGCAGGAATGTCTTTCTACCAGACCACACATCAAAATAAACATCCGTTAGTGACGTTCTGTCTTTAGACGTTTTGTTTGACGCAACACCGACGTTGATATGTACCCGAACAATATTTAATGTAGCATAAAGTAGTTTAGCAATTAATGTTAGAGTAGAGTAAATATAAAATTAATACTAAACAAACAACTTAAAAGCGATTATTTTGAAGTGGAAAATTTACTTCCGTTCCGTCAACCAAATTTGCTCGTGTGGAAACATGAACTGCTGCACCGGAATGTTTTTAAATAATGAATTGCACAGAATTCATTCTTTGGATTTTCTGCAACATCTGGCTATTACAGACTCCCTAACAATGAAAAGTACATTTTCGTTTATTTCCCCCCGTCATAAACGGAGCATGCATTTTGTATCCATGTGTATCACAGTACTGTTTAAAAAATGTTTATCTACTATAACTATAGCCTGATTTTTAAATAAGGTTTATATCACTTGAATGTAAGAATGAGATATATTCACCCACATTACACTGACTCTTGTATATATACACTTTAAACAGTCAATGTTGAGATGTATCTACTGTACTACTCATGTAAACCTAATCGTAGGTGCTCTTAATTGATGATTTTTGAGGCTGTTAACTCTGCTGCAGAGAAGTTCATTTAGAGTTAAGTTTTGGTCTTCATGAAAGTTACATTTTATATATTTGATTTGGTTTGAAGGTTTGAACGCTCTCCCTGTGCTTTGTGGGTTTCCTCCGGGTACTCAGGTTTCCTCCCACAATCCAAAGACCTGCAGATTAGGGTAATTGGTGTTCCCAGATAGCCCATAGTGTGAGTGATTGTGTGTGTACTGCGATGGATTGGCACCCTTTCCAGGGTGTACCCTGCCTTGTGCCCTAAGTCCCCCCCGCTCCCCCCTCCCGCAACCCTGAATACAGGATAAAACGGTATGGATGATGAGTGAGTGAATGGGAAAACCACTTTTTAAAGTAAGTGCATTTCTCATGTGTTATATGTAGATATTGTTCCAATCAGAGAGAAAATATCGGAAAAAAAACAAAACAGCATTTCACTGCTACATCAGAATTTAATCTTTTATTTATGTCACTATTAAAGCTACTATTAATTCTGAGGAACGCGCTTTACACTGGTCAGGGTCGTGGTGGAGCCCGAGTCTACCCTGGGAACACTGGATGCGAGGTGGCAATACATCCTTGATGAGATACCAGTTCATTGTAGGAAACTACACAAACATTCACACCTAGAGGCAATTTAACTTTGCTCATTCACCTTCAAGGAGAACTGGAAACGGTGAAAAAAATTCTACATAGACAGAGGAATAACAAACAACTTGGAACAACTCTGCCTGTGCAACGCCGCAGCAATCTGCTGAGCTGTGTCAGCTTTTTAAAAAAAAAGTGTATAACAAAATAAAACACAAAACATACAAGTTAGTTTTATATTTAATATACGCTTAATATTAAATATTTTACATTAATATGGTTTTATAGTGCAAAGCATTTATATAGACATTTCCATTAAGTAGGTGCCATGAAGAAAGCAGTAATGATCAATCAATTTGACCAAACTGGTTCAGAACTATTCAAGCTTTAAATGTAACTCCTAAGTTATTTTTTTGTTTTTAAGTAAGACTGAACATTAAAATAAAGTCTGAAATATTAATAAAGGTTTGTAAACTATTTAAAATTCTGTACATAAGGCCCATTTCCTCTACTACTACACTGTGAACCATGTTTTATGGTCACTCGTTAAATATTTAATCTTCCTCCTTTAGTACATTTAAATCTGATTACTAATGCTAATGTGAACTACTTTATATTTGCATTTAGCTATAATCAATCACAATTCAGTCTGCCAGGATAAAGGAGTCCAGGTCAAATTCTGGAACTGAGAACGGCAGCTCTGAAATCACATCATCCAAGCAGTCAGGTGACACTATGAAAATAAGAGACAACAATAAATTTACTCGACAGTTTAGTCTAATAAGTGTATTATCTGATGACAGCGGAAACCAAAATATGATGCAGGCAAAAATGATAGAAGAAATGACTCATATATTAGCTTCCAAAATATTAATAAATCATGTCTGACCTGCACAACTGATGCTGGGAAAACTACAGGACACATCACTGTAAGTCGGGGTTGGTGAGTTCCTGAGGTGCTCAATATCACACAGGTGTTTCCCCTCTACATCCTGACATTTGGAGTCAGAATTCCTGTTGACCTTTTGGAGTTGGCCAAGCTGTATAACAAATGGAATGGAATGAAAAAAATTAAGTATAACACTTCTGCAGAGTCTAATACACATTGCTCAGGTCTACCTTCTGTGAGAGAGCTTCTGTCTGGCTTGGTGTCAGCTGAAGGCCAGTGTAGGATTTCTGTAAAATAAAATAAAGTATCCTTTACAGGGTCAAACGATGACATTTTCTACTATACGAAGTTAGAAAAATTGTATTTAAAATGATCCCACTCAGAGGACTTCTAGATCGTGGGACTGAAAAGCAATGCCCAACCACGGCATTACACTCCAATCAGAACGAAACTAATCAGTCATATAAGGGTAAAATTCCACATATTTGTACAAGTCGGTTTTTAGACACTACACACATTCTAATGAAATTCAACATGAAATATAGTATTTATTAAAAATGCCTTCAAAACTTTCTTTTGGCTGCTCCCATCAAGGGTTTGCTCCAGAGGACCATCCGATCCAATGCCATATTATTGTAAAAAAATATATGGGTGTAGCCATAACATTACAAACAAACATTAAAACCATCTAGGTTTTGGGCTCCCCTTTTGCACCAGGGGCAGCTCTGGCCCCTCAGGGCATAGCTCTACAGGGCCTCTGGGGGGTGCTGTGGAGTCTTGCATCAGGACATCAGCAGCGGGTGCTTTGGGGGCTGTGGATTGGCTGGCCTTTGGTCCCTGCGGGCATGGGTGAGCCTGATTCTGTCACTAGTTTACCGGAAGATAATTGGGCATCAATGTTGTTCAGTTCACTTGTTAGTCTTCATAACGTTATGACTGATTGGTGTATGCTTCTAGCTCTGGTAACCTATGTTGTTATATTCAGAATCTTTCTAGACCTGTGTAAGAACTCTGTGCATATATTAAGTTTACATTTAATCATTATTATGCCATTAAACTGATATTTTTTAATTGAGCACAAAACTGAAAAATTGCCCACAGTTTACAGATTAAGAAGAACGATGTGCAGCACTCACATTGTGAAGCCCGAATTCAGAATCCAGTGAACTGGTTGAAGCCATTTTACTAAACTGGAGCTCTTTCTCAGAATGGACTGGTTTAGAGCTGTGAGCTCTCTCTCTTTCAGTTTCTTGGACCAGCTTCTTGGACTGAAGTTTTGGCCGTTCCTTCAAATGCATATGCGTCTCAAGAGATCTTTGTATTCGCATATTAGGGGGGTCTTGGTGATTTAATGGATCGTTCCATGGTTCGTCTTGAGCTGCCAAGACAGTGGGATGGTGAAGAGGTTGCTGGTACTGCGGACCTTCATCTTTACTTCGGTAGTGTAACTGGTTCTGGTTTATGAGTTGTAGCTGGTGATTGCCGCATTGGTTGAGTTGCTGGTATTGCTGTTGGTGCTGTGGTGGAAATCGTTGTGCATGTTGGGGTAAATATTGTGGAGTCAATGCACAGTCTATAGGTTGTTGCTGCGATTGTTGATCACTTTGAGTCTGTTGGTACTGCTGTGGTGCGGTTGGTGTTTGTTTGTCTAGCTGTTTCTGGGGTGTGTAGTGATATGAACTCTGCATGTTGTCATGTGTTTGACATTGTGGGTTTAAATGCTGCATAAAATGTGGTTGTGGTTTACACTGAGAGTTTAACAGCTTTGGGTCTTGCTTTTGGCACCATCTTGTACTTTGTCTGCACTGATCCCATCCCTCGGACTGATGAAGCTGCCAAGACGGAGAAGAATTATGAACCTTAGGAGTTCCTGTTAGAGGAAACTGACTGTAAGGATATGGTGGTGGCTTAACCTCTTGTCTTCCTTTCATGCTGTTAAATGCAATACCCTGTGAGAACATCCAAACCAGAGACAGTGATAAAACAGTTTACATAAAATTGGTCAAATTCTCATCGAAAATATGATGGACCAGAAACATATAAAATACATGAAATAAACACTACGTAATTCTGCATGCTGATTTTTAAAGTAAAGAAAATCTAAATCAAACATGAGATCACGTTAACCTATAAATAGTTTTGTAATGACCCACAATTATTCAATATAAATAATTTTCTACCTCCTTAATTGACCTATATTTCTGTTTCTTTTGCACAACCATAGATGACTATTCTGGTAATTGCTTTAATTGTTAAACCCCCAGTTAGAATTCGTCAGGTCAACAGACACAAATCTTACCTGGTTAATGCAGGAGAGTGTAGGAGACAGAGTCGGTTGTTGCCAAAGGGATTCTTCACCACTGGGCACCATTAGTGGGCTAATCTGGCTTCTCCTGACTGATGAAGTCGTATTTGACAGAGTTACCTGCCCACTAGTACGCGGTGAGCAGGATAGAGACGACGAGGAGCAAGAGCGAGATCCACCAATCCCACTACTGTAACTGCTAGCCATTGATCGGAAAGACTGGTTACTCAGAGACGAGCTGCTAAAGGAGGACTGCAGAGACTGGCTACTAAGGGAGGACTTCAGAGACGAGCTGCTTAGTGATATGCACAGGGACGTGGAGCTTAGAGAGTCATGTAGCGAGGGGCTGCTAAGCATCACCTGGAGATTAGGGTTGCTGAGAGATGACTGAAGCGACGGATTACTGTTCATTGCCTGGAGAGATGATGACAAACCTGAGGAAGGAAGAAACGAGCAGCAGTGAATCCAGTTAACTAGGAGGTTCACTTGTTTAGTTCACTTCAGTAAAATGTCTGAACATTGGGTGGAATCAGCAAATTTACAAATCACACTTGCAATGTTTACATTAGAGAATAAAACTTTTAATAATCCAAATTGAGAAATGTAGTTCAGTTATCATACTGGGCAGGGAAAAATCACTGTCAGTTGAGACTTCATGTGAGGCACTGCTGGGTAGGTGGTGCATGTCGGTGGAGCCGCTGATTGGGTTGGTGTTAATCTGGGGTTGCAAGTTTGAAGCCTCGGGTGCTGCAGATGGCAAACACAGACTGGAGAGGTCTGGCAGAGAGCCACTTATGCTGAGGAAAGAGTAAGCAGAGAGGAAATTAATGTGGAGATAAAGTATTCTAATACCCATCTACCAGACCGCCCCCCCCCCCCCAATTTGTTTAATGTATTTTTTTTCTGGAGGTTCTTTAGTTATTTAGACTTGATAACAGAATCAATGGCGACTGTCCAGTTCAATCTGATTGCAATTAAAAGTGCTGCATATAAAACACCCTGCATTACTTATGCCTAGCAACAGCAACAGTTTCCAACAATTCCAATGACTACTGAGCACGATATCGCACATTTTTCCCCATTTACACTTACATACCTGTAAAACAAGTTCCTGTTATGACTTTATACCTGCAGTTCCTATATACACGTTATCATGTTATTGTAGCTATATACAGTACAGTTGCTTCCTTACCCATGTCTTTTATATATAAATATATTTTATAGTGATTTGCTTTACAGTTAGCTCTATGATGATTTCTGCTGTAATAGACAATGAACAAACACCTTGTGAACAATCAGATTCAACAATGCTGTGCTGTGATATAATGTATGGGAATAAACAATGCATAGACTGATCATCCATAACATTAACACAAGGGCGTGTAAATAACATTAACACTGATTATCAATTACATAGCAGTAAACTGGTGATAGGATTATGGGCACCCAAGACTCATTAATGCTTGTGGGGAGCAAAGGCCAGCATGTCTGGTCAGATCCCATAGAAAAGCCAACAACTCTTTGAAGCGCACACACTCTCTGACACGCACAGAGCCATCAGGCAAAGAGCACAAGGCCATTGACCCAGCCTCCAAACTCCCCAGATCCCAATCCAATCGGGAACCCATGGGATGCACTGGATAAACAAGTCTGATCCACGGAGGCCCTACCCCACAACCCACAGCACCCAAAGGATCCACTGCCAAAAGTCCTGGTGCCAGACACCATAGCACACCCTCAGAGTTCTTTTGAAGTCAGAGCTGCCCAGGCAGCACAAAGGGAACTTGCACAAGACTGGGCATAATGTTTTGCGTTGTAATGTTATGGCTGATCGGTGTACATCTCTTAGTAACAATATGTTCTATTGTACATAGTAAGCATGTACAGTGTCTAGAATTATTTTAGCAATCTTTCCACTCAGTAGTTAATTCCGATGAAACAGATCTTACTGATTTCCAGGAGTGTCACAACCAGATAATGCTGACGGTATCTGTGAAATAATAGGTAATACAATAGTTAAACAATCATTTCATACTATGATAGCTATTTAAGCATTTTAAATTGTGAGATCATCTGCATGAAGACAAAAACCTTCTGAAATTTAGGAGTCCTTCCTTCCTCCTGGATGTTCTCTTCAATCAAAGGTACTGGTGGTGAAAACAGCTGGGTTCCTTTAAGAAAAACGATCATCACGTATTACAGTGTAAGTAAAGAAATGTGTTGTGATCATCATAACAAAGCTAGAATTAAAAATGTAACTACAAAATATCATTGTCTAAAATCTAAAATTTTAATTTAAATTCAGGCATCTAGCAGATGCTTATGTCCAGACGGCCAAAACAAGGATTGGTGCTGATTTTATTTTAATTATTTTTTATGGTATACATATAATACAGAAAATGTGTGTGCCAAACAAGCTATTTCGAGGGTTTATGCAACATGAAAGTGACCAGTCTCGCTTCCCTAAAAAATTCAAGTTGCTAACTTCTGGTTTTGGAGAGATGATTTTATATGTGACCCAAAAATGGCAATTTTTTAGAGTTATACTGTCTCGCTTCAAACTATAACAATTTAAAATGCTAATTATTCATATATCTTTCGATACTGAAATTTGTGTTAAAAAAAAAAAAAAGGCAAAAAATCTGTAGTGTCCGTAACCATGTCAAACTCATTGCAATATCTTAACAATTTAGCATTTTAGATGCATGATGCACTTTTTCAGATTTATGTCTTTTCATGTGAAACTTAATTTGGCCAAGGTTTCATCTGAATGACAATTAAGATCATTGGAAGATTTCAATGCAAAAAGTTACGGACACTACATAAAAAGGCATGAAATTGTGTTTAGCAAATGTGTTTCTTTTGAGTCTGATAAAAATCAAAATGTATATGCATATTTACAAAAAAATGGATCAGGAGATAAGAAGCATTAAGTATTTTGAAAATGGTGTAACATGATCTTATCTAAAAATTCACTTTTTCACCTACAGTAGGTGACACTTTTTAAATTAGAAAATTAGAAAACACACAGAGTTGAACGTGTAGTAAAGCTGAGCATCTAGCAAATCTGTTGAAATTCATAACCCAAAAGAAAAGTACCCTGATGTAGATGTAAGTTAGCATGAAGGTGTGTACTTTTGAACCATGGTGCATAGATAAACAACAGTGCAGAGCCTGCTGACACCTGGAGTGACAAGCCAAGAGGTCTGACTTATTTCTTACAGCAGCAGAGGGTTCATGTGAAAGAATATTGGGAGGGAGGTTAATAATAAGCCAAAATACCTTATTGCTGAATCCAGTTATTTTGGAAACAAGGACAACAAGATGCACCTATTACTAACCCCTGTATCTAGTAGTAGGTGAACCACTCCAAGTTAAAAATCTTAAAATTCTTTTTTTAAGATCTATCTTTTTTTTTTTAGATCTTTGTAACACATTCGAATTTCACAGAATGATAAGAAAACGGCATTTTTAAAAGTAACACTGACCAGTTTTTTTGGAGCATCCAGTCAAGACCTGTTCAGGATTCGGGTCACCGGTGCAGGTCATCCTCACGCTGGTGTGAAGGGCAGAGTCTGAGCGAGTCCTGAACAAAAAGACAAGAGTCAAAAATGGTGTCTGAGGGGTCCAAAATAGACCGTATATATACACCACTCAGATTTGTGCTCACCTACTAAGGGCCGTCATCGGAGTCTGGTCCATCTGGCTTTTTTCATTTGCAGATCTGACAAACCAGTTCCTTCAGAAAGAACACAGAGGAAAAAAAAGATACAACAACAAATTGAGAGCTGAATGTGTCATGTTGAGGACGTGATAAAGCATTTCGATAATGGTAATCAATTTGGTAATAACTGTACCGCCGCCAGCTGGGGCCTGATGGAGGAGACAAGTGGACAGAGAGATAGGGGGAGCTGTCAATCTGTAAACTGCAGTTAAGGTGATCATTCGGAATTGTGACTGTAGTCATTACTTTGAAAAGTCTAATGATGGAAAGCTATGTGGCTTTCGTGGTGTACTAGCAGATTATGGATCAATTTTACAGTAATGGATACATGTCTCCTGTTTGGCCGGCCATAGATGCTAGGTCTGTGATCTCTCTGGCCATGTTCTGTCCTCACATGGTGCTGCTGGTTGACATGGTAATCTGGATTAGACAGGAACTGGCTCTATAAGTTGGCAAACAGAACAGACAGTAAGGTGCTGGATAGTCAACAGAAAGCAAACAAAAGACAAACAAAGGAAAAAGATTATTACGATAATAAAGTGTTGGTTAGTCAATCATGTATTTACAACACATCACTCATGATTTTGTTGATATACAAGTATAATACAAATACATTGACAGTCACGTCTTTCTTTAAACTCAAGATTATTATTTAACTTTAATATCTGTGGATGTAATGAAATATGATTCAGCATCAATGTTTAAAGTATAAGTACTCGCCTGATTTCCGGTTTGACAGGCTGATATCTGACTGACATTTGGCAGTGATCCTCCATAATATGATGCCAGGCTTCTCGCCTGACGGACTTTCTGAGCCTGAACCTGCGGTTTGAGTGAGTGGAGATACGTTATGCATTGCAATCCTTGTTAGAACACAAAATGCATCAAATGCCTGAAGCACATGCACATTTTGGTCGATGAGCTTCCTATAGCTTATCTTGTTTCAAATATTGTCTCAGGCAAAAGACATGTTAATTTTTTTTTAAATCCACCCCAAACAACTGTTTAATTAAACCATACATATGCATGTGTGAAAGCATACCTGCATATATGTATGTGCGTATACTGTATGTGCATATACGCACTTACACACATACTGTATGTATACAGTACGCAGGTATATTTTCACACTGGTTACCAGTTTCTACATTATGATTCCAGTGAGAATCTATCTCTCCCTAAAATAAAATGCAGCAGTGCTAACTTCTCCTGGGAATAATGAAAATATAGCACCAACGAACAAACTCACAACACAAACTAAAAATATCAAATATTAACATTTGGTAAAGCATACATACAGTCTTAAACACAATACTGAAATGTAAACATTTTAGTTTCAGGTACATTGGGCCATTAAAGCAACATGTCTTTAAAGCTTCATTGTAGAAAATATCTGTATTAAATAAGTTAACAAATTAAACAAATGGAATTTGGGCCATAAAAATATCCTGCAATGTATTTCTTCTTTGACATTCAGAACTTCTTTAATAGCAATAATTTCCTTTTAACCTTTATGAATCCACAAAAAGTATAGCTTAATGCATTTTTTGGATACATTTAATAACTTGTGTTACTTCTCTTCTTGGTAGCACCAATGACCATTTAGAGAAAAATCATTCAATTTAACTATTTACAAAATGGCTTCCATGTGTAAAACTACATGGTTTTTAATTTTGTATTATTATTTGTATTAGATTGTATTATTATATGTAATCGGTTTTTATGTTTAGTGTTTGACAGTTATGATTATAAAATGAGTAACATCAATTATGGACTTAAAAGCTTCGCATAAAATTGCAAAACAAATGATGCCATTTCTAAAAAGTAAAGAGAAACATCCTTTATAGCTTTTGCATTTGTCCAGTGCTCTTCATCTAGTGACCTCTGACACAGGAACGATTTCAAATTGTCAAATGTATTTCAAAATAAAACTCGTTTTGTGTAAAAGGAACACCAATTACATAGTTTGGGGTGACTGATATTTACATGTATGTCACATCATTAATTATATTTAATTATTGTTTCATGATTGTAGTGTTTCACTTATTTTATAGTATGTTGATGTTATTGTGGATAAGATTTATTTCATGAAAAAAAAAATCTTGTCATATAAAAGGTACTGTATATGGTCCCACTTCCATGTATGATCATAGTGACAAGATATGTCCTTGAACTTGGCATTAAAAAAAAATGCTGTAATTAAATATTGAACAATAAAGTACAGTTCTAAACATGTGTCTTATATGTGTCTGAACACGTGTCTGTTATGTTAATTAAAAAAAATTTGGAACCAGCAAAACTACGTGATAGCACTTTGCACCATTTTTTTAATAAAAGAAAAAATTTATAAATTCAAACTTAAAGGAGGTAGTTTAAAACAAATACCAAAAGAAATAAGAAATTACTAAAGTTAAAATGAACAATTTGTTAAAAGGTAGATATAAATATGAATGATGACATATTAAAAGCAGTTTTAAATCACATTTCTAAGTTGAGAATATTATTATTATTATTATAATATTACCCTTAGCCTATGATATTAATATTTTCCTTATAATAATGTGCATTCTAGGCGGCACGCTGGTGTAGTGGTTAGCACTGTCGCCTTGCACCTCCAGGATCCGGGTTCGATTACCGGCCAGGCTCGATTCACGTCTCTGTGTGCATGGAGTTTGCATGTTCTCCCCGTATTTGGTGGGTTTCCTCCGGGTACTCCGGTTTCCTCCCAC
>JAQMYG010000023.1:26721124-26770306 GCA_030014215.1 Clariallabes teugelsi | reverse complement strand
ACCATCCCTACAGTTAAGCACGGAGGTGGAAACATCATGCTTTAGGGCTGGTTTCATGCTAAAGGTACAGACTGACTCTGCTTCATTGAGGGGTTAATAGACGGGCCATGTATTTTAACACTTTGGACGAGAACCTCCTGAAGATGGGTCATGGATGGGTCTTCCAGCATGACAATGACCCAAAACATACTGCTAAGGCAACACAGGAGTGGCTCAAGAAGAATCACATTAAGGTCATAGAGTGGCCTAGCCAGTCTTTAGATCATAATCCTATAGAAAATTTATGGAGAGAGCCTAAACTTTGAGTTGCCAAGAAATATTAAAAAGTAACAGAAAATCTGTAAAGAATAGTGGATCAAAACGCGTCCTGAAGTGTGTGCAAACCTGATAACCAACTACAAGAAAAGTCTTACCTCTGTGCTTGCAAACAAGTGTTTCTCCAGCACGTACTAAGTCATGTTTCACTTGAAGAACAAATACCCTCATTGAAATGCAAATCAATGTATAACATTTGTATCATGTGCCTTTATGGATTTTTGGTTGATATTCTGTCTTTATCCTGTAATATAAACCTAAAAATCTGCAGGGGATCAAATACTTATTTCCCCCACTGTATGTGCTTAGATCGCAGATAAAATGTGAATAGATATATATGTATGTAAGTGTATGCATGTTAACATGCGACAGTAAAGCCAGTCTTGCCTTGATCAATATGGGTGATCGTGTTGAACGATAAAAGTTGTAAATTTTGATGAGAGCAAAAAAAAAAAAGAGGTTATAAAAACATTATTTTTCATATGTTCTATATTCTCTCTTTTTCTCCATAGATATTCTTCCAAAGAAAATCTTAGCTAGCGAGTATCTGAAGTCGATGAAGAAAATGGAAGACGACGACAACTAATACCCCAAAACACACACTGTTACTACATTATTCTTAGAAATTGTTTCATGATAAGAAAATGTGAACAATTACAAAAAAAATACTTTCCTCAAAACAGACATCAGAAGATATACTTCATTACATCTCATCCAAATAAATATGTTCAGTTCCTTAACGCTTATTGTTCAAATGGTCATACACAGGTTTTTGTTTGTTTCCTTATGATATTCAGATATGTAATTGCCTGATCACCACTAAACTAGTGTAGCTAGTAGCTCACAGCAAACTGCAAGGCAGAGTGGCCACTTTAACTGTTTCATGCATTTATTTATGTTGTACAGTTGTTGATTTGCTTCCACAGCTCTTCCATTTTTTTCAGATTCCAACTTTACAACTGCTTTAATAGCAGTTACTCAGGGTGTTACTCCCACTGTTTCTTTAAATGGGCATTAAGATGTCAGTATTTTTATTATACACCTTAAGATAAAAACTGTCTAACTCTTGTGCATATTGTGAAATTATTACTTACAACTCATCTTTTTTAATGTGACTATTTCTTCATAATATATTTGTTTGAAATCTTTGATAATCAGAAAAATGCACTGACATCCTGCAGGTTTAATCAGTATCCTTTACTGTAGATCAGAATTGAGTATACCACAGTTTGCTTGTAATTTTTTGCTGTCATAGCTTATTACATGCACTTAATTTAAATTGTGAGAATTTATACTTGAAATTTGCGTAACATCTTAAGTTTTGTATAGTGTACTGTATGATAATTGGTGTATATGTTTCAATAAATAAACCTTTTGTTTCTTATTTGCTCAGCTCTAGTTTTTCTGATCCTGTCCAATGATTCTCATTTAACAATGCTGACCTGATAAATAATGCCTTTATGAAAGTTGTTATACAGTTACAATATGTTCTAAAAGTTAATAATATAATTATATAATCCTTTCTAAAATGTATCTTGGAGTATGTCTTGTGTCTTCAAGTCACCATCATACACTGCCTGGCCCAAAAAAGTTGCAGTTTTAAAAAGGTCAAAATATTGCCTGCAAATATTAATATTACTGGATTTGGGATGCACATTATTAAAACCGGGACAGACAGTGCTGAAAATTTAATTTTTAAACAAATCTGGTCATGAAAAAATTATTTGAGATCACTTGAAGCGCATGGTAAGGTTGCATCGTAAAAATCATCAGTAGACGTTTGGTGAAAGTAAAAACATTTCCACTCACAGGATGGGACTGAACTTGGTCAAACTAAATATTAGAGTCTATGACTTTTTTGCCCAGGCAGTGCATTACTTACCCCACTATTGAAACAGAGGTACGTATAAAACAATAAAGAAAGTCATGCTTTAAGGTATGAAGTCTTGCTTCCTCACAGGCATGCACAAAAATGTGAAATGTCTACTGTAACATTATTACAGATGCAGTAGTTGGGTTAGTCGATGTTGTAGGGTGTTTAATGTCCTCTCAAGTTGAGACAGATGCTGCTCCAGAAGAGCTGCCATTTCTTCTCTGCCATTTATGGAGTTCATGGTATTTGTAATCTTCTCTTTTAAACTGGAACAAGGAGAGACAGCATACACATTTGTGTTAATTATTGTCATTAAAAACAAATTTCCCACTTGTGGGACTAATAAAGGTTTATCTTATCTTATCTTATTTGACAGTTTCAGGGTTTAAAATAACAGCTTTTTGTGACTAAAGCTGAGAAACTAGAAAAATATCTAAAAAGTATTATATTTTTATCATGTTTTCACCTCGCTACTGTAAACATCTTTTATAAAACTTTTCTCAAACACACTCACTACTGTTTTTGGATCTCATTGCCTTTATAATGGGGCATGTCACTGTACTCAGAACTAATGAGTCAGGTTCAAAATTGTGTTTAAACGCAATTAGTATACACCTACGTTAAGTTAAGTGATTCTAATTAACCCTAAACAAAGATAAGCTGTTTCTGTAGAAACTCTTGTTAACCATCTCTCACATGCTTCATGAGCCTGAATTTCGTGGTAGTGTAGTTAAACAAACAAACAAGAAAAACACCAAACCATGTGACAAAATGTGTAATAGTCTGATGAAAACCAAGATAGAATTTTTGGGTGTAAACTAAATAATATAAGTTGTAACTTAAGATATCTGAACATATATGAAGACATGCTACAAAATCAAGACCAAAGTTCTTAACCAAAGAATCCCAAAGTCATGGTGGTGGCAGCATCATGCTTTAGGGCTGCTCCTCTCCATCTGGGCCTGGAGCTCTAGTAAATATAGAAGGAATCATGGATAGTTCCAAATCTCTTTTGGCATCTGAAGGTGAAGAAACGTTATATATTCCATGACAATAATGATCCAAAACACAAAAAATGAATGGCTTCAGTAGTAGAATATCAATGTTTTGGAAGAGCCCTGTCAAAGCTGAAGCCCAGAAAATCTCTGAAACCTTTCGGTTCTATTCATATGCCAAAGATGAATCCTTGCACAAACTGTTCCCAGAGATGTGTCTGAAAGTAGCTATAATTTAATGTCACTCTTGTTCCAAATCACTGGGTATTGTTAATTTGGTCTTTTTTATTTTTTCCCTAACATTTTTTACTAGAGTTTTATTGATTGTTAAAGTACTGTATATCACATCAAATGTCGAAACAGATCTGAAATGTTTTATATTGATTTATATATTTTTTTTAACATCATTAAGAACCTGCGATTTTAACAGGGATGACTTTTATATCCACTAGATATGTGTACATGGTGCATGTGTATGCATATGTTGATGCCATGGAGCTGTAAGCTCTGGTAATTGTGTCCTTGGGAATTCTAAATTGCTCCTATTTGTGAAACATTGTTGAGTCCCATCCAGGACATACAGTGCCATGAAAAAGTATTTGCCTCTTTCCCTTCTTTTTCTTTTATATTTAAATGATTCAGATAAACAAATGTTATGCAAGGATAACCAGAGTAAATACAAAATGCAGTTTTTAAATTATGATCTCATTTATTAAGGGAAAAAAGATGTCCAAACCTACCTGGCTCTATGTGAAAAAGTAACTGCCCCCCTAAACCTAATAATTGGTTCTGCCCCTCTTGGCAACAAAAACTGCAATCAATTTGTGATAACTGGCAATGAGTCTTTCACATCTCTGTGGAGGAATTTTGCCACACATTTCTTTGCAGAATTGTTTTAATTCAGCCTGTTTAAGGATCTCAATCAGATTTAGGTACAGGCTTTTGACTTGGCCACTATGAAAAATATATACATTATTTTTTAAGGGGGCAAATTCCTTTTTACAGCACTGTATGTCTGTTGAATTTCTTCCTCTTTTAATTTATTATGGAGGATTTTTCTCTCAACTGTACCTACGGTAGAAAAGCAATTTACCTTGCAAATGTGTCCTGTTCCTTTCCCGTCTTCCTCTTCTCATCCAGGTCAAAGAAGACTTTCTGCATGGATTCTACAGTCTGAGAAATGCTCAGGTGATCTTCCCGAACTCCTTGGACATCTGTCATTGCCTGCTCCTCATATGAGATTTCTCCCTCCTCCAGACCGCTGGCCTCAGTCACCGCGTGGAGTGCTGCTCGGTTCTGTAGCACCAGCAAACGTGTCTCCTTGAACTCCTCTGGTCCTGCTATGTCTTCCCAGCACACAGGAGAGGCCGGTGGCAGCCAGAAGCGCTGAGTGCAGTTTGCTACATGTTCTGATGTGTCTGTGAAAAAGGGACTTTGAGCAGGAAAGCTGTGCAGCAGCTCAGGCAGGCCGGAGCCCCAGTCCCAGTCGCTGTCCCCCAAGGCCACTTCGATGCTGTCTCCAGTGCAGCACACAGTGAGAAGGAGCAGGAGAAACCATTCCATCCTGCTGCAGCTGTGGCAAAAAAAAAAACATGGTAATCCTACTCATCTTACTAAGAAACATTTGTCTCTTCCTTGAGGGTTCAGGATTCGCTGAATCATTAGGGTTCTTTGCCAGTAAGGGTTCTATTTTTTTTTAACTTTCTGATAGGGAAACAGTCTGCTGCATAAAACCTTTAAGATTTACATTTTATAAGACTGCAGCACAGTAACATTTTCATATTTGCCATGTGTATACTAAGTGAAAATTGTTCTGACATTTTAACACTGTATAAACACTTGCTTTGTGTCAGTGGGCCATTTAACTCTGTTCTGCAATCAGAACTGTACTTAAAAAATAATAATACAGATGTTCTTAACTTACTGAGATTTGAGATTCGATTCTCTTTAATTTAATGACATGCCTAGAAACAAATCTAGTGACTTTTTGAGTGGATTTTAGTGACTTCCTGCACTTGACATGGCTTTAGTTCGCCTCACAGCTGCCGGTTATAGGAACTGAAACAGCAGGTTCTGTTGACTCAGTACCAGTGTGTATCAGTGATTACCATTGTTTCCCAAAGAACAATCACTGATCACCATTTCCTTAGTGTCCAATCACTAATCATTGTTTCACAGTAACCAATCCCTGAGCAGTTTTCCCAGTGATAATATTATAATAATAATTATTATAATAATACCGGCACTGCATCCAGTGGCTGGGGGATTTGGGCACTGGCTGGGAATTGAACCCGGGCCTTCCGCATGGCAGGCGAAACACCTACCACTGAGACACCATAATAATAATATTCACCTTTGTCTCCCAGTGACCAATCACTGATCATTGGTGTTTGTTCCAACTATGCACTTCTTTGTTTTTCATTTTTAATTATTTTCTTGCTTCTTTTTATTTAGAAGTAATTAAGGAGTTCCATTCATATAGGAAACTCGGTCCAACTAGGGATTTGGAGGCCAATGGTGACCAGTGTATCTATTCCCAATTTTACGACCGTGGCAGGACCTCCAGTCAATATTCACATACGCACTCACCCACTACGGGAAATTTGGAAAAAAAAAAACAGTTAGCCTAATCTGCATGTCTTTGGACTGTGGGAGAAAACCCACCAAGCTCAGGGAGAACATACATACAAACTCCGTGCACACGGACCCGAGGCGGGAATTGAACCCGGACACTGGAGGAGAAAAGCGAAGGTGCTAACCACGAAGCCACCAATTAAAAAGACTTATTCCATTTATTCCATTTAATTCATGTCTATTCTACTGCTTCTTCTTGTATGTGCAAAGTAAATCATTACTTCATTATACTTGCCCTTTTTTTTTTAAATAAGGGATTTATCATTCTTTTATAACACAATGATTTATATTCTGAAGATTTAGGTTGTAAATATTTTCCATGGTCATACAAGACGTTTTGGTCATACAAGACGCGAATATTTAGCTTATATGACGTCACATGGTGGCTCGTGCGACTTTTAGCGCACGCATTAGCTAGTTTCCCGTGAAACACTCACGCAGCCACTCCACAGTGTGATAATCAGCCGTTGTAACGGCAGCAACGAATATCCACCTGTTTGTGTGATTTAAAAAAAAAAATTTGTTTTCATGCTCGGATTTTAGCATCTAAAACACGTCGCGTGGCGCATTTATCTTCACTCTTCCGTCTTTTCTTTATAGAAAACTAGCAAACACCAAATCGTGGAAGCTAAACATGATACTTGAATAAATGTACTGTATGTTCTTTAAAAAAAAGTTTGTTTTTTGAACGAATATTATCGGAAGTTTATAAGCTTACCTTTAGTGGGTGAAGTGAGACGTTGTTTGCTCCGCTGCGTCTCTCTCTGTCTGTCTCTCTCTCTCTCTCTCTCTTCGTGTCTCTCTTTGTGTGTCTCCAGTTCTCACAGCTGGAAAATCTGACTCGCTCCCACCGCACCATTTGTTTGCCGGTATTAATTAACCCTCAGAAATACACGACCAAGAATGATATGTGGAATGAAGTGTTTAAAACTGTATGAGGCGCCGTATAGGGCTTAAATCAAACTTCACTCATGCACACACACATCAAACACTTGCATACATATATATGAAACAGTCACACATACTGTACATATATACTACTAACTACATATGAAATGCGCGCGCACACACCTTATGAGACATAAAACTGCTTTAAAAACAGAAACAACACAGCCTGAGTCAAAGCCCAGAGCAGCCTGAGCTCCGTCAGTCACTAAGATCGTTAATCACTTGCAAGTGTTTACACGTCACAGATCTGAATCATGGCTTTTTGTTTGTTTGATTGCCAGAAAATACTGTAAAAGAGCAGGAGGTAGAGAAGGAACTCGATGAATAAAAAATCAAAAAGCTAACTAATAAAGTTAGAATCCAGATCACTATGGTCTTTATGAGAAGTGTACATCCCTATAATCCTCTAAATCCAAGTATGTGTAAAAATTTGAGGCACAAACTGAGAGATTACAGAAGGGAAGGATTTTATTGTATAAAACTAAATTATGTTGTACAAGCAATCAAGTAAATGTGGAAATTAGGTTAAAAATTTTTTTTTTTTAAAAGAAGAGGCTTTTACAAAAATGCTGCACAGGCAGAAGGAGACCTGGAATTATGAATAGAAGAGCAAGACAATGTAATACCTATTACAAATTAATATACAGTGACTTATACAGCGTCAGTCAAAATGTATACACACTTCAGGAAATGAAAAATTGTATGATGTAGGCCTATGTGAATATAATATTAATAATATTATGATATAATATTATAATATTATATATATATAGGCGGCATGATGGCTTAGTAGTTAGCACTGTCGACTTGTTAGCACCTGGATTTGATTCCCGGATCGGGTCTGTGTGCATGGTGTTTACACATTCTCCTCATGCTTGCTAGGTTTCCTCTGGGTTCTCTGGTCTCCTCCCACAGTTCAAAAACATGCAGATTAGGCTAACTGCCATTCCCAAATTGCCCTTAGTATGTGAATGTTGACTGGAGGTCCTACCATGGTCGTACAAAATGAGAATAAATACAATGGTCAACATTGGTCCCTAGTTGGACTACAGAGGTTTATGGATGGATGAATGGATTATCATATATAGCAATATATAGCAATACATTTAGTATTAAAATCATCTTTTCCTGAAATGTGTTTAAATTCTTTGGAGAAAGAGAGAGAGAACTGGATATTGATGTGTGAACTCTTGTATCAAAGCCATTTCTAATACAGTTTATTGCGGTAAATATCATTGTGGTGGAACGCCACAGCACAACCAACTAAACCAGTGAAGAAAGAACAAAACTTTGGCTAATAGCTTATAAGTGTGAAAACTTTCTGTGAAAGTAAAAGAATAATTATATATAAAGTGAAAATAGAGACATGAACAAAAGTAAAAACATTGTCAACTAACATAGACATTACAATGAGAACAGTTGTTCATGGGATATTGGCTAGTGTGTTACAAAGTTTATATGAATTCTATTTGACCATTAAGTTGATCAAGGGTCATTTTTATATGCTACTGCTTATTTTTTGTACTGGTAACTGTATGATTTGGTAAATGTAAAATGCAAATGTAAAATGATCATTATTCAACATAACATACCCGCCGACACAGTATTTAAGTAAATTGTAAATAATTTGCAAAGACTAAAAACTAGCAACAACAACAATAATAATAATAATAATAATTATTATTATTATTATTATTATAAAGAAGCAGTACCCGTGGCCATACCTGAAACTTTAAACAATGAACCTTAAAATTTGCTTGACTTTTTGGGACTGAAGCTCTATAAATGTTTTATATACACAATATAAACTTTTAAAAAGGTAATAGCCAACATTGTACATTCTTTTACCCAAATGTATAATTATTTGGAGATGACAAATCTTTGACTTGTATGTATGTACTGCTAAACATTGTTCTGTATCTTGAAATATCTTATCGTTACCTTGGTCATTTTATATTTACACTTCCTGCATCTGTTCACCTGGAAACTGAGCTGTGATCATTTGGCTGAAACTTTGATCCAGAATAGACTTGAGCAGGCAAGAGGTTTTTGCACAAGGGCCTAGACTTACGTTATAGTTCACATCCAGTCATTTAGGAAATTGTAAAAAGAATCTGTGTCTTCAAAGAATAAACAGCAGTAAAATATCTAGTGTATTCATGAATGAAAGTCTTGTACAAAGCAAAAAGAAACAAAACATCATGGTGTGTGCTGTTATAGCATTGTATTTTGTCAAATAAACAAGTTAGCTCATGTTATTATTTACTTTACAACAGCTAAAATCAATTCTTTCAAGGTCAGCATTTCTTTTTCTGACAAAGTTAATAACACAAAAGAAAGAAAAGAAAAAAAAGGAAAAGAATCAAGCAAAGTTCCCAGAAATCTATAAAGCCATCTGTCCTGTTTACTCTCATGTGCTGGAAAACTTAAAATGACAGCTTTTACTGTACAAAGCTCTGACAATGGAGCCTCCTTCCAAAAAAAAAAAAAAAAAAAAACTATTTACCCAAGTGGTATCAACCCTATGCTATAGTACTTTTAAATCTATGTATAACAACAATAAAGTATATATTTAAAAATAAATACTACTAAAATTGCAAGCTATGAACATCCCTTGTCCTATCACTTCAGATACTGTAGCTAATTCTCAATATCATTACCTAACCATACCATAAGTTTTAAACTAGTCCAGTATGTTGGATTTCAATGATTTTGCTTTTGTGAACATTTGACCATTTGACTTACTAAACGGGCTACAAGGTAACAGGTGGATTTGTGCAAGTTTGGTCATATTTACATTTGAAAATTTGGCAGACACCCTTATCCAGAGCGACTTATATTTCTCTCTCTCTCTCTCTTTTTTTTAATTTTATTTTTTTTAAATCTAAGCAATTGAGGGTTAAGCGCCCTGCTCAAGGGCCCAACAGTGGCATCTTGGTGCTGGGGTTTGAACCTGGGACTTTCCAAACTGCAGTCCAATGTCTTAACCACTGAGCCACTCCTTACAACCTAATATAATTATATATTTTTTTGTTTATATTTGTTTTATAATTAATTTAATAGATTTAAAACTTGTAAACATCAGTTTACTTTTTCACTAATATTAGCAAAGTCATCTAAATAATAACTGGGCTCCATGTTATCCACTAATCTTGAATATATAAAAGGTCCAAAGCTTTTTCTTATGACATCATATAGAATTTCTTGAAGTTTCGGTTCTGTTTTTAAATACAACAATTTGTATAAAATACAACAAACACTAATCATTTTTAGTAGGAATGAAGCATCCAAGAGGAGGAAACATTTTATTAATTGTGTTTATTTTTCGAGAGTACTGTACTTTACAAACAACTTTACTATATAAAATAACAGCAGATTTAAAGTGTACTGTATGTCTTGTAACAATTGTAATGCAAACTGGAAAAGCTACTGAACTGCACCCAAAAACAAGAGAATCTGTAAAGCTTACAGTTTCAGACACTTTGCCTGAGGCTACTTTTTCATACTAGACTTTGCAGATCATTTTTGGAGTTGAGCTGTACAAGCAGTAAGAGAACGGGGTGGAAAATCAAAGTCTCTCAACTGGATGCTTTTAACAAGGCCCTGTCTGTGGTTTCTATTATAGGCACACATTTTCCTGTTGATGCATGCTCGGATGAAGAACGAGAGAAAAGCCCAAGGTCTCATGCCAAAGGACACCTGGACAGGAGGATGATGTCATGTCATATGGTAGACACTTTAAAACTATGAATTTTATATAAATATAAATTGTTGACTAAAATATGTGTTCTGTCCAAGTGCAGGATATCGACACTGGCTGTTAAGATGTGCATGTACATATGCATAACATCTACAACCTACTCTAATCCAGTTATGCATCATTCATGCAGTTCAGCCAGTCCCAAACATAATGCTGAAGCCCAATTTAAAATGTGAAAATCTTATATGGCCCACCCAAAAATTTCCTCACCACTCTGATAAACATCTGAGACTAAGATGAAGAACATAATGTTGTTTAAATCTCATGACTTTGTTTTATGAGTTCTGGTTTCTTTTAAATGTAAAGGAATTTTAAACCTAATTACAAAATAGAAAGCTTAGAAAGTGTCTTCGCACCTCTAGGGTCGAGGGTTCGAGTCCCGCCTCAGGCCTCTATGTTTTTTGCATGGTCTCCCTGTTCTTGGTTGTTTCCTCCCACAGTCCATAGGCATGCAGATTAGGCTAACTTCCAGACTGCTCGCAGTGTGTGTGTGAGTGTGTGCCCTGCAATGGATTAACATGCTTGCCTCGAGAACCCAGCGATAGGCTCCAGACCTGCTGCGACCCTGTGCAGGATAAGCGCTATAGTGACTTGAGCGTTATAAATGACCTCTCGCGGCCCACTTGCAGTACCCTTATGGTTCACTAGAGGGGCCGCAACCCACACATTGGGAAACGCAGTTGCAGAGAAACGTCTGTTTTCGCGCTTCATTATACTAAACATGAACATTTCCTTCGGTTTGGATTGCAGTGTGCTCACGGGAATCCAAATCATATGTGTTTATTTTGTAAATGTTGTTTGATGGTTCAACAATTTATTGAGACTGTTATGTCAAGCAGAATGATCTCAATAAAGAGGAACGAAAGCAGAAATCTGGCACAACAGAAGGTTTCAATAGGGGAACACACCCCTGGGGTAAATGCCTGCACTCTCTTAATCACCCACATGATGGCAGTAATAAACCCAAAACCATTTGGAGTGGGAAAAGCTGTAGAATAGGGAGTGGTTCTGGGCTGAGATATTTGTTGTCCTTAGTTATCCATGTACTTGAATAAGGTTACACATGTAGGCAACATGATGAGGAATTTGTCTGGATTGCAGAAGGATATTAATATTATAATTATTATAACATGTGAAAGAACAAAGAATTACATGAAAAAAGACTTCATTGCTGAAATTCTCTAGATTTGTGAATGCATGTTAGAGAAAGGCCATTGAGGTGTTTTTCTGCTGTCTTTTTCGGCTATTTTAAAACTTTAGGACCGCTCTTTTAAAATGGGCTGTTGTTTTGTTTGACCCAGGAAAGACTAGCGAGTTGACACATTAGTTTGACAGTAGTACTGAAAATACAGCAGAAGTTTAAAATGTAGCCTGCTAACTTGCCATTTACCTTAGAGGTGCAATGATGAACATGAATTTAAAACATAATATAGCATTTGGTTACAAATATCAAATGTAATGGATCTGGCTAGTTTAGAAATTTTAGGCAATTATCTGTCCCCTTTTCA
Organism: Clariallabes teugelsi; assembly: GCA_030014215.1. Taxonomy (NCBI): domain Eukaryota; kingdom Metazoa; phylum Chordata; class Actinopteri; order Siluriformes; family Clariidae; genus Clariallabes; species Clariallabes teugelsi. Next base: position 26,758,273 of record JAQMYG010000023.1, on the reverse strand, counting down.
AACAAGATCCCATTTAAGAGGCCTGTATAAGAAAATATTCGTATATTTATCTATTTTTTATATTAGTATATTTTATATTTATATTAGTATAGTAGATATTAATATTATTGGATTGGGGAAGAATGGCTAATCATTGCTTATATTAGTCTAATTCACCTTAGAGAGCACAGGCCTCTTACATAATAAACTGCTCATATGACTGCTTCTGATATGATGAGTAATCCTGGGGTGTTTTTTCCTGCAAGAGTTGTGCTTGTTGTGCTGTTTCAAAGTACTTTCACAGCAAAGTTCCTGATTATTTTCCCTTTCAGTTTGTTGGCCTGCACATTACCCTGTTCACGGTCTTCTGGTCCAGATGTTTCCAATTTACAGTACACGCAAATTCTTCCTTCAATTTCCTTTATCCTGCCCTAACATTTCTTTAACTTTAGTAAAAGATGTATGTGCACACTGTCAAAACGGCTGTTCTTGACATCAGAACAGCGTACGAAATAAGTATTTAAGGAGACAAAAAGGAAATGAGGGGAACTCAAGTTTATTAATCAATGCCATATACAGTCAAGCAAAAAAAAAAAAATCAACTATATTAAATGATATTCACATTATATCCTAGCAGGGTTTACAGCATATATTGAGCTTGCAATCATAATAAAAGCATAAATGGAAAAAAAAATCTCACACTTTACATAATGAAATAAAAGACACAGAGCTTAGCGGTGAGTTCAAATACAAGTATGAGATACAAAAGCTCTCAACAGGAATGACAGTAAATTCAATTTGGCAGGTGCTTAAGTAGGAATTAAAAAAGAAAAATAAATGTCTGAATCGAAGGGGAGATACGAGTATGCGAGGCAGTGCCACCAGAACACCTTCCTAAAACTTTGGTCACTTTTATGGCTTTGATGAATATGGGAAAACACGCTAATCGTGCACAGCCTCCACCGTAGCCTCCTGGAGGTTTCAGAACAGGTATTAATGGAAGATTATGTTTTTCATAGTATCCAGGACACTCCTACATTCACAGGAGGTAGATTTATGGCAAAAACATAGTACATGATTGGCAGTGATATAGAACAATGCATGGTATGCCTGGTTTGGTTAATAGTGCACCTTTTAAGGCCAGATACAAGGTATGACTTTTTAGCCATAAATACAGTTCCAGGGCTACTTTAAGACACGTAAGTGAGTACCAAGCAAAGATTTTATTAGCAGATATAGCCCTTAAATGGCAATACCTGAGTTAGAAGTCTTTTAGGACTACATCTAATTATTTGCAATTTGCCGTTTTTACTGATGTTGAATGCCAGATTAGTATTAAAAAACAAACAAACAAACAAACACCAATGACGTTGGAAAAAAAATACAGAATGCATTTAAAATTTAACAAAAATAATTCTATGTATGCTACAGCACATACCTTTTAGCCAAATAAAAAGCCCAAGTAAATACTGCTGTTAAAAGGATGCTTTAATCAAACCATACCAGATTTTAGAAAGGTGTAAGCATTGCCTTGCATGCACATCCAACATCTCTGTAGGGAAAACTATTACGTTATGTACGAAAGATATTGAGGTTCACAAAAGAAAACGAAGTTGATGCAGCATATATCAGGCTTCTGAGGTACTTCATGTCTACGCACACTTTAGAAAAGTCACCTTTTTTTCTTTAAAAAAAAAAAAAAAAAAATCCTATTATAGCAGAATATACCTCGTCTTAATTTTCTTTTAATTTCTTTGCCCAAGTTTAAAATAGGGCATTTTTTTTAACTGATTAGAAAGTGCAATATACAAATACTGATCGTTCTCTGCAGCATTCACTCAAGTTTGTATGAGTAATTCATGTATAAATTCTTTGCTGTGACTATGAAATTCATCAAATTAAAAATAATTATCACCAAACATAAATACAGGAGATGACAGAACTGAAAAGGCATACGCACAAACACACACACACACACACACCAAACACAAAGTGGATGTCTTTAGCTCAACAAAAATATCAAGAATATTGATTATATTTTCATACCCTTTGTACCTTTCAATCTTGAACCAACGGAAACAGGCCAGTGTATCAGTAGAGCGTATTTTGCAAACACATTTCATTATTAATTTAACAGTAAATTCCCTTTGTAAAATGTTGCAAGGTTAAAAAAATTACACGCAAAACTATTTCAAATAGCTTATTCTCAACCTGCTTACACTTGCTGTGGAGGTTTCACCAAAAAAGACCCTTGTTTTGTTTATTGCAATACTGAAGATTTCTAAAAAAAAAAAAGAAGAATGGAAGCTAATGCAAGCTTTCAGACAGAGCAATGGTGACAAGCTGGTTGGTTAGAAATCATGCTGCCAAACTTAGATTAACATTTAAAAACATTGTACAAATGAACTAGGACTTTTTGACTTTCTGTAGTATTGCAAAAGCAGAACAGAGCCGACTCAATACATGATCCTAAATACGGCATGTCACTACTGAGGATTAGAACCAAAAAATAAAAAATAAATAAAAAACCTCTGACAATCCGATAAAATCTAACTGTGCCCAAATGCCACTCAGTAAGTAACGACATAATCACCCTGTAGGCAAGAGTAATAATAATGCAAGTATTGCTCTGTGTTCACTCACATACACAAAAAAAGAAAAACCTAGGAATTAGGGTCGGGGGATATGGCTGGGGGGAAAAAAATCATCACAAAAATGAAACATCTTTGTGATATATGATAGATATTTTTGCTAACAAGTTTTGCTAATGAATGCAAAATAAACCACTTAGTACAATTGTTTGTCCATTCAGTTGCTTTTTACAGTTTTAAGTTATAAAAACAGTGATAACTGCTGACCATGAAGAATCATCAGGTGTCACTGCTTTTACAGTTTCTTTTTTTTTTTTTTAGGTGCCAAATGCTAGTTTACAGTCCAAGAAAATTCCTTTAACAATTTGGTCCCCTATACATTGTCGCTGTACAAAAAGTTCGATGTTTCGTACATGCCAATATGCTTCCAGGCATCTCAAGCTGATCTGGCCATTTTTTTCTGACCACTCTGTTCAGGACTAACACTCACTAAATGTTTTTTTTCCCGTTTTTCGCACCACTATGTTAACTCTAAAAAGTGTTTTGTGTTTTTCAAATACTCCAACCAGTTCATTCAGTACCAACACTATGCCACAGTTAAAGTCACAGGTATCAGGGTTTTTCTTCATTTACTTGACCTGCATATGCATGATTGTTTTGTTTTTTTTGCACTGTAGTGCTGGAAAATTACTGCCTGATTAGACAATGAATGTGCAGGTGTACAGGTGTTCCTGTTCTTAACAAAGCGGGTGGGAGCAAGCGAGCGTGAGAAGGATAGCACCCTAAATTGTTTTGAGGTAGTTTTTAACATTGGTATAAAAAGCCAGGTTATTAAGCTAGTGATAAAAAAAAAAAATTAAAAAAAAAGATTTTCAGCCTCGTACACAGGAACACTCACTGCAGTATTATGTGTATATACGAGTTATTCGTGATTAGTAAATTCATTTCAGAATGTCCACTTGGAAATAAATTTGAATAACATGAAACAATTGGCAATAAAGACTTAAATTCATTTCTGCCTTTTCTAGGGTATGATGAGCAGTGAGCTCAGCAACTTGGAGCCAAGATTCTTAGATTAAAAGTAGAACCTAGGCATCAGGTGACAGTCTGATATAGTGGCAGTATGTAATTTAATGCTTAAAAATTATATATGTACTAAAACGTAAAAACAACAGAAACAATACAATATTGCCCTAAATATTAACATTTCTTACAGTGCAGCACCTCAAACACAAGCAACAGAAGGATTTGTCCATATGTCAGTAATAATTGCCCAAACACTAAGTCAGTTACACATATCTGAACTGCATCTGATGTACATGTATGTGTATTACTTATGTCATTACGCATCTTTATATACACAATGGTCTTATCAGGAGTAGAGCATATTTATATTTATTGTTTCCTCTCATGTTTATATTTTCAGTAGACTTGAAGACCTTATTCAGTTACAAGCAGAAAAGTTAGAGTGCAAAATTAAAGAAATGGTTTGTAAAAGAGCATTATTTTCAAATGCACAGTTCCTCTAAATGATATTCATTAGCTGATCAAAAGAAAAAAAAAATCTGATGTGTAAAATTTGTGCTACACATTTAGCAATATGGATTATTGGTAAGGATTCCTGAATGCAACAGATTTTCTCTACAAGTTTAACATCTTGTTAAAAAAGGATTATTTAATTTGGTAGTTATTTACCAAATGAGCATATGCCTGCATTGTAATTTTAAAACAGCACCATTCTGATTCCCCTTCAGCTTCTTTATGTTAACACAAAATGCTATGTGCTTGTGCTGTGCATAGACAAAAGGATTATTCTGCCATATTTCAATACACCAAACGTCATCACCTCCAGCGTTATGCCTTTACTAGTTTTGGAATACACTGGACATCGTGAAACTTTTATAAGAAAGAAAATGATAAAATACATGTACAATCTATTTCCAATCAACTCCTTTACATTTAAGAAAAATCTTAAATAGAAAAATCAGTCCTTAAGTATTTGACAATGAAGTTTAAATAAAAAAAAAATAATCATATGACTTAGGACCATAAAACTAATCAAATTTGAACATGTCCAAAAAACTATAAAAGATGAATGGCTAACAAATTAGCTTTTGCATAGTTATTCAAATGTCAGGACGTTTAATCTATGTCTTATCTTCAGATTCTGCACCAATTTGAAATGTGTGAGCATGCGCCAAAAATGTAATACAACCTAAAAAAGGCAGTAGCCACTAGAGTTTTTGGCGATTAAAGAGAACCAACATGCTAATATTTTCAACAATAACCCATTCCACACATACTCATAGTGCAAAAAAAAAAAAAAAAAAAAAACTCATACAGTTTTTTTTTTTCTTTTCATTTCTTAAGAATTGCATATGGTTAAGAGTTCTGAAAATCTAAGGTGCTGGTAAAATTCTAAAAACTATGTAAAGTAAAAGCTGTGATCACTGTCATATTTATAAGACAAAGTAAATTGTATCAGTGAAAACCAATAAAAATGAAGGCCAAGTTGAAGAAAAAATAAAGGGGAAAAAAAGATTTAAATTGTTTAGTTCTGTTGGTTCCTAAACTAAAGGTTAGATATTAGCTCTACAGAAGTGAAAATCTGAATGGAAAATGACAACATATTTTGTTCCAAATTAGCAGCCAGTGGGGTAAGTATGTAAAACATGAACGCATCGCTTGGCCGAACATGACCCTATTCACATTGTGAACGTCCACAAAGATCGGGACCAGATAAGGCTCTTTCAATTTCATTTGGTGAATTTCATTTTAACCATGCAGGTTATCTTTAGCACATTATTATCGTTGTTTAAAAAAATAATAATAATTAAAAACATTTTTTAAAAAGGTATGGCAGTTAATGTCAAAGATTTCAATGGCACCAAGAATAGCCTCTGAACAGATACACCTTTTGGTCATTTCTGAGCTAAGTGACACTATAAGAAAATGTATTCCAACACCACCACTTATGTAATTATGAAGAAATGACTAACGCAGTGATGTTACCATTACATTAGAAACAGGCAACAAGAGGTAGGACAGCTAGCCATTTCCACACAATTACTAATGGTACATGTCCAATGCCCTTAAAAAGTGCATCTGCAAGTTTGGAGACCAGCGTCAAATACGAAAAATAACTAAGTCAAGTATTCGAGACTGAGAACTAAAATGCCCCTACAACACAGTTCTGATAGAAAATGACAGTAATGAATAACGCTGGTAAAACGCTAAAGAAACTCAACCTTAAGAACCAGTTCCATGTTTGATTTTTTTTTTAAAACCAGGATTGTAAATCACGGTAAATAAAACATTTGTTTCCGGAAAATGTTTAGCACCGATAATTTGTTGTGCTTCAGTTACTGTAGGATAACAGTATGCGCTTAAATATTTGTAATCTTTCTTGGCTAACAGGAATAACTCAAAGTTGTATCTAACTGTCTGCTATAATAAAAAATAGAAATATTCTATAGGCTAATACTGCTACGACAGGAAGAGGGTTTTTCTCTATGTACTCTATTAAAGCTTAAAATTACTACAATACACATTATCTAAAATCATTATATACACAAAAAACACACTAAAATCTCTTGGTTATAAATGCATAGGTATAAAAGTTTAAAATGTTCAGCTATCTGTTATTTAAAGTTAAAAATTAAACCTATGGGGAAGCTAATCAACGTTCCAATAACATTTGCATTTATACCAGTAAAAAAAGCCTACAATAGCAGTTCAATTTTAATAAACTGATGAATCATTTGCTAATATATTCCACAATCTTGAAACCCTTTTGCAAAAAATCTAAAACCACACACATATTGGACAAACCCAATGACACTACAAAGCTCTTGAGAAGAGCTTCAAAGCACCAGAGACAAAAGAGTTGCAAAATGGGAGTCCTTAAATTCAGAAATCAATAGAATGGTCAGAAACCTTCAATGTTAAAGGCTATTGCGTTATCACTGACATTTGGGCAAAAAAAATAAAAATAAAAAAGTTAAATAAGGTGCGTAACACATTCAAGTGTAATGTGGCTAACAAGATATCGATAACCAATAAACACTTTCCCCATAATTCTCAAGACCATTAAGGCCATGGTTTCATGAGCCATCAGTGTGTGTATAAGCAACAAACAATATGCAGCTCACCATGTTGGATACATTAAAAAAATTATAATAATCTGTCCATTATATCATGATTCATGCACCACCACAACAGTGTATGAGGCCAATAAAATCACAAGACACTTAAAGTAGTACTCCAGGGTTTGTTAAACCTGATTTCTATCCACTGCATCTCTAGCGTACAGGCAGTTACCACAGAAAATAACTGCAGACTAAAATAATATATGAAAACTTATTATTGACTCAAAACTTGTTTATAAGGAGATGCCTGAGAGAAGTTGGGGCAGGGAAACAGTAATATGAATCTTTAGGCAATGAATGTTGTTGTAAATTCTTTTGTCAGGTATTTGGATTTTAAATCTAAGCTCTATACAATCTGTCTTTCAGGGGATGGGACCATATTTCAGATGCACACAGACACAAGCATGCAAGATCATAAAGTCCTGAGAAAAGAGTAAATGACCAGAATTTGCTTTTACTTTACTACCCCAGTGGTGGAAAGTGGAATAAACAGTGATGTGATGACTGTCTCTTATTTAGAATTGTGTGTCATACACTACAGAGGCAGTAGATAGATATTAGTTTGAAAACAATGGAGTGGTCCTTTAAGAAAGCAACGCATTAGGCTGGACTTGTGGTAGAAATAAAATAAAAATAAATCAGCAGTACATATAGACTAATCTTAGACACAAAATATTAGTACTTCTCCTTACAGTCTAACAGATAATGTTGGGGGGGGGGGGGGGGGGGGTCGTACAAAAACAATAAATAATTAATATTTTTGTTCAGGAAAGGATGCTGGTCTCAGGAACCAGTCCTGTATTAACTTAATAATTACCTCTTCAGACTCCAATAGCTGATTGTCAAAACACACCTCTCATGGTGAGAGAATTACAAATTTTATGACCGATTAGTCTTCCATACCCCCTTATTAAATGTGTCCTTATGATATAAAGGTTTGGTTTCCATTATAAGCACAATCAGTTGGTTGTTACTTAAAAAATAAACTTAATTACCTATGACAGAGTGACTGAATTGAGGACTAACAAAAAGACAACACTTATATAGATTTGTTAATCCATGTGAAAGAAACATAAAAAAAAAAAAAAAAAAGTAAGTACTTGAGTCCTGAAGTTGTGTACTTCTAAGTCAGTGCTGACAGAAGTTCCACAAATATGTTTTTCTTGCAAACTTAATGGTATCGTTTCATTAAATGTTCTACTCCATCAGCCTTGGCATAATCATAATATTAATAATAAAAATAATAGTAATAATAACATAATCCCTAATAAAGGAAGTAAAATCAGAACTGTCAGTGTAAAGGCAGAGAAAGAATAGACAGAAATGTTTTCCTGCAGCTGAAATAAATACCAAAATTAACAAAGACCTTAAATGTGTGAAATGTTGCTAATTAACTATGTGCACATCTGGAGGCCCCAAAGATGAATGGGGCATGTTAAACATACAGACACATGGTGTTTGAGGATATGAGACTCAACTCAGGTCAGGCTCAGGCGAAATACATGGTGCGTAGTGTGTCCTGGTGGATCTGCACAGCTTTAGCTAGAGCCTGCTGGTCTCGACCATTACTTTGGCCTGATGTATGGCTACCTTCAGCACTGTGAAGAGACATGATGAACAAATCAATATCCCAATATACAGTATACAGCCAAAAGTTGTGGACACCATCAATAACACCCATGTGTTTGCTGAACATCCCTTCCAGATTTAGTCCCTTCAGTGCTATATAATAACTATTATATTTAAGTGATTAAATATAGTGATCAACAAGTGATAAGGCCTGTCAGCATTACAGTTCTTTCCAAAGATAATTGGTGGGGTTGAGGTTGGAGCATTGTGCAGGTCTCTTGAAATCACTTATTCCATGTCAGTTCTGGCAAACAAAAATATCTTTGTACACAAGGGCATTGCCATGCTGGGACATTTTTAGTTTCAGGGAAGGCATACAAAGACATTCTATACAACTGTATGCATGCAACAGGTTAGGGAGGATCCACATATGGATGTGTTGGTCTGGTGTCCACAAACTTTAGGCAATATAGGGTATAAGCAGTCAAAAGGCTACTAGACTCATGGTCGTAAGCATTGCACAACACACCGCATTGACCTACGAGCTGAGTAAACTAGTTTTATTTAGACTTATTTAGAATCTTTAATCATTTAAAGATTCTATTCTGAAGCTACAAGTGTTTACATCTTAACTGCATTGTTGCTTTCGCATACATTTTCTTCTATTTTTCTAACCTGGTAGCACAGAAAATAGGAGTTGCCTCTATAGTTTTCTTTTGATTTAAATCCATGAAAAAAAAAATACCACATCATCACACTTTTTTTTTTATCATTTGAAAATCCTATAATGCTGATATCACTTATAAAATATCATCCAGCCCTATATCAAAGAATAAAAAGGTTTAGGACAAGGTTGCATACCTGTCATGTTCCTTGTCCACCAGGTGATAGCGTGCTCGGAATGCCACGAGATGGGCGTAGTAGGCAGGTGCAGGAATGGAGACAGAGCGGGTGCAGCGCACGTAGGTGTGGCACAGCTGGTATGTGAGCACCTGTAGCTCATCAGAAGTAAAGTGGTTGTCGTCCCACAACACATGATAATGGGATGGCCTGCTAGTACCCTGTGAAATGCATCAGTGTGTAAGAGTTGATCCATGTAATAAAGATAGTTCCCTTTCTTAGAAGCAATGTTAACCAATTCAAGCACAGCAAGGTAGTGCAGACATCAGACAAAAAAAACAAACAAAACATTTCAATATTGCATTAGTGAAGTAATTTAACAGCATGGCTTAATTATTTAAGAATGATAGGCAAATGCAGGAGCAAAGTGAAACAGAACAATAAAACAAAGAACATGGAGTACTTTTTCTTACTCTCCCTGCAAATCTAGGCAACCAGATCTGCATTTACAATAAGTATGAAAAAACATAATAGGAATGGCCTGCAGATAATAATATCCTGTGAAGCTTGTACCTGAATACCAGCATGGCTGCAAAGGTAAAAGTCAAATTCTGATGGATGAGTGATTTTTGTGTCAACTGTGGTGCCAGCAGGAATATTCCCACTCTTTCCAACCTAAAATAAACAGAACCAATAAGTTACCCAAAAGCATACCTCAAGAAATATAATCCATAGGATATAATGTTACTGGAGTAACGAACCCTCTCATTCCTGTCCATACAGAAAAGCCTGGTATGATGTCTCTTCTGGACCACTACAAAAGTGATGCCTGGCTGGTAGTCCTTCTCTAGCTTTATACAGGCCTCACGGATTGCCAGTAACTCATGTTGCAAAACCTTGAGAAAAACAATAGTTAACAAATGACTAACAAAATAGAAAGCTTTTAAAGAAAAAAGTCAATATAGATCAACAGTTTACCTGATTGAATTGACCTTCTGAAATGCCATCTCTGTAGTAGATAATACGTGTGGGTTTGAAGCGGGTTGACTTGTAGAACTGGATCAGCAGTTCTCTCACCATTGCAGCCAAGTCCTGAATGATGTCTTGGCGATGCTGCTGAACCCGCACTGTGGCGCAGTATCGGCTTGGGTGGGCATCCATGCTACCAACCACCTAAACCAGACGAGAAGATATTTAGCAAAATGATGATGATTGCTTCTATAACAACAGAAACTTGGTAAACTACATTGTTTCCATAAGTGCATTTGTTTAAATATAACAAAGATCTTGTATAGCACTTCTAACAAGTCTTTTTTATGTCCGTAACTTGTGTGTGTAGTCAAGTTTTCAGTGAGAAGATATTTATTTGGAGATGGATGTGTCTATTGTGTCCACACTTTGTAATATTCACAGGTAAAGTTGTTCCTTTAAAGTTTTTCACATTGGAAAGTTTTAGTGCCATGCAAGTTGTATGTTTGTTTAATTAACTTCATTACATTCAGTGTTTCCTACAGAAATTGATTCAATTTGTGGCTGTAGTTGATAGGGTGGGGGGAAGGACCAATCAAGCAGAAAACAACCAGTGCTCCCACCTCCAAAGTGTCAAGTTATCTTGATAATCAGCGTGTGTTGAGCAGTTGCGAGAGTTCTTCCATGCCTGAATACTGCTCTGTGTGCTTGCAGAGTTTTTAGCCTAATGCATGTGAGTTTTGAGAATAATTCGCTTACAGATTTTTCAGACAATTTTTAGCAGGTTTAGCCATTTAAAAAAACAAAAAACAGAAATGCTTTCGTCCTAGGAGATCGCAAGTTCGAATAAAGCTATCTGTAGCTTCCACTCTCATAACCACACTAGCCAGTCACGGATGTCTGTGAACAAACATGGATTGTGCTTTCCTCCTGCCTCTGTAAGCCAGGATTTGACTGGCGTCACATGTTACTATGGACACAGTCGATACCCTTTGCTAATCCCTGGATGGATTTTATTTGTACAAAAAAAAAAAAAAAAAAACTCTGTCATGCAACATTTTTTTACTTTGAGAGTTAGTTTTTTTTTTTATAAAATACATTTGAATTATCATTTAAAGAAAAGTTACAAAATGCTTTCGCATGCTGTCAATTACAGTTTTTAGAAAGAAAATTAGAATTGGGTGCAAGGAGGGGCTGAGCGAATCAATGTGCTTTTCAATGAAATGCAATTTTACCCGTTGTAAACAAGAAAAAAAAAAGTCAATATGTGGCTGTTAATGTTGATTTTGTGGTGGGCTGCCATAAATCAATTAATGTATGGGAAATGCTAAGATGGAAAAGAGGGACATCATTAATTATAATTGTAAATAAAAAATATATATAAATAATAATAATAAAATTATATATGTGCATTTAAAAAAAGTATTAAATTGTCAATACGGTCAAACTGTTAAGAACATGATGTTAAAGGAAAATAACAGGCATCACACCACCCCCTTAATGGATTGTTTTACGTACAACACACTCGTTGAATCCTATTCCTTATGAAAAATTAAACATTTATTCAGATGTGGATATTGATAATAATTATTAGTGAATTTATTTTGCAGACAACTATGCAACATAGTATAATGTTAATAATAATAATGCATTTTATTTATATAGGCACCTTTCTCATCACCCAAGTATGAGTAAATGTGACTTCTGGTAGAGCTAAGAAGACTCATTAATCTTCACAACATTTCCCCCAATAAGTAAATCTTTAACTTACTGCAGCAATAGAGGGTTTCTTTCCATCTCCTGCAGGAGGATGAGTCACATCTGCACCCAGGAAAATTACAGGCTGCTGGAAAACCAGGGGCCTAGAGAGCAAAGGATCAAAGCATTATTTCAGACTAAAAGCTACTCCAAACTTCCACCATCAACACACCAGACTTAAATTCTATTGATGCAAGATTCTTCAGTAAGACCTAAATTGTGCTCACCTTCCCTGTGGAAGCAGAATGTTGTTGACTCCGCCCAGCTTAACGTTGATCTTCAGACAGAGGTTAGACAATGTCTGTGGAGTGGTTTTCTGGACATTCTTCACCTGGACACACTGAGTGGCCATTCCTAAGACTGTGTCCCCGACACGCTTCACCTCCGCTTTGAGAAGAGGAGAAGACAGGTTACAAAAGATGTAGCATGCAGGACCATTGGTCATTTACATTTGTGTCAGAGACAGAAAAACATTTATCATAATAGTAGAGGCTGACTTACCATAGACCGGCGTCTTCCCTGGAAGAATGACCACGATCAGCTGCAGGCCTTGGTAGGTGTATTTCAGATGTTTGAACATGGGCTCCACACTGTCGGCTCCCTGGGCGTATTTACAAAAGCACGGCTGGCCTTGAATGGGCATGCCTGCGTCACGAGAAATCTTGCGCAGCTGGTCTGTAAACGCTCTACAAGGAACACACAATAATCAACAGTAATAAAAATATTTATAGACATTTACTGCTAGAATAGATTTACATGACTTGGCAACATTAAGTGTTAAAGGTTTTGTTTAAAGTGGCCCATTAGTTGCCCTCTAGATATACTGAAAAACTGAACTCTCAAACTTTTAGTAATTTATACAGAAACTTTAGATTCCACATTGAACGAATCTCTTCACTTGAAAGTGCAAGTAAGTTTTCAACAAAGTGATATTAAAGTTAAAAACATAAGCACAAAAAGATACTTACTTTAATAAAAGCTCAGTGCATTGTCTTTGTGGAGCAAAACAGGCGATAGCCCACACCTTGATCTCTATCCCAGTATGGAACTGCTTGTTTCTCATATCCCATACACCTTGGATGGGGGTAGCTATTGCCTTGTTCTGATAAAAGATGTGCACCATCAATAAGCTATTCACTTGTATATTTCTTAATCACACACAGCTGAATGATCATTTCCTCAAAATGAAGTAAAGAAATAGTTTGTACCCGGCCTCCATAGAGAATTGATGGTGCCTGGAGGACTCGGCCATTTACTTCAGTCATCTCATCTCTTACCATGACCCCAAACTCACGCACGTAAGGGTCACTATTAAAGTTGGCACTTCTCATCTGCAATGTATAAAAAGAAAAAACATTTTTTTTTTTTTATTTTATTACTTGTCAGTTCACCAGCCGTACATTTGACAGCCCTTACACATAGCAGAGAGATGAACTGACCAATTTGCTGATTTCATCCTGGCGGTCAGGTGCTGACCGGGCTGTGGCACGAATCATAGTAGAGGTCTGATTGTCTGTCAGTTTCTTGATGCATCGCTGTCCAGCCACTATGTTACAAACCTAGGAAAAACCAAGATGAGGTCAGGAGGAAAATACATAAAACTCATTAATAAAAGGTTCTCACAACCATTACAATATACTTTGCTAACCTCAAGAGGAAGGTAAGTGTGCTTTTGCTCTTGCCCGACTTGTAAACATGGGAGATGAGGATATCGAAGAATCAGTTTGTATTTATCTTTAAAGTATTGTGCCACAGTGCATTCAATAGTTTGCCCGTTCTCCTGCTGTAAGGGAAACCTGTGTAGCAGAAGAGAGAGAAGTGGTTTTTAATCAAAACAGACAAAACGGCCACAAGGGCCGATTTACACATTTGTGCCGTGTTTTTGTACTTGCAAGCATATGTGGGGAAATGTGTCACACAGGCAACATCCTTGCAAACAGAGTAAATGTGTGTGCCGGTGTTGCATTTAACAAAGCCATTTTAATGTGGATTAATACACTGCATGTTGTGTTCACTTCTCAGGGTTGAATTACTTTCTTACTGGAAACTGAACTGCTCTAGAGTTAAATTTTTTTAATTGAACCGAGACAACAATGATCAAACAGCAGGAAAACCTGTTCTGTACATGTAATCGTTGTATAGTCACCTGTCTAAATAAGGGGAAAACAAATTAACTGAATTCATCCTGACTAAATTTTGCTTATGTAGAGAAACCCTCGGACAAGTTAATTTGGTTATACAAATCCACTTTGTGTTTATTTGCAGAACCTAATTAACCTCTTGGATTCATTACCAATTACTATATCTGGTGCAGGCTAACTCATTGTGAATTTGTAAAGTTGCGTAGTAAATGTAGGGCTCAGATCTAAACATTACTATTTCAAATCTATTTCTACATGTTGAATGGCTAGGTAGTCCCAACAAAGTACGGTATGCACCAAAATATACAGTACTGAAACTTGCGCATCTCGGACGTGCATACGTATTTGCCGATGGGGAAAAGCGCCAGCCGCACATGTTCCCAGTAGTTGTTGTTGGAAATAGGTCTGTTGACGGAGGAAAAAACTCATACGGAAGTGGTCGTGAATGGGGACCGAGTTTGAAAAGGTGGCAGAATACCTTCCTTTGCATACCCCGTCCCATTCCCCTGATCTTACACCACCAGATGACTGCTTGTGTTAGGCATGTTAAAGGAATGTTAAAGGAGTGTTTTCAACTGTGAAGATCCGCCAAGAACTGTGCCTGCATTAAACGAGCAAACCGTCTCCTTTTACAGGTGTCTGCAGCACCCTTTGTTCCGGGAATCTGTGTTGAGACCCACGTGAACGATGTGAACACTGTCTACAGCAAGGCCGTGCCCACACACTTGAAACACTTACATTACACATACCATGGTAAATCAACATGCTAATAGTGTATATGTTAGTTCCTTTCAAAATAAATAAACTCACAGATGACAAGGTAAAATTGTTAATTTTTTCATTTCATTACTATATATTTTGGCACATACTGTATTTGCTTCTTTCAGACTAAATGTGTCCGAACAAGACCAGAAAATGTGAAGATTTCTAACATGCATTAGGAGTGGGTTTCTCTCTTACTCTCAAAAAACAAACTAATCACCAAACCTAAAGCATTAAAATTAATTAGGAGGCCACATGATAAGAACCCTTACGTCTGGTGGCTGGCTGGTCTTCTGGTTACATTACAAACTCTGTATTTTCTCTTCATTTGCCCACAGTGAGTGATCTCTACCTTCAGACCTGAAGAAGGACACAAAGCAGAATAAGATAAAAGTGCTAGTGTGGAGCTATGTAAACACAAAAAAACAGACTTACAAGATGTACTTACCCTTTATCTCCTTAGTGAACTTGACTCTTTGGGAATCTGTTAAAGGCTTCTGTTGTTCATCGATGCTTTTAAAATCCAAAACCTCACACATAAACTCAATCACTGGCTGAGCTTTGTAGAATGCCGTAGCCGATACTTAAAAAAAAAAAAAAAAAGGCAAAGAAATTTTACATTTATATGCCTGCTTCAAGAAAAGACACGTATTACAACATATTAAAACATGCTGACTGGCATTACCATCAATGTTTAGCATCATTTTCCAAAGAGAGGGACGAACAGACTGGTGGAAGCCAAACCAGACTTCCCTTCCTCCACCAAGAGGGTTGGAGCAGCCTTCAGAAGGTGTAAAGAATGAGCGGCCAACAGGTGTGTACCTGGGGTGAAGACAAAGAGTTTGTTTACATTCATTCATTGGCAACATTGCAGTTAGTTACTACATATACTTAAGTAACCTGAAGAAAAATGTCTACCCGAGTCAGTCATTAATCTATTTTTTAAATTACATTTCCTACTGCAAACAAAAAAGGTATTAAATCCCAGGTTTTACATATTTGTCAGTTGGTGGCCACACTTAGTGACTCAAGTCTGTAACTTTACTCCGAAAGGAGTTCTTTTGCACACAAAGTTGTCTTCTTTGAATCTGTCCTTATTTAAGTCATAGATGAAGATGAACACTTTCTCTATAAGCTTAACTATGAAGAAAAATGAAAGATACCAGATTAGTTGCATACATGTGGTGATTAATTACTGGGTGAAAACCCAGGGATTATTTATTGTTTTTATTTAAAATCACGAAAACAGTATCTCAATCTGATGTACACATAATATGCTGTTTAAAAGGCCACAATTGATAACTTCTACAATGAGATAATGATATGATTATTATTGCCTATATAAATGTACTCATAGAAGAATCATCTCAGATTATTATTTAAAAAAATATATATTTCCAGCAGTTCCTCAACAACGACCTCTATAAATATTTATTATAGTTGAGTTGCAAAGATAAAAGATAAAAAAAAGACCAAACAGTGCTCTCTTGTGGTGATCATTAAAAACACACACGTGAAGGTAAGTCAAAACTGCTAATTAAAAACATGCTAGTAAACTGTTAAATTGTTGGACAATGCATTAAACAATACCATATAAATATATGGGAAAATGTTTTTAAGCAAAAATAGTATGCAAAACTCGTAGGAGTCTGATTTAAACATTCAGTGGGAAATGGCAAGACTGTTAAACCAAAACATGTGCTTAAAAAACCAAAACGATTTGATTCTTGAAAGATAAAAATACTTGAACTGACCTCATGGAGGGCAAATGTCTCATGACCACATCTAGAGCCTGAATAGTCTCAAAAGGGATGCTTGGCAGTCGTCCAGACAGTGCTTCATGGAGAGCTTGCAGACTAACACAAGAAACCCACTTTATGGCTACTTTAAAGCTCCTGTCTTTCCCTTCTCCAGGGATTGTCACCTCCAGCTCCACCTACAAAAAAAACATCACAGGCTCATTTGGTTTTACTTAGATGGCTATAACAATTCGTACTAAAGTTAAAAAAATAAAAAAATTTTAAAAAAGAAGACAAATTGTGATATAGTACTCAAACTTAAATCTAAAGAGATTAGAACATGAGTACCTGTACAAGTACCACTCACCTTGTCTCTCCCTATGGGTAAGGGCATAGCCGTGTACAAGTTCTTCCTCCCATCATATACAGGCTTTCGGTCACCAAAGATCTGTGTTTTAAAGTGCTGGACCATGTGCTCAACAATTTCACTGGAAAAGAAAATTGTGTTTTTAGAAAATAATAAACTCATTGTTATTGTCTAACTCTGAGGTCTGATTCAAGGACTTAGAGTTACCGGTTGACCCTGCGTGGGCACTTCTCGGGTTTGATGTCAATGTCGTAATGGTACACCTCCAGTTTGGGGATCTCCATCTCAAAGAAGTTGGCCTGCAGTTTGATTGTCCTACCCATGGTGCCAAAGTCTGGCCTCTGAGGTGGTTTGAACACATACTCTTGTGGTGGTGGAGGAGGAGGAGGAGACAGAGGAGCTGTAGTGGTGATCAGAGAAGATTCGTGAGCTGTAATCGCAAGTATCAACATATTAGAATGTTTAAGAACCAGCTTTATTGGCACATTGTTTAGCAATGAATAATACTTTAATTGTTTGCCCTTACCCCTAAGGAGACAGTGTTTATTTATAAGAAAGGAAAAAGAAAAGAATACAAATCTTGAAATGCCACAGTCGAAAATTTCAGGCAGTGATGGTGTAAAACATGTCAATATTAATATCAAGCTAGTGTATCCTTAGTAATGCATAGACTAAATTCAATTAAAGGAGGTAAGGAGTATGGGTGTAAAAAATAAAACCAACAACCCTATTTCTATATACCCAAGTAATAAAGACTAGTGAAAATATTACAAATAATGTTTTTCTTCTTTTTTTAAATATTAAATAACAGATAAGTCAACTTAGCCTACTCTGTTTACTGAGTGACGATCAGCACGTGTCTGCACGACATTAAGTAACTTCGGTTATTAAATCACCATTACACTGTATATATACAGTAGTACAACAATTAGCTTTAGATTAATCAATAAGCAGATATATTTATATAGCAAATCTAAAACACTGACACATCATTCAGTTGAGTTTGCTGACTAGCAAATTGGTAACAAAATCCGAGCACTGGGGCATCTGGTTTCCCACTTTGTCTTTCAAACAAGCTGAAGTAGAAACGATGTGATGTCTTGCCGCATTATACTTGTTGATCTGACTTTTCAACCCTGAACAAATTGTATAGCTTTGATATTTATGTGACTTTACACACAAACAAATATAAGCACAAATGTAAACACAAACCCACATACATGCCTCTTGGAAAAAAATAGAATATTCTGAAAATTTTTATTTTCATTTGGAATTTAAATTAGAAAGTGAATCTCATTCTAGATTTATTTACATGTAAAATTAAATATTTCAGACCTTTTTTGCTTTCATTTCAATTATTATGGCTTTCAGTTGATAAAAATCTAAAATCCATATATTTAATTTTGAGTAATTTACTATTTATACAGTACAAATAGTGTATCTCTTGGTCTAGTTCAGCACACCGATGAAGACTGCGGGCTTGACAGTTGTCCAGAAGACAATCATCGACCCCCTTCACAAGGAGGGTAAGTCAAAGAACATCACCACCGATAGGGCTTGCTATAGGCGGAGTGCTGTATCAAAGTATATTCATGGAAAACGGGCTGAAAAGAAAGGTGGACAAGCAACACGATGACCACGCAACACGATGACCACAGGCTTAAGAGAATTTTCAAGAGAAGCTGATTCAAGACCTTGGGAGAGCTTCACAAGAACTGAGGCTGGAATGAGTGAGGCTGGAGTCAGTGCATCTAGAGCCACCATGCATAGATGTCAGGAAAAGGGCTACAGATGTTGTCTAGTATCAAGCCACTCCTGAGTCTGGGACTTCATTGGGAATCCAATGTTACGGCTCATCCTTTATCCTTTCAGTTTTACACAAGACGCATCACATGAAAAGACATACAGCACGTCACTTAAAGCCCAAGTTCTAGCTTAAGAAATATAATGACCCCAAAATCAGTAATCTGCAACTTCTAAACTTTCTAAAGGGTCATCAAACAGCTGGAGTTGCAATTGATTTACTTCAGTGGATCGAACCAAACACTCAAAATTACCTTAGCAGAAGTGATCAATGGGGGAAAGAAACACTTGACCATAGTTCTTCCTTCAAATATGATAAGATCTTCAACTTGTATTTAAGGCACTTAAGTGGGACTTGTACAAGAAGCCCTTACTAATGTAATAATCAATTTACTGACCCTAAAAACTAGGGATGGGAATCACCAATCACTTCCCGATACATTATTATGATTCTTGGGTGCCGATTTGATTAAAAATGCAATTCTAAGTATCGCAAATTTAAAAATATTTCAATTCATTATTACATTTTCAAAAAATTTTATTACAATTTTAATCCTTTGTAAAAAATAAAAAAAATTGTTGAATAAGTAATTACACATATCCAGTTCCTTATAACATTACGTTGTTACAATACAAACTGATTTTAAACACAAGAGTTTAACACTTAATCAAGCAGCACATATCTCTATCATCCGCCACAATTATTATTTCTAAACAGACTTAGCAAATAATTCACTCCTACCACACGGGATGAAAATACGTAAATAGTTTACCTGTAGGATTATAAAGAAACAGATGTGTTTTACCTCATCAAATGCCTCCAAAGGTTCAAAATTAAATTCTGCAAGTTGTTCGGTCGAACACTGGTCATCGCAAATCAAACTGAAAACCAGCCAGTTCTGGTCACTGGCTAATCAACTGGTTCATCTCTATTATAAACATAATAGGTTTTTTAAAATGTATTTTGGAGTCAGTGTGGCGATGAATGAATCACAAATTTACACAAAGGACAAATTTACATATCTCCAAATTTACATACCTCCTAACCCAACTACAATAATTTAACAGCAATAATAAAGTAGTTGGTCTTCTTGGTATGCTACAACCCAGCCTAAAATTTCAGCAATTTTTTTGCAGAAATATGAACATACTTGCTTTATCTGGCAAAATACGACACCTCTCCTGACATTGCTAGTGTTGGTCTGACTGGGGCCGGGGATGCCCACACTGCACAATCTGTTAAACACAATGCATCCCTCTGCGTTTAGATCATCCCACGTGTGCTCAAATGTTTCATTAGGTTTGCCCTGTTTCCCCCTTAACACTTAATTGTTAAAAGATACTTGTTGCATGTCAGAGTGTCTGAATCCTTTGTTGTAAAATACAGTCACATTATTTTTTTTATGTGCAGTGAGGGTGATTATGCTTCTTACGTCCGTTTCAGAGAACCAGAGGACAAATATTTAAATCAATTGCTCAGGCGTGGCACCAAAGTGAGGCAATGAAATCTGCATTCCGATTTGTTTCTAGTACATACCGGTTATATAGAAACCAGTGCTATATTGGCAACAGGTTTCGTTAGTCCACTCTACATAAAACATAGGTCAAGTACTATGCTTACTCTGTATAGACACATATATAAGACACTAAACAGTTTTGAGGTGTGTAATACAGACTTAGACAAAAAGTCTAACTAAACATATACTGTACAGACTTACACTAAAAGTCTATATAAAGCATGTGCTATTACAGAAAAATTATTAATGACAATTGTGTGATACAGCCCAAAGCTTTCTTGGAAATTTATTTCCTTATAACAGACTGTCCCAAAGTAAGCCGAAGATTTACCCAAATGTATTAAAGAACAGAATCTCACATGTTATAATAGTTTAAAGTTTTAAAGATTTTAAAGATTAAAGATTTAAAGACTTAATGGCCCACCAAACAAGCTAGTTACTGTCATCACTTACATTATTACCTTTTTATGTTAAAAAGGAACAAAGAAAGTTTCAAAATTATTAATATTTTTTCCCCTTGATAAATAATGCATTTAATCTGTTTTATGGTCTTAGACTATGGGATACAATTTCTATACTAAAACCCACAATATGAGAAATATTGGTCAAACACTTCTAAGCAATTAATTAAAATAGAACAATTCAACAGTAACCTTACACAAATCTGTAACAGCAGCCTCAAAAAAATTAAAAAGAAATAAATAGCCACACTAAAACATACATGATTAGTTATCCAGAGAGAGAGAGAAAGAAATGTACTGGCTAACTGTACCATGAAACACAAAAAGCTGACGGGGGGCGTTCTCAACCCAGCTTATCAGACTCAGAAACGCATCATGTTTGGGAGATACTCGCATGTGTCAAACTGGATCTTAACTTGATCAGGACTGCAGACTTTCTCAACTCCTTATCTACAGACCACAGAACAGCACAAATGTCTAGCAATCTGCCCCACCTAGACCACATCCAACATGTTCACACCTAAAAATTCAGAAGAGCTCCCAAAACTCAAATTTGCAAAAAGATATGAAGGTTAAGGATGTGGTTATAGTTTGTTACACCTTTATGTAGATTGAATCCAATGTTACTGTCCTCATGCTTTCAGTTTTACACAAGATGCACGTTACTTAAAGTCCAATTCTACCTTAAGAAATATAATGACCCCAAAATCAGTAATCTGCGACTTCTAAACCAAGGGTCATCAACCAACTGGGGGTCCTATTTATTTACTTCTGTGGATCTAACCAAATACCCAAAAATACCTTAGCAGAACCTTAGTGATCAATGGTGGGGAAAAAGAAATTTGGTCATAGTTTTTTCTTCAAACATTAAAGCAGTCAGTAGTTGATCCTGCATTACAGTTTATTCACCTAAAGGAATTGTACTAAGAAATAAATGCACTTTCACATGCTTTTACAAATTTTATTTACCCTCCCTGGTCTGATTATTAAAGTAAAGTAGCACCATGGGTTTAAAAATGTTGAAAATTCATGCAGAGAATTAAACAGAAAAATGCGTACTTATTCACATCACATCTCATCCATTTAGAGTAGATGGTGCTGAACAGAAGTAGAAATGTGAATAATAAAATAAAAATATAACCACTTTATACTGTGTGATGTGTCTTAAAGTAATAAATATTGTTGAAGTATTAGTTCTGATCTACACTCTCTTAAGACTGAGATTCTAGACTATGTAAGCTCACAGAAGATCTTTCAATAGTAGATTAAGATCCTAAACTTGTATTTAAGGCACTTAATTGAGACTTGCGCAGGAAGCTGAATGAGTTATTTAAGACCATCAACAGTTTGTTTAAAGCCTTTCTCGCCTCATAAATCTCACCCCGTCCATTAGTACCTTGAGCACCACTGGTCTGCTAATTTACGAGATATAAATCATTGGTATGTTATAAATTATCTTTAACTGAAGATGGTTAAATTGGGTTATTAAGATAATTTCAGCAGAGAATTACAGCAAGTGAGGGTCAATTTGTTGTGGGAGCTAGCCTCACTAATGGAAAGAAAATAGCCTAGCAGCAATAGATAGCTAGATACCGAGGTAGCTTTCATTTTATTTTTTTAACCAGATAACTTTTTATTTCTATACCTTTACTGAATAATACAAAAAACAAAAAAAAAACTCAGCTAGCAAGCAACTCTGGCAAGTTTGCGAGTTAGCAGCATCCACTTGAAAGACTCCTTTAGCTTGCTAACAATAACATAGCAACCCTCACAAACATTCGGGTTTAAAAAACACAAAAAATGAACTCGCCGTTTATTAACTTCACTCGCTCCTGATTTAATGTTCATCGACTTAACGTCTTTGCTAACCCAGTGTGTGTGTAAACAGTTCGGGGATACAGACTCCACAGTTAGCATAACAATTCCAAACTAGCTAGCAGTTAGCCATTGAGCTCGCTCTGTAGCGGTTACTCACCACTCGGTGCTCCGCTCGAATACATTGCAGCTGTTTTAGTAGCAGACCTCAGCAAGCGCGCAGATTATTTTCGCTTTTCAGATGTCGCGAGGTGCATCCGCGAGCACGGAAGTAAACTTATCGGCTACGAAGCCGTTTTTCCACAAGGAAAACAACGTTTCACACTGGAGTTCAACTACGAGACCGCGAGAGAAATCCCCACTCCCATCCCCCGTCACAACACGACATGCTGTGTTCTCGTCAAATCCGGAGCCAGCCATTTCCTACCCGTATTCGAATATACCCCGCCTCTACCATTCAAACATGTCGGCAGTTCCTTCACGTCAACAACGGCACCATATTGGTAAGGGCAAAATTGTGAATGGAGTTAACGTATTTACACCGATCAGCCATAGCTTTGTGACCACCTGCCTATTATTGAGTATGTCCCCCCTTTTTCCACCATAACAGTGATGCATAGTATGTTCTGACACTATTCTACTGGAACCAGCATTAACCTTTTCCTCATTTTGATCTACATTAGCGCTTCTATTGGATCGGACTACAGGGACAGCCTTCACTCTCCATGTGCATCAGTGAGCCTTGGCCACCCATGACCCTGTCGCCACTTCACCGGTTTTCATTCCTTGGATAACTTTTGGTATGTCCTGGCCACTGCAGACCAGGAAGATCCGACAGGCGCTGCAGTTTTAGAGTTGCTCTGACCCAGTCCTCTAGCCATCACAATTTGGCCCCTATCGAAGTCACTCAACTTCAGGAAAACGTCTGTGTAGTCCAATCCAATAGAACAGCTACTCTAGCTCAGATTGAGGAAAAGAATAATGCTGGTTCCAATAGTAAGATGTCAGAACACTTAGGTCATTACTGTTTTTGGGGTGGGGGGACCTACTCAATATTAGGCGGGTGGTCATAATGATGTAGCTGATCAGTGTGATCAACTAAAACTCGCTCACGTAATCACTGAATGTCTATACCACTTTATTCGGTGTACAAAGAGACCCTATGCCAGAATGCTTATGGCATGATACAGGGCATACCCTGGACAAGGTGCTAAAACATCACATACTATTGGCTAATTTGGAATGCCAATTAGCCTAATCTGCATGTCTTTGGACTGTAGGAGGAAACCAGTTTATCCAGAGAACACCCACCATGCACGGGGAGAACATGCAAAGGCCACAGTGCTATCCACTATGCCACAGTGCCACCTGTCAACTAACATTTCCTTTACAAAAAATGTTTCTGTTTAATTAATTGTCGTGACCTTAAGAAAATAAATGTTACCCATTGGAAACTAAATGTAGTAGCATTCATATCATCAACTAACATTTCCTTAAAAATGTTTCATTAAGTGTGGACTACAAGAAAATTTTACCTTTTTTGCACTTTATCTTCAACTATATATTTGTTAATTGTAAATCATCACTAGATCGTCTTTCTTGTTCACATTGTTTATTACATTTCATCATTTATCTGCCAAAGAAATTAATACTCATCTTAAGGTCATCATCTCGATGATGTGAAGATGAAATCTGAAGATGAGTTTGGGACAAGTTGCTAATCTTCTCCCTTTGGAAAAACTTACAGTAGACTTACAGAACAAATCTGAACTATTCTGGCAGATATGGAGGCCAGTGTGGTCTGCTTGGGATGCATGTGGTGACTGGGGACAGTTCTACTTTACCTTGAAGACGGTCCTGGTCTTAGCTTATGCAGACAGCTGTTCTCAGAGGACTTGTGATTGCAGTCGCTCAATAGTTCAGAACTGGAATTTCCTACATTCTATCTGAGCCTCCACTGGACTCCGTATTAATTTAAAGACATCAAATGTTATATTGAACTTCCAGCTGCCTAACACACCATATGACTGCACAACAATTCCCACTATCCAATCTCACCTAAATGAGGATGGATTCCCTGGTAAGTCTAGTTTCTCTCAAGGTTTCTTCCTATTTCTATCTCAGGGAATTTTTCCTTGCCACTGTCACCCTTGGCTTGCTCATCAGGGACAATCCGATCATTTTGATTCATACATATTTTCCCACATTTCATACACATTTCCATATTTTCATTTGATTCTGTAAAGCTACTTTGCGACAATGACCTTTGTTAAAAGTGCTATACAAATAAAATTAAATGTAAATGAATTGAATATTGTTCCCTTTGTGGGATTTACCTGAACAATCAAAACCCTAGTCCTGACTTTTTTCTTTTTTCATTTTTCCTTTTTTCTCCCATGTTTTTCTTTCACTGGACTGTCTTGCCCTTTGGCCTTTCCATGATCACTCTTTCATACTGACAAGATATTGTTTAATGTGTTTAAACGCTGGTGGTGTCAGATCTGTTATTTTGGTGTTAATAAAAATCAATAAAAATACAATTTATTAAAAAAAAAAAAAAAAAAAAAAAGTCAACTTTTTCAGTTGAATTTATTGCCGTGACCTCATGCAAAATGTTACACATTGATTGGAAGTTAAAGGTAGCATATACGCTATTAATGTAAATTATCTTCCAGCACAAAGCTATATGGATCATATTGGTTTTCTCATACTTAGAAACTTCCTTAAGCATTTACATGCAAAAGCATGCAGGCAGAATTGTCATAATCTTGTAATAGCCTATTATGCATAACGTTGATTTAATAATTTGTTATAATTCTTTTCATCAGCTTGGATAATTTTTATTTTTTATTTTTATAATATTAGTAAAACTCGCCTAAGTTTTGTCTTTTCGTTGACTTTAATGTGCAATCTATGAACAAAACATATAGTTCATATGCCATATATTTAACTAACAGGTTTATGATGTCTGGGCAATTAAGCTGAACATGAACTGAGTGAATCAGCATTCAATCAGCACTCCCCAGCCTGTATAAACAGATTTGCGGTTTACGGTTTAATTTGCTATATTCGTGCTAATATATCTGAAAATATAACGGCTGCACTTTATAATAAGGCACTCTCAGTGCAGGAGGCTGACTAAAGCGAGCCAATACAAAAGCAGTGAGGCTATTGTGCAGGAGGAGGGATTAGTCGTTATACGGGTGGGGAAATTGACTCGTTTGAACTCATGTGACGTCAAACATCGTAACCCTTACTAAAAATTAAAGCTATAACCTAACACTCTTAATACTGTTAATAAACCGTGATCAGATAAGACCCGTGTTGGTAAATCCACCACAATAATGACATACCCTAAATAGATTAATTAGGAGTACTCAAAGAGTTTATGTGTTTCTCTTGTATTGTTTTGCGTTCTAAAGAAATTAAGTCTTAAGTGGTTTATTCACGATCCATTAAAGAAGCTTAGTATAAACACACAGCAGAAGATTTTCCCTATAAAGCTGCTAAAAGAAATATTAGCATAGTGGCCAATATAATAAAGTGATGGATTCCAATTTTTTTTTAAACCAAAGATTTTCATTTTTCTTTTCGTTACTTTAATAAGAAAATATACTCTTTCGATTTATTGGAAATTTATTTGTGTTGATTTTTGTAAAGTATATGTGAACAGGTAGGTCTACTGGAATTTGACCTTTAATTTAGACTTATTAATATTTAAGTGATATTTTACGGAAAAATATTTTTATTTTATGTATGACATAATTTTGTTTGTGTCGGACAGTCGTGCCTGACATATGCATTTTAATTTCTTATGCGTCTGCTTAGAGCT
This sequence comes from Clariallabes teugelsi, assembly GCA_030014215.1. NCBI lineage: Eukaryota > Metazoa > Chordata > Actinopteri > Siluriformes > Clariidae > Clariallabes > Clariallabes teugelsi. The sequence goes on along the minus strand of JAQMYG010000023.1, from coordinate 26,731,982 downwards.
ATTTTTTCCCCCACCACAAGGTGGAACTATTTTACTGTTAGTTTGCATTTGGTCCAGGCATCTCTTGCACCCTATATGAGGTCTACTAGGAAAAGGATTTGCTAGCTTATTTTACACAGTAGCCTGTTTGTAGTTAGATACTTTTATTTTTAATTTTAATTTTTAAATTTTTGTCTTGGACAAACATTTAAAATTAATAAACACAATGTCGATCTTGGTAAAGCGTGAATTACATGCACTTTGCTGATATAGCCAAAGACAACGTGGCGCCTTTAAGAATATTGCTATTAAAAAACAGAACAAATATATTAATATATACATTTCGATAACTTCCATATATATATAAAATTAATATTCCATTTTTGATCTATTGTATTCTTTATTTATAAACACTATGCAGTTTAAACCTTTGAAAATGGTTTATTTTCAGGATTACAGAGTTGTGGCTGTTGTGTGTGCGTTTTGGCCAATGGAGCTGGATCGTGGATCCTCCCTGCAGTGCGTAACAGCGCAGCTGAGGATTTAACCAAGTCTTTGCTCCGGGGTTTACAGCAGTCAGTCTTCAAGAGAGCGCCGACGCCTGCACTTACGCACACTCACACAATCAAACGCACGCACGCACGCACACTCACACACACACACACACACCAAGACACACCAAGACACACACCCACGATGGCAGTGTAAACTTCAGGTCCGTAGAGAGTGAGGATACGACGCTATGACTGGAGTATTCGACAGAAGGATTCCTAGTTTCAAACCTGAAGATTTCCAGAACGCCTTTCAGCTTTCCACCATGCATCACCCGTCTCAGGAATCTCCCACTCTTCCCGAGTCGACAGCCACGGATTCAGGCTACTACAGCCCCGCCGGAGGGGTTCACCATGGCTACTGTTCACCCAATTCCAGCTCGTATGGGAAACCTCTGAATAGTTATCCGTACCAGTACCACGGAGCCAATGGACCTGCTGCTGGAAACTATTCCAAATCTTACCCTGACTATGGCTCGTACCCGAGTTCTGCCTACCATCACCAATATGCAGGAACCTACAGAGTGCAATCACAGCCGAGCCCACAAGGTAAAACTCAGCCTATTATATATTTATATTATTTGTTTTGTATTTATAATAATATAATTGTGTTCAACAATTTCAACAACAATTTTGTTTCTACAATTCAACTGAGTCCAATACGGTTTTGAAAGCAAGCCTTTGTCCGAGTTTGGGAGAATATCCGATTTTCAGTCAGCATATAGAAAAATTCGTTCGTTTTTCGCAAATATAACCAAAAATGCAGAAAACAGTATAGCACGTAAGTGCCATTATATAAATCGTTATATTATGTCTGATTTTCCTGAACGGAAAACCTCAAATGTCTCCTCACCATGCTGAAATGTTTCCCCTTCCTGACTGCTTTTATTCATGTCTGTTTTTCTTTCTTTCGGATTCGTTTTAGAGAAAGAGACTGTCGAGCCAGAAATAAGAATGGTGAATGGAAAACCGAAGAAAGTCCGCAAACCGCGCACAATTTACTCCAGTTTCCAGCTGGCGGCTTTGCAGAGACGCTTTCAGAACACGCAGTACCTGGCGCTGCCGGAGAGAGCCGAGCTCGCCGCGTCCCTGGGGCTCACACAGACACAGGTCTGCTCACTAGATCGTAAAGTCACAATATTCATTATTTCACTGAAATATGTGAAACAATTAGCAGACAATTCATTTGTAAATATTGCTATCAGTAAATATGACGATTAGACATGTAGCGCTATAATGTTTCTGATATTATAATAATAATTATTATTATTATATTATTATTATTATTAAATTGTTTTCTGTTTTACTTATTTTTGTTTCGCTTTTGTATTTTCTTCGTCTGCAGGTGAAAATTTGGTTTCAAAATAAAAGGTCTAAACTGAAGAAGATTATGAAGAACGGAGATCTGCCTCCCCCGGAGCACAGTCCGAGTTCCAGCGACCCGATGGCGTGTAACTCCCCTCAGTCTCCGGTTGTGTGGGACTCACAGGCTCCTTCCAGACCTCACCACCAAGCCCAAAATATCAACACAGCCACCTCCTCATTTTTGGAAAACACCGGCTCTTGGTTTTCCTCCTCCGGTCCGGTGAATTCCCATCTCCAGGCCCCCAATTCCTTACAGCACTCTCTGGCTCTCGGATCAGGAACGTTGTACTGAAATTTGTGCTAATACTTACTTGGTTGTATCGGACTGATGTTTAATTTTTTTCCTTTCTGAAGAATATGCAATGTACTGATTTGCCAGTCACAAAAACGTATATAATGTGTAAATGTGTGCATGTAATTTATTTGCATCTGGAAGACTTATTAAATGTTTTTCATGGACTACAGACCCACACATTCTCAATGGTGCCTTAAATCGAAACCTCACCTCTTGTCATATCTGGACGTGCCATATAATTAAGAGCAACTTACAATAAATATAGGAATTACGTGTTTTCCTTTAAATTTCACATTCTTCGAGTCTGTCATATTTTTTACAGTGTTAAATAGATAATTTATGTTAAAACGTAATACTTTTTTATTAGATCTCTCGCCATAAATATCTGATTTTTATTTTTTAATGACACGTTTAAATTTTTTTATTTACTCTTGTATTTGGTAAATGGATATGAGGTAGTCCGGAAATCAGGATTAGACTTGAATCACAAACGACAGGATCACATAAATTATATTAATGATGCAGGAGACATATACAGATATAGGTCTATAAAGTCTAGAAGTCCAAGAATGCAGTTATTTAGCAAACTAGCCTTATGGAGTTTTAACATTGCTTCTGGCTGCGTCCAGTTCTCATTAGCACAATACGGTAGATATCAGGAACAACAAGATTTATTAGAATAGTGTTGTCTCAGGATTTATTATTATTATTATTATTATTATTATTATTATTATTATTAGTGTTGTTGTTGTTGCTGCTGCTGTTGTTATACAGTACAGTAAAAAAAAAAAAAAAGACTTAACTGCGTGAACTAATTATCAATCTACGTAATTAGCTTTAATAGCTTATTTAGTAGACCTACCAGAGATAGTTTTCCATCCGTTACGGTCAACATAGCCTATAAATATTGAAGCCATTTTAAAACAATACACTATGAATATCCCGAATGTTGTAGACATTTCAGGATTTAAAAAGCATGTAGTTGCGAACATCTGTCTGTCTGTCTGTCTCTCTCTCTCTCTCTCTCTCTCTCTCTCTCTCATTTTGAGAATAATAAACATGAAAGAGATTGCGTATAAGAACTCAGCCACTTTCGGTTAAAACTCTCTTCTTATACCGCATAGGCCTAAATCTTGGAAATATGAATGATTAATTAAAACTCTACACCACAAGTGCGTTGCAACAAAGCATAAACATCAGAAAACATCTATACATATAAATATTAGGCTTGTTTCTGATACTGGGTTTTATTCCTACACAAGCACTTACATGGTGCCTACAGATATAAATATTACAGTCTTATTCATTTTGAGTTTGCACTTTTCGTATGTGCTCGTTACTATTCTTTAAATCACATATGCGCGCGCGCGCGCGCGCGCGCCCGCACACACACACACACACACACACACACACACACAAATTTAACTCTAAAAACAAAAGCATTAATTTTGACTAAAGACGGCAGTAGGCTACAAAACGACGGAGGGAATGATAAATATCATACAAGCTGCAAATTCCTGATGTGCACGATTTACACAAAATAAAGCTGGTATTAGGATTATAATGTTTATCCTTGATTATCCTCTAAAGCATCCAAACACACACACACACACACACACACACAACCACACACTTATTTCCTATGCCATTATATCGAGAGCCTTGTTAAATTCCAACTGACCATTTTCCACTCAGCGAATCCCTCCGCAAATGGTGTATGAATAATGACAGTTAGCTTCAACTGTATAACGCTCAACAATAATTATACTTCCACCAGGATTAGGGCTCCATTATCATAATCTGGACATTTACAATTATCTATAATTTGCAAAGATGCGCATGGTTCTTGATTGCAGAAGGCTTTTTCTGGCTCACCATCGCTAAACAGTGACAGTAATAACGGTTAATTTTGCGGCCAATATATAAGAGGTGTCGAGCTGTGGAAAACACTTTCACACCTGAATTTGCTTACTCAACCACGAGCAGTGCATGGGACTGTCCGTATTCCCTGTGGGATCTGCACCGAAACCACGGATTGTGTTCGGCTATAGAGGTAAGCAATATTTGATGTCTAGATGAGCAGTGGAGTAGCAGTGTGGTGTGTGAAGCGTGCTGATTCTTGTTCACAGTGCTGAAGGAAACAGGAATCTTTCAAATGCAAACCCGTCGTGTCAAGTAAACTACTACACCTCTCTCTCTCTCTCTCTCTCTCTCTCTCTGTTACTCTCTGTCATCTGTCTATCTGTCTCTCTTCTTGTCTTGCTGTCTAGTTCTCACTTTGTCCTACCCTCATCTGTTTCACTATTGCTTGTCCCATTGTTTATCTGTCTCTATCCAGTTACATTTTCATCTATGTTTAAAAGTATATATATATATATATATATATATATATATTGTTTTTTACTATTTTTATTCATAAGTTGCGTAAACCTTGCGTAAAGACTTGTGACACAGGGCCTACAATATTACACCATCTCTTTCCATAAATGCAAACTATCTAAATTAACCATACCAAATGCACTCCGATCAGGAAAAAAAGTGTTTAAAAAATCAAGCTCCATTTGTGCGCCTGCATGGGGCATCCACAGGTTTGACAGCTGCAGGGGCTTCTCCTCTCCCCCATTCAACACTGTAATTTCAGATAATATCCCGAGCGTTCACCCTTGTCAGCAATTTGTACATGAATAACCGAATAATTTCGTCTTTTTGTTTCGTCTTTGCTACCTCAAATCCAAATAAAGATGCCTTTCAGTATTAAAAGTGGTAGAAAATTACAGGTAATTATCTTTGACGGTAAAAACGCTGTAATCAGCGGGCTACATCAAAAATTACCCTAATTATGTCTGCATTTATGAGAATAGGAAAAAAAACCTTCACTTGGATAAAACCCATAAATTGTCCCAAATATCTCCTTCATATTGAACGAGACTGCAGCTGGGTGCTTTGTTCAGGATCGATCCTGTGGCGAATGGTATTCAGCGTTTCGCACATCAAGACAGGGAGAGAGGGGGAAAAACATTTTGTCAATACTGTAATGATTGAGACAGAGTAGATGGACAAGATGCGGTTCTATATTATAGGAAAAACTCGATGAGAGACGACCAACTATGGTAAGCCATTTTGTTACTGCTTCTTTAGATTATACCACTCCGTATATTCACTATAGGCCTATAACACAAAGAGTAAGGGTTATTTTGAATGAATCTATGCAAAAGGAGAAAAATAGTTTACATCTAAAGAATAACATTTAATCAACGCTAAAGACTTAATTAACAATGTAATCTATTTAAGAATAAAAACAAATTTAAATAAAAAGGTTATATCACCCATTCTAATGTCACCAACGTTAGGCAAAATGTCGGTAATGTTAGACAAAATGTCGGTAATGTTAGGCAAAATAATTAAGGGCATGACGCATTTATTGAAGCCATGTTTTTACTCGATTTATGACAAAACATAAAAAGTAATTTACAACTAAAATTAGACAACATATTTACAAATTGCTTTCTTTTGCTTGATGAAAAACATGTAATCATAACGCAAAAACAGCAACTGTTTTTTGTTTTGTTTTTAGTTCGTTTTCAAACGTGACACATGTGTTATTTAAAAAGGCGTCATTGTCTCTTTCCGCTTCCGCTTTTGTCCCATGCTGGTGATGGAGCAATGTGTTTACAAGTCAACAGATATAACAGTATTGAAGCAATCCCATATGTGTTGCAACAGTTTAGATCCACTTTCCGCCACGCAAGAGATCGTTTATCCTTCCATGAAACTCCCCACAGGAAAAATGTCTTCAGTTTGTATTTTACAGATGGCAGTGTGGGTCAGTTTTCTTCTCACCGCGCAGCGAGAAACTAAACGAGGGTCAGCGACAAGGCCTCGGGCCTATATCGCCGGCGATTCGCAGCCTATCTCTGCATAGAGTCTTGATGAGGTGAGGAGTACCAGTGTGAATAGCCGGGCATGTAGCTGTTGGCAGACATGTTCACTCCCTTGGAAGACGCGGACACGTCCCATATGGGAGGGATGGCTGGAGAGCGCGGGGAGAGACCTATGGATCCCGGCAGTGGGTCACTCTCGTGGGGATTACCACCTTGCTTCAGCAACTTCTTAAACTTCGACCTTTTGTTCTGGAACCAGATTTTTACCTGAAATACACAGCAAACAAGCACAGACGATTTGTATATTTTTCATATGATCTGTGATTTAAACCACAGAACGCAGAGCGCAGAAAATGCTGGATTTTGCAATAATTCAATGCAATGCTATGGTGTGCCAGAAAGTCTGCATCAGGATGTAGATGAGAAGCTCACCTGTGTCTGTGTGAGCCCTAGGGAAGCCGCCAGCTCCGCGCGCTCCGGCAGGGCGAGATACTGGGTTTGCTGGAATCTGTGGTTTAATGCCTGAAGCTGTAAACTGGAGTAAATCGTCCTCGGTTTTCGAATCTTTTTGCCTTTCCCGTTGAAACGTATTTCTCCGTTCTCGATCACTGTTGTTTTCTGCTGTTCTGGAAAGGGTAACATTGCGTTGGTAGGAGAATAATTGTAAGATTTTATTATGCATTATGGCTAAGCAATTTTTTTTCGGCATGATCATTATGCTGGATAAAATAACCTTGAAATCCGACAATTAAACTGATATTTTAAAATAATTTTAATAATGGGATGCTAATTACAGATCACTATGGATAGGGATAAAATAATTAATACATAATTAATCTTTTTTTTCAGGAGCGCATTGTTATTTTTTTAAAACAGAAACGTAAACAAAGACTAAACGCCTGTCTCTATGTTGCAAAACGAAACAAAGGACAATAGGTGCATTTGGCAGTGCAGTACGTCGTAAATACGAGCACAACTGCATCTGATTAATTTTATTTGCGCGATAATTCGCACATGTACATTGATTTGTTTTGGGGCGCAAACTACTGATTAAACAAGACTGAACAATAAAGCAAAAACTAATTTGGCCTAATTAAACATTGCGAACGAATGAATCAGTGTAGGAATGTAAAAGTGCGCTTACCTGTGTCTAACCTCGTCTGTGTGCCGGCGGCGTTATTATGGTAGGACGGCAGGTATGGACTGTGGTGCGGATGGCTCATGTACGAGTATGGTAGCGACCTGTTATACGAGTTTGAGCCGGAATACGGAGAGTTGTCGTGCTGGTGAGCGTGGGAGCCGGAATGGAGGCAGTGGATCGGGTAGTGGCTGGCGGCCATCGACGGAGAGCTCTGCTGCGAGTGTGACTGCTGACCAAACTCCATGAAAGCCGATTTTGACGAGTCCTGAGCCTCCAGACCGTCAGCCATCGTAGTCATGGTCATCATCAAATTTTCTGCCTTGAGAGTACTTACTCCCCCCTCCCCGTCTCTCAAGTCCAAATGGATCCTGTTGTCGTGTTCTTTCCCCCTTGTTTAGGGAATGCTGCGTTATTACTCCGAAATGTCCCCCTTTTCTCCCTTCCGTTTTTTCTCACGCGGTGTGGCGAAAGGTGGGCTTGAGGAAAGGCAGGAGATTATAAGGTGGATTCTGTTAAATTTGAGTCCTTGCTTCTAGACTTGATGCAGACACTACAAGTAAAATGGTTTGTCTCCAAAGGGCAGCGCCTTCCTATTGGTCACTCAACCTCACGTCATCAGTTCTCTGCTTAGCTGAGACTTTACAGCGAGTTAACCTATCTTAACTGCTCTATGAGGAGGATAATAACGGTGGGGTATCCCTCGGACGTTCACAAAACAATTACTTGTAAATATGATTTTAAAGACAATAAGAGCATGAAAGCGATAACCACAATAATAAGTTACACCAGCGTCTGGTCTGATTAAGTCGCATTAATGACCCACTGAGCTGATGATCAGGGTAGGCTATGTTACAAATGTGTTAAAGTTGGCACTATAATTTTACGAATAGAGCAATCGTTTAGACTCTTGCGAAATATGATCAATTATTAGGAGAGTAATCTGAACACTTCCGTAACGAATTTGTATAAACTTGTTAACTGCGTAATTACGCGATGCGTCCCGGCTCTATCGTAATTACTCACAAGTCACAGTCCAAGCCTCTGTCACTGGATGTCCCGGCTAACTGACAGCATTTCTCTGCTGCAATCAGGAGCTCGTTACAGTTGAAAATGTATGTAAATTGCACATGCAGTTAGTGGTTTGGCAAATCGCGTTCACATTATAAACCACGCTGTAAATACACACTACAACGTTCACTTAATTCACATTTCACATCGTTTCATTTTTATGGTCAACACGTTCCTTCATAATATGGCGTTCATTTACTTTAAATGGTGATGGAAAAAGGTAATTATAGTCGCAATCAGTTATATCCAAATCCTATTTGATTACCCGCTACACTGTATTTAAATTGCTTCAATAAAATTGTGAACAATTCATCTGTAATGATTATGGACGAAGTTTATTTTTGGAGGTGGAATAAAAGTAGATATAGCATAAATTATCCGCTAATTATACGCCAGTGTCGCCTCAATTATCCTCTTATCAAAAATGGTCGTCTAAATGCAGCGTTTAGGTTAAATTTTCTCCCTTTCTGTAACTAGAACTTGGTACCTTGCTATTATTGCCAGGGTTGTTATTTACTTTGCGGGATTTAAAAGTGCACAAGCGGCCTGGATAACCACTCTCCATGAACGGACGCGCAGAGACACAAGGCCAGCTCATTCAAAAGCTTGCATTATTGGATTTTCCACTGATTTCTGCTTGCAACAAAACATTGCTGGAATTTGTATTAAGACATTATGACAGGTAAGGGACAAGAGCTTGTATAATTTATAGCAGGTTAGTTATGGACCTCGAAATTGGCGGTCGGATTTAAAAAAAGATATTTTGCCTTCAGCAGCTGTCATTTTAATGTAATAGTGCATTAGAGACTCTGTTCGAATCAGTTTTTCGATTTTTTTTAAACAGCGTGAGAAGGAAACCAGACCCAAACAGACCTATTCTCTAATCACCTCTAAATGGTACAAACAAAACTTCCAATTCTGCTTTGTTGCCTGCACGTTAGGTGTGTAATAGACTGAGACGTAGCGGTTAATTACCAATTACTGTTCAATGGAAGAAAAAAACATTTTAATCATTTTATTTGTTGCACTTCTAATATATTCTTAGTGTATATCTTATATGCTCGTATATATGTTTGCTTATAGTATGTAAGGGTTCTCAGTACTCCATATACAGAAGAAAGTTATGTTGGTTGCAAAAGATTTATATTATTCTTTAAATAACGTTACTGACTGGCCTGAACCAAACACAGCCATTATGGATCATAGTTTACATAAATAAATATTTTATTCTAGGCTTACATTTAAGACTGTAGGGCAGTTATGTACTGTGAGGCCTCCGCTATATAACTATGGCGAAATAACATTTAGTTCGTGCCAAGAACCAGAATAGCTAAATAAAATATTTCAGCTATCAAACAGTTTTACTCTCAAGCAGCTTCTATTTGGTAATTTGTGTTTATTCGATACATAAGTTTTTGTTTATAGTGTCATGTTCAGGTAAAAAAGAGGAAAATTTAAATCATTGACTATAATATCAACAGATATCAGAATTTATTATAGGCCCAATGATAAGGAAACCAGAAACAAAAATATAGCAGCAGCAGAAGCAATAACATTAATACTACTAATAATGAAACTTTTTAAAATTAAAATTATTATTATTATTATTATTATTATTGTTGTTGTTGTTGTTATTGTCGTTGTTGTTGATGATGATGTACAGATATACACTGTTAGATTTAAAAGAACTGACGTCTATTAGGCCTAGTGTGTACATAGCTGTGTGCTTGCAGTCTACATGTAAACGAGTGTTAACACTGGTCATCTGAAGAAAAAAAAATCTCCAACGAAAGCTTGGAATTTTCTAGCAGCTCCTAATCGATTGCTTGAATATATTCGGATTGTGTGCAGTTTATTTCAGAATGTTTAGGATAGGTTATGGGGTCGAAACCGTGATGAAAGGTTAATGCGTGTCTCCGCTGTGAAGTTCAGTCCCACATTGACTGTAACGCCACCATGCATGAATTCACATCACTGCGGGGGAAACGATCTGGCGCGGGAAAGCTGGGCAAAGGATGACTTTTCATCAGCACTGAAATGACTAAAGTCATGTTTTATAGCTTCATAGCATAACAGTCGTTATACCCGAGGTTATCAGAGTGACTTTTTCCAGAAACCCCGAACTTGAACAAATGCGCATGCGATGGGCAGTTGGAATGGTTTCGCGCTTTGTTCTGCCAATTCCTACAAACGAAATTTATAATATTTATTGGCTTTAAACAACCAGTTCTTAAAACCTAGATATTAGACACACAATTGCTGTACAGTAGTAGTGTTTAGCGACACATGCTGTATTTGTCTTCCCGTTTCACAGCCTGCATCTGATGAACAGAGTGGCCAGGTTATATGAAATCACTTGAACTTACACTGCACCTGATTATTTAAAATAACATGCTAGAGATGCTGCATTAATGTTGTAGCACTATATTAATTTTAAAAAATGCAATAAAGCTTTATGTTCACCTCGTACATTAGTTTTTATAATTTCCTAAAATTTCACAAACCATATTTCCTCCCAAAAGTATTATATATATATTTATTTATAAAAAAAAAAAAAAAAAAAAAAAAAATATATATA
>JAQMYG010000023.1:26691885-26708028 GCA_030014215.1 Clariallabes teugelsi | reverse complement strand
TAAACACACACACACACACACACACAGATATATATATATATATATATATATATATATATAAATAAGCTGATCAGCTTTAATGTAATCAGTGATATTATTTCAGTTTGATGTCCATGTCTGCCTGTCTTTCTCTACTCTGCCTACTCTATTTATTAATGCAAAGAAATCAAATTTTGAATATCCTACGTTGTATTTCTTTTGTCATCAGCCAAATACACCCAAATACACTCCCTGTTTAAAGTAGATTGTGAAATCTGGCACATAACTGTTCAAAACATCACCTTTACTCAACATTTTGATTTTAGCACATAACAATGTCAGAAATTACAGACAGACAACAATACAGGCTGGTTTCTGGTCCCCCAATGTATGAAATGTAAAGATATCATTGAAAAAGTGAGTTTGGAAAAGATCTACTCACCAGTCGAGGGTTCTGTAGCCTTTTTATAGATTACCAGGGAAAGGACAACAGTGAGTAGAGATTGCACTCCAGCCCAGGTGAATCAGCCAGCCCCGCCTCCTTTCCACACAAACAGGGGCTGTAGAGTGAGCGGGGTAGTTTGCGCTGTGTGTGCGACAGGTTAAAGTGAGAACAGTGCATGCCACCTTGACAGTCCATCTACATTTTTGTGTTGAGCTCCGGCCCTGTGAACTATGGAAAACAAGAAATCCTGCAGTGAGAGAAACTACCTTGTTATGTGGAGGTTGATATTCTTCGCCCTTGCCAGCCACTGTAAAGGAGCATGATCTGTTAGTGACTTAAAATGCCACCCTTGAAGATAATATCTAAGCTCCTATATTGCCCTCTTAATGGCAAGGGCTTCACTTTCTATAGTTGCATAATGATTTTGGTGGGTGACAGTTTTCTTTTGGTATTGCTTTCGGGCAATGACCAAGTTGAACTTGTGCCCTTTGTCGATTTGGTGAGTGGGTGGGCAGACAATATCCATACCGCTGGAATGGCACGCTGATGTTTGGCAGGGGAATCAGTGGGGCGGGGCCAGGCTTTGTCAGAGCTGTCCATTGTCACTCTGGGCAGTGCTGACAGAAATTCCAAACCTCAGCATTGAGCCCTATATGCATTGAGTGGAAGTGATCTCTTGTCTTTTCCATTATGTTGTTAACCCCCTGAATTTTGTTAAATGTATGAGATGCATCACCGTCTAATTTGACCCAGTTTATTAGTGCCGGTACTGGTTCTTTAGTGTACTTGTAGTTAGCGAGGAAGCCCCTGGTGGGAGCCTGGCTGATTTCCAGCTCTGATGGCATAGACACATTGTGGGGTGACTTCGGCCATGGTGCTCGTGTGGCTGGTTCTTTGCGAAAACTTGAGAAGAACCCTGGGGGAAGTTTCTCTGGTGGCAGCCGCCTCTTGTGGTCGAGTGAAAGTGTGGTGAGTGCATAAAAATCATCATTCACCGCTATCCTTCCGGGTTGTAATAAGTTCTTAACCCATAATTATTACTTTCAGCAACTTTCTTTAATTTTTAAAAAAATTACTTTCTCAGTTTTTTTCATCAATTAAGTTGCTTTCTTTTCTTAAAGCAGGTCAATATTGCATCTTTATATCGATCGAAACCTATTTACCAGGACTACAGGATATGTCTGCTGACATGGTTGTACACTGAAGAAGCTACCCACTGCATCAATTAAGGTTAAAAATTTGTTGCCACCTGACCCGTAATCACTGCAGTACTTATCCAATGGAAGGTTTGCTTAGTTAAATCCAGGTGGTGACTTTTTTTTTTTACTGGACATTGTAGTTTGTCTATTATCTTGCTGTCTGGTCCCTCCTTTTCTACTTACAAAAAATATGATTTGATAAAACTATTTACCTGTCACACTGTAATATGGTATGAGTGTCAAAATGACTTATATAGATCACTGAAATCATTTTGTTTTGCTGATGGTATTTTAGTTAAATAACTTAAATAATATTGTTGGTCCGGTGCTATCAGAGTTATCCACTATAGAGTGAATTCTTTGTAGTCTCTTGCATCATAAGTGAAACTGATGCATCTGAAAGATCAATCCTTTCATTATCTTGATATAGAACCTTAAACGGTTGCCAACCACTGCAGCTTCTAGGGTAGGAGGGTTGGATCTGAAGGCACCGTGGAGGACAAAGGATGAAAGTAGCTGTCAGAGTCGGCAGCAGAAAAAAAGGAAGTGAGAGCAAACTGGAGTGCTATGGGAGTGCCGCACAGGGATGGGATGACAAAGCTGGGAGGGGACAGTGGGGGAGGGGTGGGGGACACAAGGTGAATTTGAGAGTCCTTGGAGAACAGGCACAGGGTCCCCTTTGACCTCTGTCTCAGGCAAAGAATTTAAAAATGACATGAGAGAGGGGAAGTTAGAGTCCTCATGGCTTCTCATGGGCTTGAAATAAAGCCTGCACCACTTTTTCTTGTCATGAACAGACAATGTGACTTGTGAGACACTGGACGATTTCAGTTTAGATCTTATATTTGATTTGCCTATTGTGTGACTGTATGTCATACCATACTTTATTGAAAATCTCACAGTTTATACTGGCACAATTAAGCAATAAATGGGCAAAATCAAGTTAACTAAACCACTGTATGATATATAGACAGCTTTTCATAGCAAAATGACCAAAACGGATTTTTGAATGGGTGGTTGTTACAAAGCACTGTCAACAAATTCTGCAGTTGCTTATTTGGGGTTTCTCCACTGTAACTGGAATTTTGGCCAGCTCTGTGTCACCCACATTGTTATTTCTCTAATCCTAAACAGATTTGCTCCCACCACCAAAAATCCCAGACTTGGGTGTCTCTGTGGTGTTCTCCACAGACTACATTAATGGTATACACATGTTGATAAGTTATGGAATAGATTAGTTGCAATGTATGTGGTCCTCCTCGTGGAAGAGCTAGTGGCATTTAGCAACACACTTTAACAAGGAAAACATCTGATCCATTGTGCCCTCACTTCCACATTTACATTAGTAGTACTTTGTCATGAGATTTCACACCGCCAGCTATGACTCCATAGCCTAGCCAGTAAAAGAAATACTAAAATAAAATATCTAAGCACAGAGTTTAAGAAGACAATTAAGACAATTCTTAATAAGACAAATGTGTTGTTTTCAACTGTTAAAGTTTGATCCAGAAGATAAAGGAGGTTAAGATCATTTAACAAGTAGGTTTAACAAAAATTTTTTTTTAAAGATATTAAAGACTGAAAAGTTTTTAAAGAAATGATAGGAAGACATTTACAGACAAAGCAATTCTTTTTTCTTTTCTTTTTTAACATGTTACGTTTCTTGAATAGATGAAAATAAAACTTGAAGGTTTAAAACAAATAAATCACTTTTACAGATTCTTATATGCTATTAATTCAACAAAGAAATATTCTTTAGCCATCATGCTATTCAAGTATGCTAAACCCAAATAGTATTTATGTGATGAATGTGGTGATTTATTTTCTATAACATCACCTCACCAGACTAATGATTTTTTTTGTCAATGCATTTACTGCAAACACATTTGTTTCTATAGTAACAGCCACCTTACAGTGCCTTGAAAAACATAAAATCTACATAAACAAATAAAAGTGTGTAATTGTTGATATGGCGAAGAGGCTTTCAGTGAATAGATCTCTGGTGATTTTATATATAGATTTTTTTATAGACTTTATATCAGTCAGAGGTGAAGCTATGACTGTAAGTTTTCAGGACGAGGACTTTGAAGTTTCTCAAAGTATGTTCAAGCTACATATTCTTATCATGGGAGAGGATGTTGGACTGTTTGCACAAGTTTTTATGCAAGTGATAATAGGAACTAATGTGTTTTCTGAACGGTCCACAATATTAATGTAAACATAAATTAATGTGTATTTCTTTAATTAATAAAAAAAAAGTGTAATATGGAGAAATTCTGTGAAATAAAACAGTTCAGGATATTTATTCTGTGATAGGAAAATAATCATGGTGGAAACAATAACTTTCCACGAGTCTACTTTGGGTAGGGCTGCATCACACTGCTCTGCTGCTGATTATTTTCCTATAACAGTATGTCAACATTGTGTTGCTTACTTAAGGTAAGACATGACGTTAGACACAAAATGGCTATAAAATTATAACTTTCCTAGCACTAATCTGCTATTTTCATAAATTTCAGAAATTGTGAGTACTGATGTCAGTATAGCCAGAATACTTCCTTTTAAATTAATAGGTCAACAAAGATTTTATGCTAGTTTGGTTATATACATCAAAAATTTATTAATAATTTGTGCAGTAATTTAAGTTTCTGACATTTTTTAAAATTTATGTAAAACCACTTTCAAACCAATCTCTATTTAATTCTATGTCCTTTCACTTACGCTATGTGTACCAATATGAAAGCTTGCATTGTATGTTTGTGTGTGATCAAGTGCAACAAGAAAAAAAAGGACCCCAAATTACCGGGGGTCTTTAGACAGCTGGGTGAAAATTATATGCATATACACAAGCCTGTCTGAAATAGAGCCACGTTGGGGCATCTGTATTTCTCCAATGCACATGGAGGGATCATGCAGTTAGAGAACTACACTGTCTCTCACTCTGAAGGAGGGGCAAAGGGGAGAAGTCAGGGGGTGTCTGCTGTTAACAATGAGGGTGCTTCATGAACGCCAATCTAACTGGCCTAAGGCAAGAAAGACATCAGCACGTCAACACTCCAGACAGAGAAGCCTGTACAGCCATTATCTCTAAACAACCACGGCCTTCTCAGAGCACACAGGCCTTTTACAAGTGCTAATAAAGATAATTAGTACAAAAACTTGTAAACCGGTAAAAGCTATTAGGAGCCTTCATTTTTGTGAAGGATCATTTGTTACTCATATGCAACAAATGCCAAATGACAACTTGAGAAGGAGAAATTGGTGTTTTGCTTGGCACACAGTTGAGCTTAACTGCTTTTTATGATTTATTAAAATATTAAAACGTAACATATAAGTCAAGTGATGATTGTTTAGGTTCGTGCCCTGAGAAATGTGCAGCATTTTAAACAGTACGTCATTCAGTGCTGTCAAACATAAAGCCTATAAAGCCATACAGTCTATTTAAAATGTAGCAACCCTCTGTTGCATTGTGGTGTACACCCTCAGTTGGATTTTATTTAATTATACAGATTGCCAGCCTCTTAACACTGCTTTTCATGCAGTGTACAGTTTGACTTCTGACTCTTCTGAAAAATGCCCATTATCCAGGATGTGAGATTGCCACATAATGGACACGCACAAGCATTTAACTGCAGGGTCAATACAAAGTTTAATAATTGCAAACTCTTTAAAGTCTCTTGAACGGAGTTGAAAGCCTGTAAAATGCCTGCACACTACAATATGAGTGGTCATTTTTGGCTTCCAAAATGATGATCCAGGTAATAGGTGGGCATATTCCTTTTCTAACTAATTGCTCTCTCTCTCTTTTAAGCTATTACTCTCTTAACATCCTGATAATAGCTTCTTTTTTAATTCACTTTCGTGTACAGTATATTCAGGACATACCGTCCAGAATTCCAGGTGCATAGATTCAAAGATGGAAGTACCTTCTATATGCTGGTGGTATTTATTTATTATTTTTTTTATATAAACAATATTATATCTAAGGAATATCTAAGAAAGTGCTTCTTGAAAAAAAAAAAAAATCTTTTTTTTTAGCCACATTCAGGGAGCCAAATAAAATAGTTTTTCTAAGAATGTGGGGTTATTTATAGTCTTCCCCCATTATACTTTAAAGTAATCAGTAAAACAAAAATAAATACAATTGAACATCTCATTTGGTTTTTGGTGTTGCAAAACATTTAAAAATTATAATGACATAAATGTTCTTGGAACTGGGCTACGGAAAGCCTTTATCACTAGAACTTGCACTATTTTTTTTAACCCTAGGCCAAGGTCATCTTGTCACCTTAAGAAATATTTTCACACTTGCAAATTTAAATTCAGGTTTGCTTGACTTCATATAATTCATATAAATTCTTTGAAAGCTTAAGGAGGAGGAGCTCACTTTATTATTTAATTGGACAAAAAATCTAATTTATTTCAGAATATTATATTCAAAGAGCCTTTTATTTCTTAAACTTGAATCTAATATGAAAGCGTTTTTATATTATTCCTCTGTTGTAAGTTTTACTATTTTAATTGTTTGGAAATATCATTGTGAATTTTTGTTTTATCACTAATACTTTGTGGATCCCTGTAGCAAAGCATCTTCTAAGGTTCAGTATAATGAACATTTATGTGACTCAAGGCAGCTTATGAATTCAGTCATCATCATTTAGCATACTATGATGCGTTATTGTTTGGTCCAGATGGGATATCTAGCCAAGCCAAGTGTGCAGTCCTGACCTTTCATTGACAATAAAGTTGCCATCTTGGCCCTGGTATACTTCAATACATATGGCTGATAATGGAATTACTCAAACACCGGAAAGATGTTAAGTACTTTATATAGCAATGTGGTCTGCTTCTCACAGCTGGCACTTCATCCCATATACTGCTGCATTCTGGGAACCCGCCGTCTGTCTCCCTCTTTACCCCACTATCTCCAGCCTTAATCTAAAGGCCAGCTATTATGATTTCTGTACTTGGCGTATCTGAGGCCGATTTAGAACATCAACACCATCAATCACAAATCTGAGAGGCCAAGCAGCTGGCTGAACCTTGTTGTCCTGCAGGCCTATTTGTCATCTGGGATACGTCCTCCCTGCAAGTAGTTTGTTCACTCCGATAACGGCCTCACAGATTTCGTTTCTCAAACAATGCCTCAGTAAACCTATATTTTGACTACCCTCCTACAACCACACGATGGAGAACTTATCCAAATATCAAACTTTGGACGAAGTTTGGATGAGTTTTGTTTAGGTGATGAAGAAGAGGGGGAGCATAAGATGAAAAAGATTAATTAAAAAACAAGAAGAAATACTATTAATAACACCAGGGAGGTGAAGAATAAAAATAATGTTTTTAAATACTGTATCTGAGTACTCGTATGGCTTGCTGTGGCTCTGCCAAATCAAATGACTGAACGATGCCTCTAAGTAAACAACTAAACAAGCTCTCCATAACATGGCTATGACTCACTATCTACTAAAACAAAATCTGGTATGGCTGTTAGGCACTTATAAAAAGCACATAATAGCATCTAAGCATGCCATTACAAAAAAAGAAAAACCCTGGGTTTATAAGACATAAAATCCCACAAACATCCATCCTCTACAGTGGAGCTAATCATAAGTAGGCTGTATAACAATAGCCTTTGTTGTATTAATATTATGGATGTGCTGGGAATTTTTATTTATGCATTTATTTATTTATAAATAACATGAATATTAGTGCATTGCTGCAATTCCTGAAATGAACAAGTACTTAAAGAATAAAGAACTAAAGCTTGCCAGTTGCAGTTATGTGTTCAATTGAGAACAAATACTTTGTTGAATATTCATGTTGTAATGGCACTTAATTGAACAAAAGATTCCCCTGATTTGCATATCCATCAGTGCCCTTGATGGGAAATGGTGGAGGTACTGGCACAGAGCCACAGCTGTATGTATCAGTAAATGATACCACATGTAATTATCCCTCACACAGCTACCATTAATGTGTTATATATCTCATCTATGCAAAAGGGATATGAAGAATATCAGCAGGTTTGAAAATCAGTTTACTGTATAAGACTGGACACTAAAAAATAAATTTTACTTTTACCTGTAATGCTAAGAAGGCATTGTAAAAGATATTCTGGATCTCAGTGGGAGTTACTGGTGAAATAAATTTGAACGAATATGAACAAAACTCTTTCTATTACATTCACTTGAAAAGGATAAGCAAGTGACATGCTGTTACTACTGTTAATATACAGGGGAATATCTTAATTGCTAAAATGTTTCTATTTTGTCAATTCCCTTTCTATCGCTTATCATTATTATTTTGTTTGTGTGATCAATATGACTTATCAGTTTATCAAACATTATCAGTCCCAACTAGTTACCTTGTCGTCCTTTCTTGTAATATTGATATAATAAGCCATAATATAGTAAAACTTAAACTAAGAGAATAAAACTCAATGATGACATGAGCATAATTGTCTATGCTCAAACAAATGCTTATGCCAAACATAAATATTTATATTACAACACAAATACAATAGCCTATGTAATTAATAAGATATGCTTGAAAAAAATATCAAATTAATGAATGCCCTGGAATACATTTTGATTTGAGGTTTGTATACCAGGCTTTAAAAAAATCATTAACCATTATCTATGAATATTTGATATAATGTAAAGGTGAAATTAACAGTTATAGTCAGAACACAGCTGTGTGATATTTCTAAGACACTGATTAGTGTACAGTAATTATGCTGTACACTGCCTAGCTAAACAAAAGGTGCACACTGAAATATTTAATTTGACCAGGTGTATTTTTGGATTACGATGGTGGCTATTCATGTTTGAAACAAGTCCTGGAATAGGAAACAAACAAACAAACAAACAAACAAACAAATAAAATAAGAACCACTGATATGATAACATAGTCATTCACTACGTTCAGGTCATCAGCTGACTTAATTTTATTGCCAATTAACATTACTGACACTATACCAGACCAGCTAAAGCAAACCCAGATCATAACACTACCTCCAGAGGCTTGTACCATGGCCACTATGTATAATGAATATGTTGCTCCATGTGCTTCCCTTATTACCCTGGCAGATCCCTTGCTCTGGAATAGAGTCAGTCTGGACTCATCAGACCACATGATCTTTTTTCTTTGCTTCAAAGTTCAATGTTTATGCTCACTAACAAATTGAAGCCTTTTTCTGATTAGTCTCACTAACAGTTGTTTAGTCCCAATCCTGTGAGTTCTCATCACATTGCGCGTTCGGAAATCCTCTTATTTAACTATTAATCATAGCTATGATTTCTACTTTTAATTATTTTTATATGCAACTCTGGCAAAATTTTTAAGTGATCTCCATTCATAAATTTTTTTGACTACATTTCTTCTACAAAGTTGATATATAATATTGTGCTACATTATGTAGTCAATTCTACTGACTATTTAATGTTTTAAAC
This sequence comes from Clariallabes teugelsi, assembly GCA_030014215.1. Taxonomy (NCBI): domain Eukaryota; kingdom Metazoa; phylum Chordata; class Actinopteri; order Siluriformes; family Clariidae; genus Clariallabes; species Clariallabes teugelsi. The sequence goes on along the minus strand of JAQMYG010000023.1, from coordinate 26,698,948 downwards.
AATTTGTCTGTGTTTGATAACCAGTTATTATCCATTGTCTTCTATAAAAGAAATATAATTTATATTATAACAATATGTTTTTCCATGGCTTTAATGACGTTTATCGAGTTACAGTAAAAAAAAAAAAAAAAGTAACCTATGTGACACGGGGGGAAATGGTTTTCAATTATTTTATTTATCTATATTTATTAAAAAAAGCTTTTAGAAAGGTAGGGTAAAAAGGACAATTATTTGCTCTCATCACATTCTATGATTACTGGCGTACTGTAAGTGCTAATACATTCAGCTATTTCTAGAAACAATGTATTTGCTTTTATTATTATGTTTTTTTCAACTACTGTACACTCATATGAAAAGCATGATTTGTGTTACATTGTTTACATTGTAATAGCAAAGACTTGCAAGATGTTATGTCATTTGGGTTGCTCCCCTGTGTGACTGTTTTTCCAGGTAGGGTCTTCACATACAACTCACACAGTGTTTCCTAGATGTGCTCTGGATCTATAACCACTCCGAACACTGAAAAACTGTGACTGATAAAGATGAAGTAATGAATAAATGTATGGATGTAAGACAGCACATTGGTGCAGCCAGTACCATTGTTATCTCACAGCTCCAGGGTCCCTAGTTCCATCCTGAGCTTGGCACACTGTGGGAAATTTGATATATTCTCCCCATGTGCGTGTGTGCTTTCTTTGAGGTTTCAGTTTTTCCTCCCAGTTTAAAAAAAAAACAAAACAACACACCAGCAGGTGGATGGGATACTATAAATTGCCTCTAGGTGTGATAGACTGTATGAAGGTGAGTGATGGACTGGCATCTGATCTAGTGTGTATTCCTGTCACACACCCAGTGTTCCCAAGTTATCCAATACATTCTGACCAAGATAAAGACGTTACTGAAAACAAATGAATGTATTCTTGAGGAAGTCTATATGGCAGTGAAAACCAAAAAAATTATATATATATATAATACTTATATACTTATATGCAAAAAGCTGAAACTGTTACATTTCAGCTACTTTAGCAGGAACAAGGTGCACTTTGAATGGTGGTGGAATAAAACCCCCTAAATTGAACCCTTAGCATTTACTACTCTTTAAAAAGTCTTAATGACAAATCACCACTTTCCCTTTCACCACCTAGTGTTTCATCTGCAGTCACCCCATGGTGCTCTGGTCTCTTTAAAAGCTTGTCATTGGCTAAGTGCCGCAAACCTTAGCCTTGGGCTATACCTTAGAAAATTATTCTTGGTTTCTTGCCCTGACGCCCATGCACAAGAGAGGCTTAATACAGTCTCTATTCATTTCAATAGTCTTGAAAATTTTCTTTCCTTTACCTATAATAAATTTGAGCCGTGCCTCAACACTTTGTTTTGATGAAGGACGTGTTATGGTGTTGCTAATGTGTGAGCATAATTCTGCAATAACAGCTGGGCAATCAAAGAAACAAACACAGAATCCTTGAAACTTGTTGATCTTCAAATACAGTTTGTGAAACTAGAATAGGGAATACTAATGGGAAAAGTCATAATTAAAAGCCACGGTTTGTTTTATGTCTCTGCATTGCTTGTTGCCTAGGACATCTTAGATGTACCTGAATAACTGTAATCAGATTTCTAATCAGGTCGTATACAGATATATATAAATAACAAACAAAATATAATATATTTGAAGAATTCTATCATTCGCCACCTAGATATACTTACTAAAAAATGTTATTACACCTTTCCTGAATTCATTAAAATGATCAGTTACAAATAAATATTGACAATAGACTAAAAAACTCAAAGACCATTTTTGCAGGTCCAATTTCCAAATAATTGTACGCATGTCTTATGTGGACCAAGAGAGATGAAGACATGAAGACATGTCAGTGGCAATGGAGAATGTTTTTGTAAAAAAAGTAATAATTACATTTCCAAACAAGCCACCAAGCTGTACAAACATAGGACTTGAGAACTCAGGGGAGATGAGAGGTCATTGTGTCCAGTGCTGGATTCCCAGTGCATAAACTACTGAACCCAACTTCCGCCAAGAACCAATCGGGCCTCTCTGACACATACCCAGGTGACCACTACTCTAGTCTTGTTGGTCTAACTACTTAATAAGTGCCTGTTAGAGGTTTTCCTGGATAAAGTCCAGAGCTGAAGGGGCCCTCAAAGCAGCTGAGTCCAAATGAGGATAGCTTCATTTATCAATCTGCCCAATCATTGGTGTTTCCGAACCACATGGTGGTTATTAAAATGTTCACCATGATAGACACCTGAAACAGTGGCTCTCAGACAGATGTTATAGTCAGTCATTAAAAATGAACTTGATCTCCCAGTTCAAGCACTAGACTCTAAAAAAACTGATGTGATAATAACCACCAGGCAGGAAAAAAAAACAACAACAGAAAATAGACATTTCCCTCTCCTTTTATATCTTCTACAATATCCCCCTGTGTGCCGCAGATATCATTATATCCTGAAGAATGTTGTTGCATTTCCAATCCTCTTTATAGATGACAGATGAGAAGCGGGCAGGTATTAGAGTGGAACACTTTATCACTTACTCCGTAAGCCCCTTGATGAGGGACGTTCACTTGAGAATGTCATTCCAACATGGAGAGAGGGAGAGAGAGAGAGAATAAAGAGTCTCACTAAGGTTTGCCATATCTCTCACAATGCACCATTGTGATGAATTTAAGGTGGTTTACTAAAAAATATTAAATGTTTTCTGACCTAAGACATCATTTGATTGATAATTTTATGTAATTCAAAAGCACATCTTCATCCTGTATCACATACACACTTTCTAAAAGCAATTTTAGCATTTAATAGCAAAATTAACTGTCTAAATCTGCTGTAACTTTCACATTAGAGGTTAAAATATAAATCTGTTATCATACAACATACAGTATCATAAACACAGACCTATATATTACAAGCAGGATTGTTAATGACATTTTGGTAACATATGATTATGTCAAACATAAACATTTCTATTATAACACAAACATAGTAATCATAGTAATTTGATATATAATATCCAAGCCCTAGGTCTTGAGATTTGCACGCCATGCCTTAAAAGCCATTAATTCTGTCCGGAGTTACTTTGTTATGAAGGGTTTGCATAAATCAAATGTAAAATGAACAATTAAAATCTGAACATAGCCATTTGGTATTTATGAGACAATGACCAATGTACTATAAACAGTATACTGTCAAACAAAGTTAAGACTTTAAACTTTTATGATGCTGTAACATTGTTTCATAATGTTTATTAAAACAAAACCTGTTGTGCTAGTTTATATGATACACTATTAAATCAGCAGGAGCTCCATATTCCCAAATAATACAGTTTTCATTAAACCGGACATAATCTTGAAGCAAACAAACAAAGTAAATGATTCTAATGATGATAACAGGAAGACCTTGGAGTAAAGAACAAGTGATCAACTGTGGGTTGTTCACATCAATCCACAAAATTCCTAAATATCTGTGCTCTTTTGTAATTTTGGGTAGACCCCCCATATTTCATTTCTCTCTCGCTGATAGTATTTATCAGCAAAATCCTGATAAAAAAACAAAAAGAAAAGCAACTTAAGCTCGAACATAAGTAAGACACAGAGGTGAACAGGATTACAGGGGCCGACTAGGACAGACATTAGATTGTATGGCCATAAAGGGCCATTAGTGTTGGCAAACTGTACCTCAAGCCCCAGATGACAGGGCTTTTCAAGACAGACAGATGAAAAATATGAAGCTAAAATTCCTCATGACAGGCAGTTGAATTAGTTGGTTTGAAGGCTTGAGAGCAAAAAAATATGAAGCTTTGTTGTGTATATTTTTTCCACATGTTCATGTGGCTTTGACTGTGTTATTACCTCATTTGATCAACAACATACTTTTTCATAAAGCACAAACCTGAACCCTCATTACAAAGATTCATCACACAAGACATTTTTAAATGAATCAAATAAATTTGACAGCTTGGTCTATAATAATTGTTCTAAATACCAATATGTTTTTGGAACAACATAAGCAAGAATATAATAAGTAAGGGATAAAACATGAAGGGGGATGCTGTTACGGAAACGTAATCAGTTGTAGGGTGGTGTTACGCGACATGCATTTTATTTATAATTTTTTTCCCAACCAAAGCATGTTCTAAAATATTTTGTTCTTCTTATACCACAGTGATTATGAACAGTGCCTGTCAAAAATTCAGATTTGCTTTCTACATTCTAGATCGATATTGATTTTTTTTTATACCAAACTATGAAATAACACATATGGCAATAGTTAATTATGTAATAACAACAAAAACATCGGTCAGTTATTATTTTAAAACATGACATGAAGCTGTTCTGGAATAGTTCTTGTGAGAACAGTATTGTCAAGTGCATTTGCAAAGCCCTACAAGCACCATGATGAAGTTCATTTAGAGTTACCAGCTTCAAAAATCACCAATTAACAGAACCTCAGATAAAAGCTGTTATGAAGACTTTACAGAGCATAAGTAGCAGACACATCGTAATATCCACTGTTCAGTGGAGATTATTGCATATTTTGGATACTTCAGCATTGTTTTACAATGTAGAACAAAATAAAATCAGGAACGACCATGGAATTAGAAGGTGTGTCCAAACTTTTGACTGGTGTTGTATATTTTTAAGCATTCATCTTTAACAATATCCTGTCAAACCATATTGTTGATAAATAAGTCAAAACCAGTCCTCAGTGATCTTATTCTTATATTAGTATAATAATATTATAAAGTTCAATTCCAGTACCTCCACAGACATGATATGGAGATACTTTAAAAGTCGGCTTTTCCAGAGTTGTCTCGATTGTCTTTCTCCTCTATGGACTGAATGAGGCAGGGTGATTATCTTATCGAGTCTCTCAGACAGGTAGACAGCTGCATGTTCTGGGGTGTTGTCACTTTCCCTGGCAGAGCAGGAGCCATATCACTAATCTGCTACAGGGATCAGTCAGATGGGAGCTGGAAGTGATGATGGCTCTGTTCACCCACCTTCTCTCCATCTCATATCCCTCCACCTACCCCCATCCAAACTGCACTCACTTGCTCGTCCTAGCACCCCTCAGGCCAAAATGTGATCTCTGTCCTGATAAAGGTCGGTGGAAGCGAGACTGCCAGACTGGCCGGGCTGGGTCGGAGCCTCTATGAGGACTCAGTGCAATACTGTCCTGGAGGGGCCGATGAATGGCATTCTCACATGTGAAGAAAGACCGGGAGTCAGTCTGGGTAGCCCTTCTGTCTACCCCCCTCCCTACCCCAGGAGACTCCAGGCGCCATGGTGTAACTGCAGTCTCAGGTATGCTCAGCGAACATTGAACAACATTCCCAAGCCCATGCCTAAGACTGTGTATAAGGATCCAGTCTTGTCAACTGTATGCAATTAGTGTGAACAATCATTTGGCCTCACTCAAAAAAGGCATCTGCTGTTCTCTCATAAATAAACTGTTTTCTTTTACTTAAACAAACCAGATTGATCTGTTTAAAACATCATCCTAACATCATCCTTTTCTGCGTACTCTTTTTGTGTAAGCAGTTAAGATGATTACTAAATAGTTTTGAAAATAGAATAAGTGAGTAAGATCTTAGTTGAGGTTTTCACCGTCTGTCAGCAAATGGGAGCCACGGGGCAATTTTCATTGTGGTGCATGTGGTTTTGTGGTGTATATGCTGTCATTTATCTACACTGCAATACAGAGGCCTACCCACCAGTCGCTGTCAGTTCATTACTGGAACACGCCGCATGGATCACAATGTAATTTGTACTTTATTGAAAAATGTGTGCTTTAATTGAGGTGTTTTTAAAATTTATGTAAATAGTTTTATTTTACATTTCACCACCAGTGTTACTTAAAAGATCTCTTTTGTCTCAACATACACCACTAGTTCTACTTGCTTAATGTGACTGCTGAATGCTTGGTTTATTCACTCTCATATAAGTCTTATATGATATGTGATTAGTCATGTGTAATTTCAACTTAAACCTAAATATTTACAAAAGAGTAAGTGCACTAACTGTACTCTGTACTTGACAAGGAGATATGTAGATGTTTGACCAAAGTGGCATTACAAGAGTAAACAATGTGATGTATTTTTAATTACATAAATTCTGAAATCATTTTTAGACTTTGTACAGGTTGCAAATAAAATTGAATCTGCATAACTTAGCAGGGGTTCAAATAACTCTAACCTTAAGATATTAGTTTGTGCATTTGTTCATTTGCTTGTTTGTTGGTTTGTTTGTTTATTCATTTATTAATATCTACGTTATTCAATCATGGTCCTGGGAATACTGGTTGTGTGGCATGAAATAATTTTTGGAATGTTGTGGAAGACCCAGAAGAAACCTGCACAGGCACAGAAAACATTGGACCCTGAAGTGTTATAACCTCAAAGTACTTGCATGTCAAGACCGATTCTTTTGTTTTTGAAATACACTGAAGACATTTATTTTGAAGATCAAACAAAGAATTGGAGACAATATATCAGATTTTCAGTCCAAAATAAATAAAGCAACATCTAAAGCATCAGCCTTGCTGTCCAATTTTTTTTAAAGGGGACTGTACCTACTGTGTAACCCTGCCTTTGTCTATGTGTATGAATAATAATCATATTTTGAGTAATGCTCTTCTGGATCAGTTATTCTATATATTGAATGGCTAGTTAAGCAGCTACTATATAAACAAAGTGTTGTTTTTAAACACTGTAATCACTTTTTGGTGACTTTATGCGACCATGATGACTTTATGTCGACCATGATGACACAATTAGAAACTATAGCCAATTTCTGTCCAAAGAGCTGATGTGAGTGTCACTCTTCTGTTAAGAAGAGTTAAGAATGATTTACTACCCAAATTATCTGGCCAACAGTGGTCTCTTTTCACCAATGGATGTCACAGAGAGGGAGTGATAAGAATAGCAAAGGATGAACTACACACAGTCACTGCACACATACCTACGTACATATGTACATCTATATTAGGTTCATCTTATAATAATAATAATAATAATAATAATAATATGCTGCAAGATATTATA